>BJKM01000089.1:1000000-1307500 GCA_015082035.1 Chaenogobius annularis | reverse complement strand
TTAGCTTTAGCTTGTAGCCTCATGTCACTCCGCTGTCAGGCTAACCTGGCATCTTTCCATAGACTGCACCAGGTACAAAACAGACTAAAATCTTCCTCTTACAAAGGTCCCTGTGCTGCAGGGAAAGTCTTGACTGTAGCATGTCTTTGCCAGAAACATTAAACCATTGATTAGCACACCTTTGTCGATGTTGTTGAACTGCATTCATTTGGGTGTGACTTGGCCTGAGCTATTGTCAAACAGGATCCTTGGATGCACAAAAAATATGTATTCAATATTTTCTTCAGGTTTATATGCGCACTGCGTTTGTACTCTCCGGTATAGACACTCCTGTAATTACATATTTACTGTGCAAAAGATGCAAAATAAGTCTAAACCTGTACTTAATCATTTATCTGCAAACAATTTACAGTCACTCTTTCATATTGTATACTATATCAAAATGACTTAAATGTGTTATTACAGGACCTCTCTTTTACGTGTTAGTTCAGGACATTCACAACATTTTCCACTGTGTTCTTGTGTTGTTGAAAGGTGAGGGGCCTGGAAAGCCCACTATTGGCTGTTTGAGTTTTGGAGATGAGACCAGAAGAAGCCTGTTTTGGCTGTGCTTTGTTGTTTATCTAAATGAGTAAAGTTCTGGCCCCAGATTCACACAGGACTGAAACAAAGACACATGTTTACAGGCCACATGGACTAAAGTGCAGTGTCATTAACACATGTGCTTCCTCATAGGGCTTTTCAACCCTTCATCCCAACTTCACAATACACATTTAAATGAGGAGATTTTAGGTCAGTATAACTATTTCATAATAATATACTGGAAAAAGTCATGTCTTATATGGATAAGCAATATAGACTGGGTCTATTAATTCATTTGTTCTCTGTATTTGACCTATCCTCTTGACCTGTCCAGAACAGTGGGCCACTGCACACAGCCCTCCCTTCTCCATGTCTTGAACCAGGGTCCTGGGCAGAGTACTTAACCGGTTCTCTCATGGATCTTGGATAGTGAATCCTAAAACCCATCCAGGCACAGGGATTACAAACTACACAGAACATTTCCACACTGTCTTGGGAAACCAGGTGGAACCTTTCGATTTTATGAAATTGTGTATTAAAATGCACAGTTACAAACTTGCTTGAAAACACAACTACATTAAACTCAATATAGAATATAGTGTATATCATTGTTGCTTTTGTCTCATTTTAAACAATAATGTGTTCATACCCAAATACCAGATGTTCCATTGATTCGTTGTAAGAGGTCAGGGAAACTGGCAGGAGGTTATTGATCTCGTGAGCTTATTGTTTCCTCACAAACAAGAACTTAGTTTTTCATGGTTTTCTCATTAATTTGGTCTAATATTATCCTTCATAAACATTAATCATGGTCACACTGGATAAATGGCAGTTAATTAAGAAAAGGAAAAATATTACTAGCAGTAACACAGTTATAAAACATTTGATATATGTACTTATATGTGTATATAGTGTATATGTATATACACTATACAGAACAGCCAGTCACATCCATAATATTGGGCAAAAATTATGCACAAGAAACAATTTTTTAAATTACATGACTGCACCCTAATTCTAATGTTTAAAATTGTTTATTAACCCTGCGACGAGCTGGCCCCGTCCAGGGTGTATCCCTCCTAAGGCCCAACTTCACCAGGATAGGTTCAAGTCACCCTCGACCCCAAATGGGAACTAGCGGTAGAGAATGATGATTAATATGTATTTGACTGTCATATGAGGTAAATTTGACAAGCTTTGGCCTTTGTGGACAGTATGGTCATAGCTTGGTCACTATTGATTAGTGACTTATTCCGCCCCGCCCACTTTTCCCTCTTTTCCCACGTGATCGGCACTTTTGTTGTAATCGCCCTTCCGGTCCAGCGGGAATTCCATTGGTTTAAATGGAGAAAGAAGGAAAAGTCTCACCTCTAAAACATGCTTTAAAGTAGATTGATTTGTGACTAACAATTCAACAATTCTCTGGGCGGCACGAAAACAGCTTTTTAGTCTGTGTAGAACTTATTTTCTCTCGAGGTCGGCAGCCTTATGTTAACTAATACAACCGGAAGCAGGATTACGTGGCGTATGGCGGCGCCCAGACGGGCTTCTGGAATAAGGTGAATACTGTTATGTAATAGTGTATGTATCTTCTGTCTCGTCATCAAGATGAAAAATTATTTATGTCACCCAAATATTTTTTTGTCTAATCTAAAATGTAGATATGTTAAACTTTTGGTGAAATTAGTGGTTTATTCGGTCAAGTGCACTTTAAGTATTGATCAGAAAACTGGTTCAGGGATGCAAACTTTAGGGTTCATATCTGTTAAACATCTGGTGCTTTTTTACATCCCCAACTTTTACTTTTTTTTCTATTTTATTTTAGAGAGGCAAATACAATTTTCCAAAATGCTCATGTGTTTAACCAATGACACAGCTTCAGGGTTTTATAAGTTTATATGTATTCATTCGGGCTGCAACATTGTAATCAAATCTAAATCACAATAGTTCAACTGGCATGACTGTTGACACCATGAATAAAAAATAAAATGCCTTGTTCACATCGTCTGACCGACTATTAAATTAAACATTAAACTTCAGGGTTAATTGTTGCCATTAGATGAATACTGTTAAATAATATGCGCCTAAAATGATTCACTGTATCCTTCGATCCATGTGACATACCTTTTTGATCTGTAACCACATTTAATTGTAAAAGCATACAAACATGTTTGTCACTCACACAGCTCTCACACTTTTTGTACCAGTATTAGAGGTCAGGTGATCCGACCACATTACCTCAGAGCTTCAGGCTGCTTTTTCCAGAAACAAATCTATATATTTCCCTTGGTTTACACTGTCCAGAACATAATATTGGGTTGTTTTATTCTTTATTCTTATTCATCTTTGTCATTTTTTATTTACTTCCACTGCATGCACCAGTAGGAGAAACCATGGAACTTATAAATACGTGTGCTCTATCATGACATCATCTTGGCCCACTCCACTCCCATGGCTCGCTCCTGCCCTGAGATAATGGATCTCATGTGATGCTCTCTGCAGCCCCTCTCCTCTTTGGCCACTTACACATGAGCCACTCTCTCTCTCCATCATTTATCTACACTACATCTACACTATTACGCACTGTGCACTGAACCACCATTTTTGGATCTTGCATTTCTCCTTCTCTGGGCCGCCTTCTCCTGGGTCTCCTTCTGGTTATTCCACTTGTTGGGCCTCATCCTCATTTCTCTGCCTTACAGCTGAATACTCATATTCCTTTAGTTTAATGGATATTTTAATGCTTATGATGAGGCGCCTAGTTTGATTATTTGACAATTTTGATCTTTATATGGAGAATGAGCCGTTTGCTTTTTTTATATTTATTTTAAGGTTTTTGTGAGGCATGGCAGACTTGTTTTCCATATACTAACTCAAATTCCTAATAGATTCAGCCAGTGAGTACACCTGTTAGTTAAAGCAGCCTCAGTGTCAGTGTAATTTACGCCTTCTTCCTCTCCCGCAGCTCAGTAGTCTTGTTAGCATCGCGTCGAGAGAGTGCCCAAGATTCATCTGTCAGAGCAAAACAGGCGTGGCCCGGGGCTGCAGTCTTCTGCAGTGTCCTTTTCTGCTGCTCGCACATCACCTGAATCACCATCACTGTGTTGTAGGGCAAGAGTCAAAGCAAATAGTGTCTTGTATTGATTGTTGTAATCAATCTGGACCTCCTGCCTCGTCAGCTCGGGAGGGGAGAGGGCAGCAATGTTTCAATCAGGAGCAACATGAAAAGCAACAATACTAAAAATAGACAGACAATAACCTGGATTGGGTTTGTCAAACTGACTACGGTCTTTCTGGCTCTTCCTCGCCACACAAGCCTTGGCAACAGATGCTGTTCTCACCTCATCATTTTGCCCTCCAATTATTTTACTGGCATTGTTCTACTCTGCAACATTTAGTACACTACAAAGCTGTTTATCGCTGGCCTTAACTCGTGCCCAAGTTAATACATGCCCTTTGGATTGAATATATGTTTTTTATTGATCAGTGTTTCATGTTGCACCTTAATGCCGAGACAAGTTCCTATGTTTGTGAATATTGTTCATTGACAATGGCAATAAACCCTTTATGATTCTGAAGTTAAAATTGAAATGTGATTTCAATGTAATGTATTTTCTAAATACATGTCAGGGCATGAATCAATAAATTTATATTTTTTTATTGATTTTACTTTATTTCATATAAAACAACCATTGGCCATGACCCCAGGCTTAATTAAAGTGTGCAAAGTTTTCAGGAGTTGATTTGACGCAGTACTTTGAACTGGGGACGTGAGGTTACTACTAGCGCACTGCAGCTGAATGTGCTGAATGAATATTAACAAGGGCTTGTTTATCTGTCCAAATAAAGTGCCTCAGAGTAAAGTACAGGGCCAACACAGAGACAGAGTGCATCCTCCAGCGGGCGGGACATCGGGAAACATTAGGAGACGGCTGCAGTAACGGACTACAAGTAAACATGGCGGCTCATCGATTAGCTCCCTAGTGTGTACTCTCATCTACTTTCTCCTCCCAGAATTCAGAGCACTAGGGTTACTGTCCAATTCTGGTTTTTCCAATGAAAATATGGGGAAAAATACATCATTAGTTTATTCATTTTTACATTTTTTTGTAAGTTTAGGAAATGGTTTGCTCTGCTGCCTAAAGAGACAAAGTGCATTTAGAGGGTTATTCGAGGAGCAGCCTCTTCATGATTGTGGGTTGAAACTCTTATTCTCAGTTGAATAGTCTTACTGTGTTGTAAAGTGGGTCATAAAAACACACATTCCTGATGGAACGCTTCCCTAACTGAGCTGATCAGAATGTTGTGCGAAATGGATTATTGCTGCTTCTTTTTATTGTTGATTCTACTTTCCCTCTTTATTTACTAGATTCTTAGTCACAGGGGTGACCACCACAGAAAACAATGGAATTAGCTGGCACTTTCAAAGTGCCTTTATTACATCTAATACTCGTTTTAACACTTTGGCAATATGAGATAGAAAGAGTTTTGTCCATCAGTCTGGTCTGTATTATAGCTTGTTTTTGCGTTAGTTAGTACTAGCCGACAAACTTAGCAAAACCCAGCTAGCGCATGTTAGCAACAGAAGTTTTCAGTTTATTTCAGCCCAGCACTTGCATTAAGACTGAAAATATTACACTGTCTAGCCCAATAAAAATTGCCCCCCAAAAAAGGTCACACACTCTAATATTTTGCTCATTACAGCACACATTCTCAGTGGCATTGTTTCAAGCTTCTGCAATGTCAAAAGATGAATTTCCAGCCACTGTTGCATTCATTTTTCACAAAGATTGATATTGATGATGGGAGAGAGCGACCACTGCACAAAGCCTCCAGCTCATCCTAAAGATTCTCTGGGGTCTCCAGTGGCCAATCCTTGTGTGAAAATGATGTCTCATGTGCCACAAACCACCATTGCTTCACAATGTGAGCCCGATTAATCCTGGCATTCATCCTGTTCAGAGGCCTGCTGCTAGAAGTCTGTTTAGTTTGAGTTTGGGATAAGTTCAGGTTTAGTTTGAGTAAGATCAGCGTTGTCTGTCTGTCTCTCTGTTTGGTTTAGTTCAATGTAAATCTCCACAGTGACAGTGACAGAGTCTGAAAAAGCAATCTGGACCAATCGGCATGATTGTGTCAGGATCGCACTTATTTCCCCCCAAAATATTTATTGAATACCTTAGTAAAACATTTTGATATTGACACTCCATGTACTTGCAATTCATACATTTGAATCATTTTCTTTTCTTTTTTTCCTTCGTCTTTGGTGGTGTTTTATGGCGGTTGGTATCGATAATGTTACATTACCGCCATTCTTTAGACTTTATTCATTCTGCTGCTCTAATCACCTGTGCTCCTGAGATAGCCCCGCCCCCTTCCCTCTAGCCTGACTCCTATTGGCTGAACTGTGCTTCAGCCACTGCATCATCAGTGGGCTTCACTCAGGTTCAACATATATATCCATTATTTCCAGCTTCAAACAACACGAGAAGCTAAAGTGACTCAGTTTGCTTTGGATTGGTTTTGTCAACCACAAGTTACATCACAACTCTTCAACAGGCCACTGATAGTCAGCTCATCTCATTCTTTGTACATTCTGAACCGGCAGAAACCTTTGCATTGTTCTTGTGGAAATGCTCGGATTTTGGACAGTTTGTAAGCCAATTTTAGTAGTTTCTGCTTCTCCTTTAGATGTTTTAGATGCAATTATGCAACAGAAGGCTCAGATCTACTAAACCCACATCGTGTGTATTCCAGTTGATAATGCCTTACATTATCCAAAGCCAATGCATTACATAAATCACAGCGCCACAAACTAAGAATGACCGGCTTTAGTTTTATTATTATTTATTATTATTAGGAAAACATTTGTTGTTTGGGTGACGCCAGCCGCTCATGTAGCAGAGCCCCTGATGAGCTGTGCTCACATGATGGAAATGCAGTTCGCTGTTAAAAGAACCATCCCAAAGCGCCTTGAGGCAAAGCCGTCTGAGAGACTAGGGTCAGTGTAAACATGGCTTAAGCCTTGTTTGCTTTGCCTTGATACAGTGTGTCTCAACATATTTCACTGTTTAGATCTTGGAGTGGTTCCTCTGCTCTCTGAGGACTCCACTCTGCTGATTGTTCATCTTTCCTCTGCGTTAGGACAAGGCTGTAATGCGAGAGTTTGGCTGTACTTTTCTAATTGCAATGCTTTGTCTTTTCTCTTACAGTTAAAACTTGAAGATCGATCCATTGTCATTAGAGACATAGTGAGAAGGAACAACTCTAATGTAGGTATTCTGCAAGACCGATTCATTTTATTCAGTGACAAACTTTACTTAAATTACTCTCAATCCCACATCAGAACAACCTTAATTAGCTATGCACACAGACAAATACAACAAAGTATTTAAAACTGTATATCATATGTAAAGATGGTAAGTTAAGTATGCGTTTCCTTTCAGGACAACCAGTGCGGCATGGTAACCAACATTGACATTGAGTGTGCAGTAAAACTAGTTGGGACAAACTGTGTGTTGTATCCAGTTAACAGCAAAGACCTGCAGCACATTTGGGTAAGAACTCATGTGTTTTTGCTTTAATTAATAAGATGATTTGACTAAATATTGTTAACTTTCCAGTCTTTTATGTACGGAGACTACATTGCCTACGACTTCTGGCTGGGAAAGGTTTACGATTTGACGAATCACATCATCCTCAAGCTCTCAAATGGAGCCAGGTGGAGTCTTAATGCATGTGGGCTGTACACGTCCATACATTCACACGTGTTCTTTACATAGCCTGAAAATGATTATGAACCCGTCTGTGTGTTTGTTTTTCTGCAGATGCTCGATGAGTGTGGAGGATGGGGCAAAGCTTTACGATGTCTGTCCACATGTCAGCGACTCGGTACGTTCTCGTCTGTTCACCACTTACTGTCCTTTCGTTATCTCCTTGCAGTATTCTGTGGGTTTTTTGCTTGTTTTTTAATGTTTGTCTCTTACAGGGACTGTTTTTTGATGAGGCCTACGGTTTCTATCCGGGCCAAGTTCTGATCGGTCCAGCCAAAGTCTTCTCTAACGTGCAGTGGCTCTCGGGGGTCAAGCCTGTCCTCAGCCGAAAGTGCAAGTTCAGGGTAGTTGTGGAAGAGGTAACCTGATGACGAATGAAGTTTTTGAATTTTTTTTTTTAGATGGTAGTTGTTAGATTTTAGATGAAATTAATAACAGGGCTGTTTTCCCAGGTAAAAGTGGTGGAGTTGAAGGTAACGTGGATCACAAAGAGCTTCTCACCCAAAGGCTCTGACAGCGTCTACCCCCCTCAGTCTACCATTCCCCAGGAAAACCTCTGCAGGTCAGCCACACGTAGCATGTCTGAACATTTTACTACTGCTTATCACAGAGATATATTTTTTTAAACGGACGAGTGTGGCGTCAAAGTATGGGAAAACACAGCACTGATCTGTACAAAAGAAAATCTATCCGACAAACAGGAAAACCGAAGCCTGGTCCAATTAAAACAGATTTTCCAAAATGCATGTAAACCCAGGAAGCCCGATTGAAGAGTCTCGATTCAAATCTCAATCAACCCAACAAAACGTCTAGAGAAGTCCAAGTCTAGTTGTGTTGGCGCTGCATCTCACTACGGTTACATGCACAGAAATCGGACTGCGCTAAAAAAAACTGACACAATTCGCCTTTCACACCAAGTTCGAATTGAATTTGGATGGATTTGGTTATTAGACGGCCCTGAACGTCCCTCCGCCGCAGCTCGCACCGAGTCACTTCTTTTAGCTGCTGTAGACTGGGACAAGAGTGGTTTGATAAAGGCGAACGGAGTCTGGTTGTTTAGCGCACCCTGAGTTTTCTGTGCATGTAAATGTAGTGAGCATGTATTGTTTCAAGGCTCTTCGTCTTAATGCTCTGTAATTCTTTGGTTAGGGTGAGGCGCCTGGGCTATTATGACCACACTCAGCGGCAGCTGGGGGAGAGGGCGCTGTATGTGTTTCCAGCAAAGGGCGACGCCACACGAATCACCTGCGAAGGACCCGAGGGGGGCCCTGTCCTGCCTGACGACCTCATGTTCAGAAATGTGAGTGCTTAAGAGAAGTCTCACCTGAATACTCCTATGCTATATTTTGTTCAAATATGATAAAATATTGATATTTTCCTTTTTTTTAGTTGAAACGGATGTTGAAGAAGGACACAAAGAAGACTGAAAATGCTGACATACAAGGTAGCGGGTTACATTTCATTTTTGTAAGTCCTTTCTGTGTCACCATGGGTACTCTTCGAATACTTCAACATCCTTTAAATCAGGGGTGTCCAAACATTTCATTCAACGTCTACGGAACGGAAGGCCACATACCACATGATAATGCAATGAATAAGCTCCCACATCGTTTGAAAGTGTAATACATTTTTATGTCTAACTATCATAACCTAAGAAACAAACATTTTGATGAGATAAACTATCTAGACTAAAAAGTAATACTTTTGGTTATTTGGGCAAAATTAGCAGGGAACCTGAGGGCCAACAAAAATGGGATCTGTCCCCTTGGCCATAGGTTGGACACTGCTGATCTAAACCATAGAAACGGCTGCATGTTCTACATTAACTTGTGACTTTAAATTGCCCATAATTACGTGAGCGTTTTCTCCCATCAGAGAATCACAAACCGGAGCCGACAGAATCGTCTCACCCCAGCAACAACGGCCCTGTGACGCAGGAGCAGAATACAAACGACACCACGATGGAGCACACGGAGCAGGACGCGGATGACGAGGCTGCAGACGACACCGACGATACCAGGTGAGCTTTTTATTCAAGACAGAAAAGACGTACCTAACACCAAGTGGAAAAAACAAGGACCACAAAACAAATGAATAAGATATTGCTCTTTTTACATGTTATTTCAAAGATAATTCAGCGTTTACTTTTAAATTGATTTAATTCTATTTAGCCTTTAGTGTAATTAGCATTTTTAATGAAGCTGAATATTTAGCTTTAATGAGTCACTTAAAGCGTG
This sequence comes from Chaenogobius annularis, assembly GCA_015082035.1. Classification (NCBI taxonomy): domain Eukaryota; kingdom Metazoa; phylum Chordata; class Actinopteri; order Gobiiformes; family Gobiidae; genus Chaenogobius; species Chaenogobius annularis. Next base: position 1,297,911 of record BJKM01000089.1, on the reverse strand, counting down.
TAATTGAGAAAGCAATGTGAAGCACAGTTCAGCTATAATTTGGTTCATTTGTCTGTTATCCCAGCTGATGGAATGTAATTGTTTTGTACTAATAATGCTTGTGTGGCTGTTGCGGTCCTAGCTCTCTGACGTCTTCAGCCAGCTCCACAGCCTCGTCTCAGAGCGGAGGACTGATGACCAACCGCAAGAAGAGCATCCCGCTTTCCATACGCAACCTCAAGAGAAAACACAAGAAGAAGAGGACCAAGTTTTCCCGCGAGTTCAAGCCTGGAGACCGGTCAGAACATGCCACTTTTTGACTGCTTTAATGGAGGAAAAGCCGTAGTGTGGATGGGTTCATGTACCGTGTAGTGTATGTACAAGAAGGTATCCATGTAAGCTGTTGCAAGATGGTAATTACTAACACTTTATTTACATACGCTGTGAACAGTAAGTAGTATAATGTAATGAAAAAGATAAACTAACAAATAGGGACGTCACAATTTCAAAGGTTAGTGTTAAACCCCCAATTCACACCAAAGCAGTTACGGCGTAAGCAGGAATCACTTGTAATAGTCACTGGTCAGACAATCTACTCCAGCAATGTCATACTCGCGTCCAATGGGCAGAATACACCCCGCTCAAATTGGGTTGGAGGTCTAATTTTTGTGTCAACGGCGCATCTCTAGGCTTTTTAGCAGGAAAACGGAGGAAAGAATATTGTGAGAAACAACATAACAATATTATGATTATTCACAATTATTGTGTCCTACAAGAAATGAGAAGCAGAAAAGAGAACCTTTTTTATGTCCCACAATGGGGAAATCGGTGTTGCTAAGCATAGTTCAAGAACAGCAGGAGAATAGAAGTATGCAGTGACTAACCACAATAAATAAATAAATATTAGAAATAGACTTAAATCCAGCACAACATTGTGCAAGTAGAGTAAAAATGTAAGGCTACAAAAGGATTATGTGCAATAGGTGTGTAAGTGTGGCAACCTGCAGCACCAAAAGTCAGCCAACCAACAACCCTTAATCTGAGCTCGTTTAGACATTGAGAATGAAAGAAAATTGTGTCGTCACACATAGAATTTAACTAGTCCAATGTGAAAAACAATGGAGATTATAAAATGTTACACTGCTTGTGACATAGTGTGATAAATGTATATTTTGGCTAATGTATCTATGGACACCAGCACACGACACATATGATGGATTTCCACGGTGTAGGGCCATCCCGAGCTCTAATAGATCATCATTGCTCTAGTAAGTGACCAGCTTTATAAAGTCAAACTTTCTGAAGTAAAGTTAATGTGACATCGCCCTATTTAAAAAAAAAACAAAAACAAAAAACCTGAACATTTAAATGGACTGTTTTGGAGAATGACCTTCTACAATTTACAATATTTTTAGTGTCATATTGTGATAAAATAATCACAATTATGTATTAATCAATTAATCTTGACATCAGTTGTGAGACACAAAGTAAGAAAGGACTGTTTGTTTTCCAGAGTGGCTGTGGAGGTGGTCTCCACAAAGACCACTGCAGATGTGATGTGGAAGGATGGACGAGTGGAGAAAGGGATCAGATCCAATGACCTCATTCCCATCCAGCATCTGGACGGACACGAGTTCTGTCCCGGGGACTTTGTGGTTGATAAACGAGGTATTTGTTTGAGAATGTAGAAATCTGTGTGTGATTGACTTCTGTCTCTGGAGACTGGGATGGAGGACCCCTGCCTGAGTACTTTCTAATATGCTGTAGTAATGTACTCTTCTGTATTTCTGCATTAGCTCAAGCTTCTCAGGACCCAGGTGTGTATGGAGTGATCCAGTCTGGAGATCACAAAGGCAGGACTTGTGTGGTCAAGTGGATCAAGCTCAATTCAGGTGGAGACAATGTAGAGGTCAGTCCACAGATCAGGGCCACTGTCACAAAGTAGGTCCCAGTGTGTCTCTACCACAAAATGTCAATCCTCTGCTAGTTTTATGTTGTGACTAAAATAACCTTTGCCTTTGCTTGTATGAAACCAGGTGATCGGAATGGAGGAGGACGTCAGTGTGTATGACATCGCTGATCACCCAGATTTCCACTTCCGTACCACCGACATTGTCATCAGAATATGGAACTCAGAGAATGGACAGAACGACTGTGAAAATGAGGTGAACATGGACCAATTCAAAATATATATTCAATTGTATTCTGACAGTATTGGCAAAGAATTACTTTTTTAGCAAGATGTCAGAATAGTTTAAGGTTGACTACTCTATGAATAATTTTAAACTTTTGTCACTAATTGTAGACGTCTGTTGGCCAAGTGTCTCGAGTGGATGTGAGCAGCAAAGTGGAGGTTGTATGGGCAGATAACTCTAAAACTATTGTTCTTCCACAGGTAGGATTATTGTGTTTACTTGTGGCTGAAGTATAAATTTGCTGATGGTAATCCCTGATGATATAAATTACAGCATCTTTACAATGTTGAGTCTGAGATTGAGGAGACTGACTATGACTCTGTGGAGGAGACGAGCAGTGTGCTGTCGACAGAGGAGTGGGAGGACGAGAGCGACAGCTGGGAGACAGACAACGGAGTGACCACAGAAGAAGACAACCACATAAACAATGCAGATGCTTCAGACACAGCTACGCCCACACCCACCGGCTCCTCCACTTTCATCATCCCTCCAAAGGAGGGCAGCAAAGTCGCGGTCACCAGCCCCATTAAAGCAACGCCCTCAGAGGAGACTGAGGGCTCTGCCGCTGCAGCCACTCCTGTGTCTGGAGGAGGTGAGGTTCCCCTCAAATGAAAAATTTACTCTATTTGGAAAGAACAGAAAATATTGTTTAATTTTGGTGTGTAATTTCAGTTGAATCTTCTTTAGGAAACACTCAGGGAGCAGCAGTGAATGGAGCGGAGAAGCCAAACAAGGACGGTGCTTCTCGGGGATTGAGAGAGCTGAAAGAGGCACTAAAGATTTTGGAGAGTCTGAAGAACATGACCGTTGAACAGCTGTTGACAGGCGGTGGTCCCACCTCCCCAACCTCAGCTGAACCCAGCTCCACCACAAATGTTTCAAGTTCAGTGACACCTGCCGCTCCCGAGAAACCCACAAAGGAGAAGCGCTTCCTGGATGACATAAAGAAGCTGCAGGAAAACCTCAGAAAGACACTCGACAATGTAGCTGTTGTGGAAGAGGAGAAGATGGAGGCAGTGGTGGAAGCAGGTGGAAGCACAGTTCCAGAGGTACGCAATCAACATTTAAGGATAGTTTGTACTCTGGCTGATCTTCTGTGTTGAACCTTTAGGCAGAGAAATCTGGTGATGAGAAATCTCAACCAGAGCCTCAGACTCCTGTGGGTGGTCCTGTGTGGTCCAGTGATTGGTCAAGTGACTTCCTCAGCGACACTCCGGTGCTGTGCCAACAGAGCGGCGGCAAACCCGGCGTCACTTTCACCAGTGCCAAAGGAGAGGTGTTCTCCGTGCTCGAGTGGGCGCCAGGTAAAAGCAAGTGCTGCTCTATGTCACATGTCAAATCAAACTAATTCTGTTGAACTCTACTAAGAAAATAGTTCCTTGTGTTTGCAGACACGCATTCTTTTAAGAAAATGGAGTTTCAGCCTGCTGAGGCCAAGAAGTTCTTTAGCACAGTGAGAAAAGAAATGGCTCTTTTAGCAACATCACTGCCTGATGGGATCATGGTTAAAACGTTTGAGGACCGTATGGTACGTGTTCATATACTAAGTCTTTGTGGTAATAGGTATTTGTGTAACTTCTTTATTTATTGTCTTCAGGACCTGTTCTCGGCTTTGATCAAAGGCCCCACAAGGACTCCCTATGAAGACGGGCTATTTCTGTTTGACATCCAGCTCCCGAACATCTACCCCGCTGTGCCCCCTCTTTTCCGGTACCTGTCCCAGTGCAGCGGCCGCCTCAACCCCAACCTCTACGACAACGGCAAAGTGTGTGTGAGCCTCCTGGGCACGTGGATTGGCAAGGTAAATGATTTTCCACTCTTCAGATGGAGTTGCAGTTCAAGTTGTACAACAAGATTCGATATATGCCTGTATTTTATTTGCGTCATTTCTATATTTATTTTGTCTCTTTTCAAACACACTTTAGACTTGCATGCTTTGTGAGTTGGTTCATTTTTTTTGATATCGTGTTCTTGTGGCTGTGACCGACAGGGAACAGAGCGCTGGACGAGTAAGTCGAGTCTACTGCAAGTGCTCATCTCGATACAAGGTGGGTGTGTCCAGACAAACGCACAGCTCTGTGCCCTTGCTCCACACTGCAGCACTCCAATCTTTTATTCATGAATTCATTTGCTCAAAGGGATTGGACTGAGGAATGCATTTGTGGAAACGAATGTGTCTGCTTGAAATGCAACCTCTATCCATTAGATTTCACTTTAATTAAAGCTATAAATGTATCTAGAAATGTGTCCCTTGATCTCATTTTTACTAAAATCTTGAGTCGGGAAGCTGGGACTATCTGCTAATTCTGTATTCTAAATTGAAGTTTATTCTTACCAACCATCCCAGAACTCTTAACTGTTCCTTGTCTAAAGTGTTGTCTCATGTCTCAGGATTGATCCTGGTCAACGAGCCGTACTACAATGAGGCGGGCTTCGACAGCGACCGCGGGCTTCAGGAGGGCTACGAGAACAGCCGCTGCTACAACGAGATGGCCCTCATTAAGATGGTCCAGTCCATGACTCAGCTCCTCCAACACCCTGTGGAGGTGTTCACGCAGGAGATCCAACAGCACTTTGCGTGCAGCGGCTGGAGGCTTGTGCACCGCCTGGAGGTGTGGCTCGAGCTAAACGAGTCTGCTGAGAGGAGCCACCGCTCCTATCTGTGCAAGGGCTCCTCTGTGGAGCCTCTGGATGAACAGCTGCCTTTGGGGGCGGGGCCTGTAGCTGTGGCCCACAGCAGTCCCTCTAAGCCTGGGGAGGAAGGCGCTGAAGTGGGCTGCATCATGGAGGAGGAGCTGGAGGATTCAGGCCTTAGTCCGTCCACTACTGCAGCTTCACACCAGGAACTGAGCCAGAACTCTGACTGTGACAGCACTCAGAGCAGCTGTGTGGCCGCTGAGAACAAGAGCATATCGTCTGTCCCTGGGACTTTAGTACGCAGCGGGACGTCAGAGTCCGGGTCTGGAGGGATTGGCTCCACAGCCCAGCCCGCTGTGCGACCAAAGAAACGACGAAAGAGCTATCGCAGTTTCCTTCCAGAGAGCGGCGGGTACCCGGACATTGGTTTCCCCCTGTTCCCACTCTCTAAAGGCTTTGTGAAGAGTGTTCGAGGGGTCTTATTGCAGTACAGAGCCGCACTCATCGCTGCAGGCATCACCGATAACACAGAGGACAAGTAAGTGCCTGCTCTGCTCCTACTCTCTGTACTCCTCATCCCTCTGCCTCGTCATCTTCCTCAGCCCTTACAAGTCATCCATTATTTGGACATCCAGAGCAGGAACTCAGTACTGCCCAAAAATCCTTACCTCCATGTTTGTCACTGCTCTTGTGCCCAGACTCCTCCGCTGCAGGGGTACAGCTGCATCTGTCTCGAGACTGAATATTATGGGTGAGATTTGGTTCACCCCTTGTGGCTGAAAGCACTGGACCTATGGGTACTTAAGGGCAACCTGCTGTTGCACAGAAAGTCTGACCTTTACTGGTCACGCTAGAAAAGCTTTTATCAGACTTTGTAGGATTTCACTTTGAGGGACCAGAAAGATCGAGCTAAAATAGACACCGTGCCATGAAGACCACTAGACAAACTCAAATCAATGAGTAGACTCCTGCTGGAAACCACTTTACGTTGGTGATCAGCCTCAAAGATGACCGTATCGCTAAAGGAACTGCAAGGCCCAGCCTCTCTCCGAACTGTGGCTGTCTGTAGCACTACTGACATTAATGCTGTACCATCATGCACTACAACTTATGAAGGACAATCTGGTCTAGAGGAGGCAACCACACAAATGTTTTGACCAGAACACCCTTTTTAATTAGAATTAAAGTGTTTCATGCTTTCTGCCAAATGTCTTTTGTCCACCGTCACGCTGCACACTTCATTCACACAAATACTGAATGTCGTTAACTGCCAGCCACCTCATTGTCACCGCTCACACAAAGTGACAGTTTACATCTCATGCCTCATGCAAACACCAAAAGGATTTGGTGCATTTCACTCAACAAATGTCCTCTTTATGGCCAACATGATTGCAGTTCAACCATTCCATCCTTGCACGTGGACATGTTGCCTTACTTGAATTATTCGTTCTGATCTCAGACAGTGCGTATACGTCTAAAACCACCATAAAGCCAGTATTTCCCTCCCTAATTTTGCAGCCCATGTTTTCCCCTCTAACATTGTGTTGACCACGTTGATTTAAAGCAGATTAAAAGAGCAACATTAGTCATTGCAGACTAAAAGCGAATTCTATGCCTGACAAAAAGCTACATGGCAGTTATCTTTTGCCACCTAAAACGATGAAATTAAAATTTAAAGGAGGTTTTTTTTCCAACTACTTCAATGTTAACACGAAATTCCAGGTTCAAGTTTGCTTCCTGGGTTAAACTGAAGCAGTCTTTGCTGTTTACATTGCTTGTTTTTAACGAACATCATGCATCATGCATCTGCGTCTGTCCTTTTGAATCCTTAAACCCTTACTGTATTCACTCCGAAGATGCAGGTTGGGCAAACCCCTTGTGCTTTCATTTTGTGAGAATGCCTGCTGTTTTACTTGAACATGCTGAAGAGTGTTTCTAAGTGAGAGAGCACCTTGTAAAGTATGAGTGATAGAGAAGAAAATGCTTTTTAAAGAAACTTAGAGGTTGGGACATTTGGGAATGTCATGTTGATTTGTCTTCCATATTTCTTGTGATTTTTAATCCTGCAGTTCTCTCAAATGTGGCAATCAAGCATTAATGACACGAAGTCTTTGTGTATATTATTCCCAGATCTCTGCCTCGTAAGCCACACACAAGGACGTAGGGTATAGCCTTGATTGCTTTTGTCTCCACATGCTGCTTTAAGACCTCCTTCTCTCTGTTACCACTTATGCTCAGAATGGTTTGACTAGATAAAGGTATAGACTGTGGTTATAATAAAAGGACCGCACAGACTTGCAGAGAATGGGTGGGCACATTTACTCTCATCCTTGCTTTTGTTTTATCTGCAAACGAGAAGCCACATATTAAATGTGAAACCGGATTCCAAGCACATGATGTTTTGTATTGGTATTCATCATAAACATTGTGTTTTTTTTCTGCAAAGGTTTGTTTTCCAGCCAAAGCATGTAACATGTTGCTTTAAGCCCTTTGAGCGGCCTACACTCAAGACTTGACTGTACGATGTCTACATCTCCACAGTGGCCTGTAATTGATATATGAAAAGAACTAATAAAGTTATTATTTGTAGCCTGATTCTCTCTGTGCAGACATTTTAACTGTATTGTGTGGGTTATATTTATTAAAAACTGCACGTGGTGTGAATGTGTAGATTGCTGCTTTTTGATTTACTTTTGTTTTTCACACAAATTGAGAGTATCATTAAATGGTGCAGTAAAAACTTTATCCATTTTCAGCTTTTGAGCATATGAACGCTTGAGACAAGGAATACAAACTTAATTTATATGTCTTTATTGATCAAAAACACATGCTAGAAAATACAGACATTTGTCTAATGGAAAAATATAGCACTTTTAAATATACAATGATTTAAACTTCAGTGTCAGAAAATACACAATCTTCCAGGACAGTAAAAAGCAGCAGGTCATTGACAATCAACCAAACATGTGCCTTTGCTTATGATACTTGCTGATTTCTCTCATAAATTTGATGCCTTCTTTCAATAGGCCAAATAGAACGTATATAAATGTGTGATTAAAACGCATTTTAAATGTTTTACAAATTACAATTATTTTGAATAAATGAGGTCCTGACACATGTCACTGAGCTAACAGCTGATTGGTCCATGTTGGTTTTTCTAACTAACCCTGGTCCAGAGCAAGGGCCTGTGATGTCTCTTAAAGTGAGTTACACTGAACTTGAGTTCTCTCAAAGTAAACCCAGACTGACCCTGAACTCAAACTAAACCAGCTTTTAGCCACAGACCTCAGGAGTCAGCACCAAAGCATTAACAGTTTCACATTCAAATCGAACAGTTTTCAAGCATAACTGACATGCATTTTAAAAATAAACATAACTTAAGAACACCCAATGCAACAACACGTCCCACCACCAGGGGGCAGCGCTATCAAGGCACACCAAACGGATAAAAGACACTGCAACTGACACACTTTGCATAGAAACAAAATGATGTCAAATATTGATGCTGCTCATCATTAACAGGCAAGTTTCTGTTAAAGCTTTAGGCCCCAGCGGGTTCACAACTGCTGCAAAAGAAGCATCAATTCATTCAAGTACAAGCTGTGCTTGGCTCATTTGTGTAAACTTTGAAACATTGCATTTCAAGCTCTACAATTAAGATAGAAGTTACATCAACATGTGCATGTAGAAAATAGTATTTTTGTGTCTGATTAAATAACTCAATAAATATAATCCTTTCTGTCCTTCACACCTATAACAGTGACAGGGCGTGGACGACAGGGCAGAGCGCTTATTGAACAGAAGAGGACAAGTCGTTTCCCCGTTCATCCACATGTGCAGTTTAACCAACCTCAGGATAACAAACCTATTGCCCATTGCAAATCGATCTAAAATCAAATACTCTAAACTCACAATACAATGGACAGAGTAAACCACACAGGAGTTTGTGTTCTGTGGCTTAAAGCCCCGTGGTAATGGAAGTGATGATGCTAATGAAGTCCTGTGGGAACACGGAGCAGCTGAGGACCGTATATATAAATAAAACGAAAGTGGGATGTGGTAATGGAAAGCATCAACCACAAGATGTGCAGCTACTGAAAAACACTATAAAAGAGGCACTATGTAACTTTTCTGGGGGTGGGTCCGACACTTTTTTCAGGTTTTATTAAATGTATCCATCTTGAATTTATTATTATTTACGGGTGTTTTTATTGTTCAGAAATGCCTGTGATTACAGATCCTGACCTGTAACCTGGTCTGGTGCCATACTAGAAATATTCCAGGAAAAGCAGTAACCTCTCCATGGAGACAAGCAGGTGGCAGACCATCAGAAATGCTACATAGGGCATCTTTAAGTTTATTCATATGTGTTTTCAGTTGTTTACTAATGTAATTGTTTATTTAGGAGCATTTTGTCTTAGTCGATGCTAACCACAAGTAAATTTAGAGTAAAAAAACAAAACTTGACTCTTCATCTGACAACACAACAACCCAAACGTTCATGGATCAAATGTTGGGAAGAACCTCTGACGTAAAGCCTGAGCCAGGACAAGATGCTTTTCAGGACTGGAGGACGGCCGAAAGCGCCGTTGTGAAGCATCACCAGACACTCAAATCGCTTATTGCACAACTCGTTAGTGTAATTATATAACTGGAATGTATAATTATTTGAAATCCCAGAACCGTGAGCTCCTCGTCCTTGTCCCGCTGCAGACGAGAGCCAAGGCATTAACACAGCCCCCCACTGTTGCATAAGACGCCGTAACACTTGACCAAACGTGCTTTATCAAACCGGCAGACCACTTCAGTAGTGAGAGTGCATGAAGGAATAGTCATTGTGTCATTTTCTGATTCTCTGCATGAATAAATGAACTTGCTATGAATAATGCATTGTTTTTCCACCCACAGTACATGTTCTTTCAAATGTGATGGCATTTTCCCATTTAAAATCCTGTTTCCTTTTGGGTTCGTGCAGCAGCCGATCGTGTCACTGCCATGTTTTGTTTTTGAGACAAAGGCTGAGGTCATCGACAGGTGAAGTCCTCCAGTAACATCACAGGCTCACACAAAGACGAGGCCTGGTACCAAAACACAAGGACTGAATGGAGAACCTTTCACGCGTGGCACTTCAGTGTGCAGAATATAAGTCTGCTGTTTGTGTCTTTGAGTACATCATTTGTGAAGGAATTCTAAAGCTGCACAATTACGATCATTTGAAACATTTAAACATTTACATCAACATGTTCGATGCAGAAACTAAAGTGCTTTCTCTTGGACTTTTGGTTTGTTGTGCAGTCCAGTCAGCAATGATAATTCTTTCAGTATATTTAATTTCTTATGGTGGTAATTCTTTAATCATTTTGATTCACGTATTTTTGTTATTGAAACATAAAAATCATCCTTGCATCTTATTTGTCCATTGCAAGACACAGTACGTCTCATTAAAGGCCCAAAGTTGGCATAGTCATTTTTGCCGTTTGCATCTTGATTTTGGGATTGGGATTTTTGCTTTGCTTTCCTTACTGTTTTACGTCGCCTTTTGTTGTTTTTGTTGAATATTTGTATCGACGATCAAGGACTGGACAGAAATTATAATGCAAAATTTAAAAAATAAATAAAAAAGACATTCAAACTGGTCAAATTGGAAAGACTTTGGACTGGATGGGACAGATATGCCGGACTAAACATGTAGGACTACTTGGATGTGCTTTTGTGAATTGTACTGAATGTTCTTTGTATTATTCTGTTAAAAAAAACATTACAAAAAATTTAAATAAAGCTAAAAAAAAAATGCCCATAGTTGCTACATCAGGTGAGCGTTCAGTGTTTGCAGGTTTCCTTTCAGCCAGTTATGAGCCTGGCCAGTCCCCTGTGCACCTCCGCCTGCACCGGCCCGTACTCCACCACCTCCCCGTCCACAGTAATGATGCCTTTGGGCGACTGCGGCTCCAGTCTCAGAGCCCGGACTTTGGTGTGCACCAGATGCGGGCAGTTAGTGGTCAAATGTGCGCCCTTTTCCATCATGAGGAAAAGTCTTAGCAAAGCGGCTCGGGATATTCCAGCTTTAACATACAAAAGATGAATCAGGCCGTCTTCTAAAGTGGAGTCTGGTGCCGCGTACAGATCCTCGGCCAAATGGGACTGGTACATCGCCAACACGAGGACAAACTCTTCCTCCGGGACAACCACCCAGTCACCCGGGACAGGCTGGTCTAAAGGGGGCAGCAGAGAGGCGGGAGGGCCAGCGCGTCTGTGGAGGCCGTTCTCTCTCCTGGTTATTTTAATGGAATTGTTGGAGTGGCATGAGTTCTGTTCAGGAATTGGACAGCAGTTGTCTTTAGAAAAGCTGTAGAGATTTGAAGCGGGCCATAAAGGTGTCGTCTGCACGTTGTTTTGGTCGTTGTGGTTGTCCAGTGAAGCAGGTAGATAAAATAATCTTCCTCGATACACCCGCAGTGAGGCCAATTTCACCAGTGTCCCAAAGGTGAAGCGAGCTGCTCCAACGTGGCGGTACTTCTCACTCTCAATGTCCACGTCTGCCACGAAGCCCCAGGCCAGAGACAGGAAGGAGAATACTCGCGGGCCGGACGATACGTGGATCGAGACCAGATCCATGCGAGACACAAGACCTTTACAGAGCAGGAAGCCACAGCTGATGAGCAGCTCCTCACTGGACACCGGTGTGGACCTGAAAACATACACTTCATTAAGGATGACAACTTCCTGAAAGGAAACGTATGAAAGATCCACTTTAATGAGCTTACAACCAGGTTACAATGAGTACGCCTCATCATTAAGTTACTCAGAGTTTTATTTCGATTGATTCGTGCATGTTTGAGTGCTCGGAAATATTTTGTTCAAACCACATCCACGCCCGCAGCCTTGACATGAGATTATTTTTACATTGTAGCCTCAGAGTCATACACTAAGGGTTAGAAAATGTTGCGATGCCATTTTCCCAAAACATGAAAACACTGCTGCTTGCACTGTGAAATGCCACTATGAAAAGAAGCTGCAGAAAAGTCAATGGACTCGTTTGTAAAATGAAAACGTTGCAGGCATGCATTGCTGTTTACAATGAACAAAATGTAACATAGTGTAGTGATCTGTATGATGTGTCTATTGCTATAGGCGTAATATGTCTTATTTAACTATACAAAGATAAAATAACTATACAATAAAATGTGAATATTTTTCGCGCTGAAAGTGGGTTGAGGCTTCTTCTGTTTTAGTCTAAGAAGAGCATTTCAAATTGTGAGCTTTGATTTGATATAGCTCAGACAGGAGACCTTCTGTGTTACTTGGGACAGAGACGGCACAAGGGGACAACAGACAACAAAGGACAGGCCCATCTGGGAGAGCGCGCGCAGGGTCAAAGGGCATGATAACGGCTCTCCACAAATAAGCGTCAGTTTCCACCCACATCCAATTACAAAGATGGCTGCTTGAGGTCCCACGAGTGAGAGCGTCCCAGTGCACACATCCATATTCATCGAGCACAATTTATTCACATCTAGAAGAGATACTCAGCAGCACAGGCTTTCAGAATCTACGTCTGAGTTCAACCAAAATAAGACAAGAAGAAATACTACACTTTATATACACATGAACGTACAGCTTTTGTTATAATAATACCAGTTTTTGTAAGTAATCATTCTTCAGTCTATCTGTTCTAAAGTAACATTGTTCTATTTTACCCAAACTGCTATTGGTAAAAAAAAAAAGTGTAAATACAGTGGTCAAAGACATTTAACAAAAAGTATAGTTACTAAAACAACTACTGTCTAAAATGATGCGCGAAGGATGGGGATGTCACAATTTCAGGTTTTAGTGTAAGGATTATTGTGGTAATAAATTTAACAATTATTCGTGATTGTTTACATCATGACCTCCTTGTTTTCTTAACACATTACCGCTCCGCAACATGTCACTTGTTTAATCAAATCAAACTTTCTGAATGATTAATTGACATGAACAGCAAGATAAAAAAGGTTTACTTTTTTGACAAATGCCTGAGCAGAAAGGACTTAATTTTGCTTCTAATATCATCACATTTCTCTTACTTTAACTTAAAAAGACCTAGTTTAGTTAGAAAATTGTCACTTTTCTATAAATTGAATAAAAATAATAATTAAAACAAATCGAAAAATGTCACGATTATAATTTTTTTGTCTATATTGTGATAAAATAAAAATCTTGTAAGAATATCTTCTTACTTTTCTGAATTACTAACGTTTACACTTCTCCTGCAATGTCTTTAGCTCACCTACGGAGGGAGACTGTGATTCAGAGCAGAGGCATTAGCCCCGTTTGGTGTTGCATAATCAGAGAGAAGTTCTAGCTGCTGCTTGTTGGTTGCAGACTGCCGTTACTAGCCTCGCTGAACCTTTCACTGAGCCGTGGATAAAGAGCGCGTTTCTGCCCGGGATGAGTTCTGGATGTGCCCAGTGCCACAGAACAAAGCAGCGTCTGGTCTCTTCCTGTCATTGTCCCGCGCCTCTGGACTCTGCACACAGGCCATTGTTGCCTCACGGCAGAATCAGATGCAGGGAAGAACAAACTAAATCAAAAGTACCCCTAAAACCCCTAAAAGGCACCAGGATCAAACAAACAGGTTAAAACCCAATTTAAAAACTAGTCCCTGGGATAAAAAAACGGCTATAGAAAAAATAGGCATCAGGGTTATGAAAAGCAGGGGAAAGAAGCATCTCTCGTCCTGGTTTGAGCCCAGGTTTAGTCCTGATGTAGGCTTGGTCAGTCCAGGTTTAGTCCTGTGCTTTGTGTGGAAGTGTGAACCTTTTGTTTGTTAGTTTTATCTTATTTGTGACAATATAAATGTGAATGAACATTTTCATTTCATACAAAAATTCTCAAGCCAAAAATATTTTAACAAGTTCAAGTAAGCTTGTACGCCTTTAGTCATTCAAGGACATCTTTGTTGACTAATAAAACATTTTATAATTAATTATTAGAACGATTATGTGGAGCAGAGAAGAGAAAGTATGGAGTGAGTTAGCTGGACTTTTGCCTTTTTACTTATGAAGATGCTTTTTACTTGTGCTTCTCTGTATCCACAGTAGTTCCTGATTGTGTGGAAAGCTTTTACCCACGGCACCACATTGTTACTGCTTGCTCCAGTTTCTGTCCTTGGTGTCCTTCGGCAGCTTTTTGCTCAGTGTTTTGGTTGAATGAACTGCAGCCAATCAGTCAAATGAGCAAATCATTAATAATGGAAGAGGCCTTTTCCATCAGAGCCAGAGGCCTTCAGAGCGCAGCCGGATCTGAAGGACTCTGGGTAAAACTCATGACTACACTGACTTTGAGGCAGACCGAGGCCCTCTGCGGACATAGCAACCCCTGGGTTTGTGGCTTTTGATGAGGACATTATGTTTGTATAAAGGTGTGTTAGGGTCATATAAGCTGGTTGTTTTGAAGCACGTTTTACTTGCCCCACATTTGGCAGAGATAGTTTAAATCAGGGCTATTCAACGCACAAATATCCCCAACATGTTGAATAGCCCTGGTTTAAATTATATGCATAAGTTTTATTTTTTTCATTTTCATCAAAATAAAAACAATCAAGACAAGACCAAAGAGAAACAAATTAGGTCAAATTGAAAACAAAAATGTAGGAAAGTGAAGCATCCAAAGAAAAGAAAGTCAAGGGACACAAAATCCAAAATAAGCGTCCCATTTAGTCCAATGTCAGTCAGATATATAAAGACTGATATTTTCGACTGACCCAGAGTAATGGTGCACTGATGCTGCCAGGGCATTGCCGGAGCCTCCAGGGAGAATAGCCAGAGGCGTCCGAATGGCCTCTTCCCAGTCGGGACGCTCCAGGAGGCCATTAATCACCTGAAAGACACGCAGAGGATTTTTAACAGGACACACAGCAAACCATTACAGGATTTCTATAAAGAAGATGGCTGAAAGCCAAAAAGGATGATTCCAAGAAGCTTTGGTATTGACCAAATTATGGGTTTGTTTGTTGTTTAAAAAGATTCAAGAACTTGGTTTCAGCAAAGAAAAATAATGTGACTTTTCTGTGTGCAGTGGGATCCGGGATTGTGATATTAAAAATGCTTTAAAATACAACAACTAAGGAGTCATCATCAATATAATGTTAGAGAGTAAGCCTTAGCACAAGAATACTTTATAATAGTTTTGTGGCATTTTTCTCCTTTTCTTTACGAAATAAAAAGACCTCCACAGACTATCTATGAATTGCACCTCAAACAGGAGTCCATCCCCCGACATAATGACCAGAGCGTCCCACTGCGACAGGTCCAGGTCCCTCACCAGCTCGCGGGCGTGGTTCTGCCGCTCTGCGAAAACAGACCCATTTTAACAGGTGCATCCTCGTGCATGCCTTTATTACACAGACCTTCCATTTGGCTCTCAGCTGCCGATAAAACACGGGGGCAAAAGGTCGTGGCGGCCCTGACAAACTGCTCAAGGAGATTGTGAGAGTGATTTATTCAAGTCCTGGGTGCAATCTGAGGTCAATCTAGACGCGCGCCTAATGTTCCCGGGCTGTTCCCTTCAGAGCGCTGAACTGGAGTCTCGCTGTGGGAGGGAAAGCTGATCTATGCGCTTAAATGAAGCGTCTCGTCATCTGCCAAAGAGAATGAACCGGGTTAGTTATCCAGGGGCACTCTGTCCAATGAACGCATCGTCAGGACACAACTTCAGTGACCGCAGCTAATAATCCTGGCACATACTTGAGAAATATATATAAAAAGGAATTTATTAGACAAACTTTACAACGTCATTTGGTTAGTAATGAAGCTATATACAGTATTCTTCTAATCAATTTGATGGAAAAACGTTCTTGGCGACATGACTGTGACGTACGTAATCTAATCACAGGGACTACTTTTTTGAGCTGAAGAAGAAGTGAATCAGTCATAGAGTTTAAAAAAAAAAAAAAGTAAGCTAAACATTAACCACAAATACAACATTGTGAATTTGAGCCCATCCCCATGAAAGCTCATCATCAATTCTTCTGTAATAACAGCTTCATGTCAGATGCCCTCCATGACACCCTCTGAATTTGCACTATATCTGAACTAAATCTTTTCTCACACGACCAACTACTCCTACTACTACTATTTCTGAGACGGGATTTAAAGCAAATAATTTCAATAATAACAATTACTAAAACACTCATGATGATTATTTTCCCATAACCAAGCAGCCCTAATGTGGTTTGATACATATATTCAGCCCCCTCAAAGTTCAGTCGCCTGATCAAAATGGTGCGTTCTTGTAATGGCAGTGGAATTATCTAACCAGTTTGATTGCGTTTTCAGGGTATTTTCTTCCCTTGTTGAGCTCTCCTGTGTTCACGGTGCAGTAACGTTATCCCCAGTGAGACCTGCCCCGCCTCCACAGAGACAGATTAGGTTTCTCAGGCCCTTGTTGTAAATCTAGCTTCCCTAAACTCCGCACAAAAGAAGAATCGATTCGCCCCAAAACCAGTCCAGGGAGGACACAGAGGAGGAGCAGTGCAGCTGTGAGTTTGACACAGTTGAATTTGGGCCACTGGGAGAAGCGCAGAGTTGTGACTGAACAGGAGGAGTCATGGAGATCGCTTGTGCATTGCGGCTTTTAGTCTCTGAGTGTGTGACTGTATTATCCAAACGCACAAACAACACAAAAGCATGTTCTGCACAGTGCACACATTTGAGTGAGGCAGCGACTGTTAACAATTTACATTCACACACACAAGTATTAAGACTTTGGATACGGATACATCCATGCATTCATTTGTGAATGGGTTTGTTGACACGTTTTTTAAACTTGAAGATGTCTGTATTACTGTGAAATATGACGTTTGTGGCTCAATAGATGGACAGACTCACTGAGGACCCATTACTCTGCTCAAATTTTGTACTGGAAAAATGTGTACAAATCCCAAACCCAAGTGATTCCAGTCTAAACGTGGTCAGTCTTTTGTGGTCCGCCAGTGGAAAGGAACCCAAACTCAAGGGGAAAAAAAACATTTATGTCAAGGTGCAATTACACTGAGTGGTATCAACCACTTTAAGCAAGCATGTTTCAAAATAAAACAAATTATACATTATTTACTAAACAGGGGTTTTGACAAAGCTGTTGTATCAAAAAAAATATAGAGGAAGGTTCAAAATTCAGGGGAGGTTTCTCAAATGATCAGCACAGAAAAGTCTAAAATGATCCACATTTTTATGGGATGATTGTGTAATATCATATCAAACCAGCTCGTGGGGATTTTGACTGTTTATCACGACTATCCATATGTGCATGACATAACAGACACATGTGGGTCAGAGGCAGTTGATTGGCATAACACTGCAGAAAACACGCAGGGGATTTAATAAAGGGGGCGGGGCTTACAGGGCTGCCGTAAAACCATTTATTCTCATTGGAGCAGACTACGCAAGAGGAAGATCATATTCACGACAATAATTTCACATCAGTGTTGCGTCTTCAAAGCATGAGCTACATAAGTACACTGCTGGTATGACCATAGCTTGAAGACATGCAAAAAACAACAACAATTGATATAATATTAGCTGTATAACATGATCTGCTTATCTTATTTTGCATATTTATCATTTTGCATTCTTTACAGTTGATGATGCACTCTCATTCAAGGTTGGGATAATAACAAAGGGTTTACTGGGAATATAAAATAGTCTGTAAAAAGCTGCATTTTCCAATAATCAGACATGGAGGAAGTTACATACTAGGCCAGGGAATAAGTACATTCTAGTGTTGTTAACTTACAATACTAAAAACAAAAACGTCCAGCTCCGTTTCGATTCTAAGGAAACAGCAGAACGCTCCATACCTATTTTGATGTTTTAACGAACATAAGAAACATTGAGGTATTAGTGCCAGGGCTGGACGACATGCCAAAAAATATCAGATTACAATTTGATCAGATCAGCATCTTTTAAATGTTGTGTACATAGCAATGCCTATTTCTATTTTTATTTTACACTATAGTAATTTTAAATTGTTTCTTAATGCATGCCCTTTTGATTTCATATATGTTGTTTTTATTATTGATCAGTGTTTTATGTTGCACCTTAAGGCCGAGACAAGTTCCTATGTCTGTGAAGTTTGTTCATTGACAATAGCAATAAACCCCTTTCTGATTCTGATTCTGATTCTAAATATGGCATTGAGAGGCAACTAAAGCCACGTGACTGGTTCAATCCACCCCTCACGCACTAAACACATGGTGAGCGCTGACAAACAGGACGAGTGCGTGGGGAAAGTGTCACAGAGCTGCTGAATCGTCGTATGATGATATCGCACAATTCACATTTCAGTGCAGACAACATGGAGAAGTAACAGTTTTTAAGCACTTTTATATCTTAATTCTTTGGAATGATTCACACAAACACTTTTAAAGGAAAAGGTTCTACAGTTCGTTCATCCTCTCCACAATGTGGCAATAACTATCGTGACATGAATGTGTGATGATATCGTACCGTGAGATTTGCACATCATCACATCCACAGTTTCTTTAATCGAATCAATTGGTCGAATAAATCTCTCACGGTGGATTTAGTGCCAATGTGTCAGGGAGTACATTTAGTTTGGTGGGCGTGTGGACAGTCCGGACTCACCTGTGATGACCAGTGAGTGAGGGAGTCCCGCCTCCTGGAGCATTCTCTGGACGTGGGCGTTGTACAGAGACAGAGCCTGGCCCCGCCCACTCTGAGGGTTCACCAGGAGCATCATGCGACGGCGCGACGGCTCACTCATCACCGCCACCAGCCCTGCAGACACGCACGGACACGCACGGACACGCACAGACACGCACAGACACCCACAGACACCCACAGACACACACAGACACACACAGAAGCTGGTCACACACAGGCCACACAGTCTGCAGTGTTGGGCACAAGCTACAAGTGAATCAGAGGACTCTTACTGATAAACAGATATAACAATGTTGATAATGTCATTTGTTTGAGAGAATTATGTGCAATTTTATACAAACAAGTATTGCTTATAAAATGTGAAGAAGAAGAAGAAGACTCTGTGTTAAACTTCAAGATTGCAAGTAGGGACGTTATTTGGTTAATCGCTTATTGTGATTATTCAGCTCACAATATAATTGTAAGAACCAAAAAATAATAATTGTGACCATTTTAAAAGCAAAATTAAGTATTTTTTGTTCAATATATAGCCCAAAAATACACCTAAATGTAAAGAGCTTTTTTGATCTGCTTGTTTTTGTCCGTCAGAAAGTTCAATATCGTAAAGCTGGTCTTAAACTTGAGGAACAGTGACATGTTAGACCACGGGAATGACAGAAAATTAAAGATTTCACTACTCACTAATCCCGAATAATCGTTAGATCGTGATTTTTTTCTCTCACAATAATAGTAACACTAAAATTTGATATCGTGACATCCGTAATTGCAAAGTAGGCCTGTCGCGATAACACATTTTGAAGAATGACATGTTGCTGCAGAAAACATCAAGATAATCGATCATATTAAAAAGGTACAAAACAACGTAAAGCAGAAAACCGCTTTTCTAAGAACCATATTGTGAAGAAAACATGAGCTGCAATACAAAATGGCAGAATAAAAAGTAAAAAGTCATTTGTTTAGGAACTATAACAGGGCTATTCAACTTACGGCCCGAGGGCCAGATCAGGCCCGCCAAATGATCCGATCCAGCCCACGACCCATCTCCACAATATTAAAACTCTTTTTGTTTTAAGGTTTAATTCTGGGTCAGTACTAGTTTAAACCTGGTTTGATGCTGGCTTAGTCCTTATTTAAATCTTGCTTTAGACCTGGTTTAGACCTGGTTTGGACCTGGTTTGATTCTGGGTTAGTCTTGGTTCAGACCTGGTTAGTTGCCTATTTAGTATTGTCCAGGGTTAGTTCTGCTTCACAAAAATCTAATATAGCAGTAGGTATTTTACCATCATTGAAACAACTCTCGTGAAGATATTTTGTGCAAACCCAAATTATGTTAATAGTGGTGTCATGGCCACCGAGATATATGGCCCTCAAGAAAATTAAGTTGAATAGCCCTGATCTATAATGTCATTGAGTTACTCGGCCTTTGGCTCTCTACAGCTCAAATTTAAAAGTGCAAAATCCCAAATATTGTTCACGTACTGGACGATAAGTCGATACAGTACAGGATCATTGTGATTCTCAAAGTAATGCAGGTACTTGTAGAAGAAGTAGTGGACTTTGCATACAAAAGTGAATAAATTATGTATACATTTCTACTCAACCTAAATTCTTAAATAGCCTACAAAAAGAGTCATCAACCACCTAACACTGACAAAACGAAACTCCTCGCTTCATGTTTTTATTCAACACTGAGGCCACAAGATCTGAAAGGATTTCTGAGTGTTGCATGAATCCTACACGCGCAGATCCTAAATCTTTTCAAAACGCACCCAAGATTATGATCTCTGCTGGCACGGCATGAGGCTTAAGTCAGAGGAAGACGTTTTTGACTACAAGAGCCCATTTGAACAGAGCCAAGAGACAGTGCTGGCATATTAGCTGCAGGAAATCGTCAATAGGAGTCATTATTGTGTTTCGTTTTTCAGGCAGGAACACTGTAACCATTTCTTCACACCGAAACACTGCATAATGGTTTTACAGAACAGGCCATGTGGAGGAGGACGAGTCATCTGAGCAGGTTTGACAGATAAATTACTTTTGTGCCTCAGACATAAGCTGATACTAATTGTCAGGTTTAGTTTTGAGCTTTGGAAACGAACAATTGCTGTGAAGGAATGCAGCGAAACAGGTCAGAAAACAGCTCACTAATATCCCTCTGCATGTGCAAAGATCCTCTCCAAAAAAAGAACAGGTTTATTTCAAGTGCCTATGACAGGTTGGAGCACCCACTGAACTGAAACGCAGTTAAGATAAATAGATTTAAAATTGTGCTAAAAATTTAACCCAGAATAGCACATTTTTTAAGTTTATAATTTTACTTCCTGGTTGTAAAATGATGAGCATGGGCAAAATCATACATATTTTGACAAATAAACACAAGTGAACAGCATTATTTTGTTCAATTCATGTTTAGAGGGTCAATGGTCAAACACGTTCTTATTTTGATAAAGTAGACCAGAAAAAGTGTAAATGTAAACTGTAATCTGAAAGGCCACACCTTTAAATCCAGATAAATGAGACGCAATCCAGACATTCCTGATGATGTAGTAATACCAGCAGAGGATTAAGTAAACTAGCTTGTACTGAATGTAAAAAAATTCAATACAGAGAACAATGCTGAGAATAAATTAGAATGATATGTTAAAACTGAATAGAATTAAATAAATACAAATTCTCGAAAGGTGTTCCCAGCTGAATAATTATGAGACATGTTTACATTACTTCATAAGGATAACATGTCCTAATATTATAGTGTATGAGAGCGAGGCTGAAAACAGGGACCTTCCCATGCTCCTTTATCATGCGTGTCCCGAGGGAAAAGTGGGTGGTAAAGCAGGAACACACAGGACATATTTTAGTGTGTACTTCCAGCCCACTGAAGTTTCGCCCATAGCAGCAGACCTCTACAATCCGCCCATCTATTTGAATTACTTATTAACTGGTGTTGGTCCTGTCTCTAAACAAATAAAACCAGCTGAATCTCAAGGGTTAAGTATCATAAATCTCGGGGCTGTCTTCATGAGCCGTGAACCTGCCGTTTCGTGCTCTGGTCCTTGTTGTCTAAATTAAACCCTACGCCACTTCCGGTGAGCCTCCGTTCACCAAATATTCCTCTATTCATCTCCTTCAAATGTCCACTCTCCCGGCTTCCTGCGCTGTCATTAGCCCGAGCACTGTGCCGACCGGGGACAGAGAAAGTGCACAGATAATGTTTCTGAAAAGGGATTTATAGCCAAGAATTGTTTTGAAAATCAGAAAACACAACAGACCTACACAGAAGCATTAATCTTCTTATGGTAAATACTGAGAAGTTGAATCAGACGCATCTTGTGCAAGGTATGTCTCATAGTTTCTTTATGTGTGAATAATGAATCATCATCTTCATTTCAATAATAACAATAATTACTAAAAGACTCATGATTATTTTTCCATAACCAAGCAGCAATAATGTGGTTTGATACATATACAGTTTCATAGAAGAGTTAAAACCTCCACCAAGGCATTGTACATTTGTGGTGTTCAATTTGTTTTCGCTCAACACTATCTGACCCTTTCCCATTTGTTAAATAGAGAATATGTAAAAACTTAAGTGCGCTGGTGATGGTGCATAATCAAAACAAATCCATTGAAAAATACTTCCAGTTTCTCTCCCTGATTAAAGTGCCATCTTCAGGCCCAGTGCATCATGGGAACTGTCTCAGATCTGGGTGTGGTAATCACAAGTGAGGCACCACCAAAGGAAATGACAGCTCCGATGAGAGGGAAAGCCACGCAGCCGGAATAAACACATTTTCAGCAGGATCCTGTAATATTTGGGTGCAGGAATAGACAGAGAGACAACAGTCCTGCCCCGTGTTGAGCCGCGTGTCTGCTCACCAAACACAAATTACAAACTACATTCAATTATTTCTTTGTGCAGCACAAAAAGCAATACACAACTCATAGACAATACATTAAGTGTACTTGCATTACATGATCATACAATTTTAGGTTCAAATTGCGGGGCCTTAGTGAGCTCTTGTGGTGAGTGCAGAGTGTTTGTTCTTCTTCTGATGATAAAATAATTGCACAACAGTTAAATGGGAAGCCGTTTTTAAACCTATGCCTTGTTTTTTTTACACTGTAATGTGTGTGAACAGATACAAAACTTAAACTTTAATCACAAATGATGTCGTAATGGGCTGTTCCAGTTAAACAGATCAAAGGAAACCGGTGGATGATTTTTTTCTATAGACAAAGACACAGGAACTTTTCTGACACAATGATACTTTCTGAATCTCTGCACTACAGGCCATACTGTGTACAAAGTCCTGCTGATGTTACATAATATTTACTCTTATGGAAGCAAATATTTTGGTAAATATTTGACACAGATTTCTATTTATTACATAATCTGCGTTGCAGGCGTTGCACTAGGCTTTGACAGACACCACTGGGACTAAATCTACTTTTTTCATGGAGGATTAGGGGTTTAACGTCATGTATTGAGTTGATATTTGCTTTAATGGGCCAAATAAGTTCATTATTACTTCTTAGGCTTTTAAAGTCATTCAGTTATTATATGAAAAGACAAAAATGAATTCAGACTGGAAGATAGCACAAGGGTAATAGAGGCACAGCCATACATTTATATTACACAGTTAAGTATATTCATGTTTTTCCAAATGTCTGGACAGATATGTCTCTTGACTAGACTAGATAAGTACATGCTCGCACTAAGCTAATCATAGCCGTTTAAATCTGCACAATGAGTGGCTTTGGTCTTTTTTATGTGATCTTCAATACCTATCAATCATCCTGGGACTTCACAGCTTGCCCTCAGCACATTTAGCCCTTTTCTGCTAAAAGAGCATCAGTGGCAGTCGCACGGGCGATAAAACCCCCCAGCGTTACAGTGCGAGTAAATGAAAGAGCCGAGCAGCGTTTCACTCAGTCTGACCACAAAGGGCGTGGAGGGAGGAGCCTGAGGTGCTGGTGGTTTGGGCCTATATTAAGAAAGGCAGACTTCCCCCACGCTGAGGTTCATCTTATATTTTGTGTCATTCACGTCTCTGCATCATGAACCACGCACTGAACAAGAAATGTGTCGTGCCGTTTCTATTGGACTGACATAATATCTTCTGCATCATGTTATCGGGATACTAAAAACTCAAATATATCGATGTTAATGTCTGTTGGCCGCTCTTAATACCGCGCCGTTCTGCATCAGGGGGTACGTTTCCATGCGTTGGCCAGCTCCAGATGACAAGAAGACCACCTGAGCTAAGCATGACGTCATTTGTGCTTGTATCAAAAACTGCCAGTTATACACAAAAGTGCGGCGTGTGCCAGTGTAAGGAGGGAACCACATGTTCTTTAGCAGCAGCCGCTCTCTCTGAGGTCAGCCAGCTGCTCTGAAGCCGAGCGCTCATTTGTGGTCATTGTTGTCTGCGAATCACAGAATAACACAAGAGAATAGTAGACCATATTTCCATGGTACTTTACAGTATTTGTACCTTTCAAGTAACTGTTAATGTCCTCCACATTAGCTAGGGGTAAAGTTATACCTGGAGATCTGTTAGTCAAATTAGAATTTAATCTGATTTTAGTTTGAACACAATCTGACCATAAAGAGATGATTCGTTTGAAACTGCAACAGGTGAGCTGATATGTGCTGCTAACAAGACCCTTTCCAATAACATTAAAGCTGGGGTACCTGACCTTTTTTTGTAAATTACCGTAGTGAATGTTGCGCACAGTATATTGTAAAAGCAGGACTTTGTTACAGAAATAAAGTCGCTGCACGGTGTCTGCATGTAAAAAATGAAGTTGTGTGTTTCTCGTCAAGCCGGAAAGAAGAGCCGAATGCAGCGCTCTGATTGGCTGCGTTTGGGTGATTTCACATCAGCGTTGGTGCCTGAAATGAATACATGTGGATATCGCAGTACACTGGCTTTAAAGTTACAAGCTGGGTCAAGGTTTATTAAACTTGCGTAATTGTAAGTGCAACTCATTCCTATAATTTACTTTAATAAGTATAAGAAAAATATTATTGCACATTTTTCATCATGTAGTGTTTCCTTAAATAAAAA
This sequence comes from Chaenogobius annularis, assembly GCA_015082035.1. NCBI lineage: Eukaryota > Metazoa > Chordata > Actinopteri > Gobiiformes > Gobiidae > Chaenogobius > Chaenogobius annularis. The sequence goes on along the minus strand of BJKM01000089.1, from coordinate 1,273,368 downwards.
AGGCACTTTATGCGTAGAAATGGCCACAATTGCATGTATTCGATATCAATCTTAAAAATGACAGAGCCAAGTGTAAATTTCTTCAATTCTTCAGTATCTTCAAAATACTAGTCACATGGTCACACTCGTAATACGGTTTATGATCTCACATGGCCATTGTATTAAACCCCAAATTAAATCCATGTATTGACACACAGGAGTCAATACTGTTTAGGACATACTTGGCAATGCAACAGAAATGTCAATAGGTTTTGACAGGGGAAGGTTATTGTTTGTGGCCTCTTGAATTGTGTTTTTTATTGATCTTGTATGTCACTCCAATTCTAAGGCTCCAATAAGGATTTAGAGTCATGCCAGTTTTCTAATAGAATAATAATAATAATATCATCATCATCATTGTATTTAATGTTTAATGTAGTAAAAATAGGGCCGTAGTGTTTTGGCATTCTTGTAGTAACTTATTTAAAATATTTTACATACAGCCCAATGAATCTGAAGCCATATGAACAAGGCACAAAGTCCTAATGGGGGATTAAAAAAAACAAACTGTATTGATGTTTTTTGATACATTCATTTATCAAAAAACAAGGAAATTATTACAATGTCAACGTAATAATTTGATACGTTGACATTATTACAATGTCAACGTATCAAATGTGAAAATTACAACAAATATGTGTTTTCTTAAGACTATATTTGGCATACTTTTGCATAGAAACCTTTTGTTTTGTGTTGCACAGACATGGTGTGAACGTAATCATTGTTTAGCTGAAGGTGTATGTTTGGGAGTGGGCCTGAAGGTGTATGTTTGGGAGTGGGCCTGAAGGTGTATGTTTGGGAGTGGGTCTGAAGGTGTATGTTTGGGAGTGGGTCTGAAGTGTGTGTAGGTCTGAAGGTTGTTTGGAGTGTCTGAAGGTGTGGGTCTGAAGGTGGTATGTTCTAGGTGTATTGTGGGTCTGAAGCGTGTGGGTCTGGAGGTGTAATGTTTGGCGAGTGGGCCTGAACAGGTGTATGTTTGGGAGTGGGTCTGAAGGTGTATTTGTTTGGGAGTGGGTCTGAAGGTGTATGTTTGGGAGTGGGCCTGAAGGTGTATGTTTGGGAGTGGCTGAAGGTGTATGTTTGGAAGTGGGTCTGAAGGTGTATGTTTGGGAGTGGGTCTGAAGGTGTGGGTCTGAAGGTATGTTGTGGTTGAGTGGTTCTGAAGGTGTGATGTTTGGGAGTGGGTCTGAAGGTGTATGTTTGGGAGTGGGTCTGAAGGTGTATGTTTGGGAGTGGGTCTGAAGGTGTATGTTTTGGGAGTGGTCTTGAAGGTGTGGGTCTGAAGTGTATGTTGGGAGTGGCTGAAGGTGTATGTTTGGGAGTGGGTCTGAAGTGTATGGTTTGGGAGTGGGTCTGAAGGTGTGGTCTGAAGGTGTATGTTTGGGAGTGGGCTGAAGGTGTATTTTGGGAGTGGGTCTGAAGGGTATGTTGATGTGTTGAAGGTGTGGGTCTGAAGGTGTATGTTTGGGAGTGGTTCTGAAGGTGTATGTTTGGGAGTGGGTCTGAAGGTGTATGTTTGGAGTGGGTGAGGTGTGGGTCTGAAGGTGTATGTTTGGGAGTGGGCCTTGAAGGTGTATGTTGGAGTGGTCTGAAGGTGTATGTTTGGAGTGGGTCTGAAGTGTGGGTTAGCGTGTATTGTTTGGGAGTGGGTCTGAGTTATGTTTGGGAGGTGGGTCTGAGGTGTTGGCTGAAGTGTATGTTTGGGAGGTGGGCTGAAGGTGTATGTTTGGGAGTGGGTTCTGAAGGTGTATGTTTGGGAGTGGGCCTGAGGTGGATGGAGTGGGCTGAAGGTGTATGTTTGGGAGTGGGCTGAAGGTGTATGTTTGGGAGTTGGGGCCTGAAGGTGTCATGTTTTGGAGTGGGTCTGAAGGTGTATGTTTGGAGTGGGTCTGAAGTGTATGGTTTGGGAGTGGGTCTTAGGTGATTTTGGGAGTGGGTCTGAGGTGAGTTGAATGTGGTCTGAAGTGTATGTTGGGAGTGGCCTGAAGGTGTATTTGGAGTGGTCTGAAGGTGTAGTGTTGGAGTGGGCCTGAAGTGTATGCTTTTGGGAGTGGGTCAGAAGGTGAGTACAACCTATATATATCTTCTGTTTGCACTTTTGTGCTGATCAAACTTGTGGGTACGCTCATGGTCATCCGTACAATGCGCTTGATACTTGAGTTACTCCAGTCTTTCTTTATGCCTCGTCATACAGCGCAGTATAGGCTCATAGCCTCTAGGAGATCTTATCTGCTTAAGACACAGGTTGTGCAATTTAGGCAAATGGTGTTTTGAATATTGCTGTTGAGAAGTGTGGATGGCATTATGCGGAACACACATACAGCTCCAGAAATATCTTTCTGATGTTTACTCGCACATGACCTTTTCAATAGGTTATTGTAAAATAGCAGCTGCAGAAACCGCATTGTTTTATTCATGGCAGTGAGGTTTAAAGGTTAAGAAAAGTGCAGCAGAGGACGCAAGGAATTGTGGTGTTTTCTTAAACTAGGACTATAGATCTACATTACATTTTCTTGAGCTCTGGAGAATAACAATTGATTAAAAGTGATAGTATAAGAGCAAAGATCTATTTTATAGGCTCCAGTCTTTTTTTTTTAATTGTTCATTGCTTTGGCAACGAGGCTAGCATTTTCTCTGAAACCCATAGAAAGGCCTGTTCCCATACAACAGAAAGTTAAGTCAGACCAGCAACAATAGACTAGACATAAGGGGAGAAAGAGCGGAAAGAAATCGATACAGAATAATCATCACTCTTCTGGTCTCTTTTTTTCCATTTTTTTTTTTTTCTTTGAGACCCACAGTTGACCCCGGGAGATGCCGCGCGCTCTCTTACCGTCTTCTCATGGCTCTGTTTGCCGGGCGATCTTCTCCTTGACAGCCCGGGCCCACTTCTCTGCATCTTCCAGGTTGTATCGCGGTTCTTGTCAGGGCGGGCGAGTCGAAATGCCCTGCTCCACTCTCTGTCTGGATGTCCCGGAGCTTCATCCAGCGCTTCCGGGGCGGGTAAAAGTTACACGGTGAAGTACGCGGCCGGGTCCGAGTTGTCCTCCCCGCGGTGCGCCGGGAGCCCACGCAGTCCTTCAGGCTCAGCAGCACCTTGTTCGCCTGGACAGGTGCGGACGACAACCTCTGGACGATCAGCTCTTCTCGGTCAAAACTCACCGCGTACCGCACTTTTCTGTTGCAGACGGCCGTGAACTCCCCGGTAAAGTGTCACCGGGCTGGGAGTCAACGCCGTCGGTCCGGTGGTGCTTTCCTCGGCTGCCATCCTGACCGGAGCGGAGAAGCGCGCATCTCACCCCAGTTGCCGGGTCTGGATTTGAACGAGTGGGGACTGACAGCAAATTGCGCCAGCGGAGAGCAAGAGTGGCGCAGACGCACGTCAGAGCCCGGGCTGACTTTTCAGAATAAAGCGTAGGACTAGGGCGACGACCACCTGTCACTCCTTTTGGTTATATTCACGAGAAATGTCACACTTCTTTTCAATGATGCCAAAATCATGACAAAAGTGAGCTACAAACATGCAAAAAAGAAAAAAGAATTTTTTTATAATATATATACACAATTTATAATTTATATTTATATATATATATATATATATATATATATATATATATATATATATATATATATATGTATATATGTGTGTGTGTGTGTGTGTGTGTATACATACATATATATATATGATTGTGACAATCTCTTCTTTTAACTTCATTCATTTGTCAATTTTTATTTTTATTTTCTGAATATAGTGCGCATGATGTTAAGCTTTTTCAATGCTCTATGGCAGAACTTCTCAAACTTTTTCTGGCGGCACCCCTTGGGAGATTTAAAGTATCCATGCCCACCCCCACAGCCTCTGGGACAGCGCAGAATTGGTGCTTTACTGCGGTAAATATTGCGATTCAATGAGAAGACGCACTCATGTTACTTCAGGTCACTTTTACCACTGAAGGTTAACGACCGCCTCACACCGACCTATTCTTTATTTGTTCTTACGTAGCTCTTGTTGTTGTTGTTGTTGTTGTTGTTGTTGTTGTGTCACTTTTAATGGCGGTTGGCAGCCAACTGAAGAGGTGCATTTACCGCTACCTACTGTAGTTGTACGTCTTCTGTACATCTCTTTCTCTCTCTCTATTTATCTTTTTTCTCTCTCTTTCTCTCTCTCTTACTCTCTTTTTCCTTTTTTGGCGGTATAGTTTAAAACACATACTTTGAAGACGTACAACTACAGAAGACGTTCAACTACAGTAGGTGGCGGTAAATGCACCTTTCGGCTGCCAACCGCCATGAAAAAGCAACACAACAACAACAACAACAACAACAACAAGAGCTACTTAAGAACAAATAAAGAATACGTTTTTCTCTCTCTCCTTTCTATCTCTCTCTCTCTCTTTCTTTCTCTCTGTTTCTCTCCCTTGAATAAGTTGTACAACTGTATGTATGTACAACTGTATGTATGTATTTATGTATGTATGTACAACTACAGTAGGTTGCGGTAAAATGCACCTTTTCAGTTGGCTGCCAACCGCCATCAAAGTAACAGAAGTAAATAATAATTACCATTTTGTCCTTACATAATTACATTAGCATAACTGTTTTCCATACCTTTGTAAAATAAACATTTAGAATTGTTCAATAATGCATTCATTCACATTACAAACCTAGTTCCCCTGTCGACTGTAGCTTGATATTTGGGTTTTTATAACTTTCACCATGTTTTTTCACCGTTAATCGCAGCTTACTTTACTTGGCGTCTTTTCTTTGACTCGCAGGTAGATTTCCGTTTCACGGTTACTTCCGGTCACACAGAACGTTACCAAAATAAAATTGAAATCGTATAAGACAGTGGAGGGACAGAGGAGGAACAGAGGAGGGACAGAGGAGAAACAGAGGAGGGACAGAGGAGGGACAGAGGAGGGACAGAGGAGGAATAGAGGAGGGACAGAGGAGAAACAGAGGAGGAACAGAGGAGGGACAGAGGAGGGACAGAGGAGAAACAGACGAGGAACAGAGGAGAAACAGAGGAGGAACAGAGGAGGGACAGAGGAGAAACAGAGGAGGGACAGAGGAGGAACAGAGGAGGAACAGAGGAGGAATAGAGGAGAAACAGAGGCACTTAGTGAAGCTCTGCTCTAGGGTGTTCTTTTTTATGGTGTCTATTGCCATCTAGTGGTGGATTTGGTTGAGGCCGGTTTTGGATTCAAACAGAAATAGATGCAGAATACATCACAGCACGGTTTACACTGTTTCTGTGATGAAATGCTGATGAAACAGGGCTAATCTTGACAGACCCTGGGCCCGTTATAGCGTTACATACGAGCCTGCTGCTGGGATCCAGATCATTCAACATAAAGGCCAATAAAATAAGGTGGGAAGTACTCACATTTACGTAACATTTACTTGAGTAACTTTTTGTTTGAATTTTTCTTCCCTGCGCAGTTTTTGGACACCACTTCGTCATTACTCTGAGTACTATTTTGTCTAAAATAACAGTACTCTTATTTGAGTAAAAATTGTGGTTCCTCTTCCAAACTGTGTAAATCTACAAGTGACTTTATGTTGACAATATTAAATTGTTTGAATCTTTGTCTTTCTTGCTCTGCTCTGCTTTTTTTTTTAAATCATGTTTGTGTTCTATTCAATACCAGACTTTGTTTTACTATATAATTTTTTGTCCTTTCCATCACATAAACAAATCAGATGTTACGTCCTGACAGATACTCTTTTACACTATTTTACTAAGTTATTTTCCCCCCAATACTTTTTCACTCTAACCTGAGACATTTCTTGAACCAAGGTTTAATATTTGTGGATTCAGATATACTTCAAAGTCCTTATTGGAGTAAGGCCTATAAAGAAATAATGCATTGTTTTCTATCTTGATAAATTATGATAGCGTTTCTCAAGTGTAATTTTATCATAATGCACTACCTCCAATTAACCAACAGATGGCAGTATTAGGCTTATAAAAAATACTCGCTAATTACCATGTAACATTCCCACTTGTTCTGTCTTATTTCTGGTCCAGTAATTGAACTAAAGACCAGCTGACAACAACATGCTACGAAACGTCTTATTACAACACATTGGGCCGTCCAGTGTCCGTCAGTCATTCCAGCCCCCTCACAGATTTAGTTTATCACAATTATCAATTGTTCAGGGGTACATTTACAAAGGTCATTTGTTGCAACAAACCGGAAAAGTCACTCTAAATGGTTCTTGTGCCTTGAGATATCATCCGTGCTTTTAGAGATGACATAAATCTGGCTTTAGGGTCAAATAGCTATGAGTAGTAAAGGTGGAAACCTGTAAAAGGTGCGCTTTCGAAAATGGACTTGGCCTCTGAACAGTGAGTTTATGTGCAGATAAAAGAAACTGAAATTGTATCAAAACAAGTCAGAGTTAAGAACATTAAGAAAACGTGGCGCTAGCTTGTTTGTTGTGCTACTTGCAGATACAAGCACTTTGGCAGAGGTGTTGCAAAACATCACATGGGGCTTTCCAGAGAGATTCACTTTTTTTCACATTTTGTTGTGTTATTAAATTCATTATTTGCTTCAGTGTGTTGTTTGTTTGATTTCTTCACAAATTAAGAAAACCTTCGCCCCAGTCTAAGGTCCAGAGTGCTCTGGGTTTTCATCAAAGCGGGTCTGTAAATTGCTGCATACGTCTTTCCTGATCCTGACTAGTCTCCTAGTCCCTGACGCTGAAAAACATCCCCAGAGCATGATGCTGCCACCACCATGCTTCACTGTAGGGATGGCACTGGCCAGGTGATGAGCGGCGCCTGGTTTCCTCCAGACCTGACGCTTGCTATTCAAAACAAAGAGTTCAATCTTTGTTTCATCAGACCAGAGATTTTGATTTCTCATGGGCTGAGAGTCCTTCAGGTGCCTTTTACAAACTCCAGACGGGCTTTTTACTGAGGGGTGGCTTCTGTCTGGCCACTCTACCACACAGGCCTGATTGGTGGAGTGCCACAGAGATGTTGTTCTTCTGAAGGTTCTCTTCTCTCTTCTCTCCTCTGATGTGTCAGAGTGACCATCAGGTTCTTGCTCACCTCCCGGACTAAGGCCTTTCTCCCCCGATTGCTCAGTTTGGCCGGGTGGCCAGGTCCAAGAAGAGTCTTGGTGGTTACAAATCTTTTCCATTTACAGATGATGGAGGCCATTGTGCTCATAGGAACCATAGGAGATCACTATGTACACAAAAAAATTACAGTTAAAGATGTAGTGCAGAAAGTGACAGTGCAGTGAGTGATTGATGATTAAATTGTAGTTAAAGTGGCAGGTGTTTAGAAGTGTTCATGAGTCCAACGGCAGAGGGAAAGAAACTGTTCTTGTGGTGGGAGATTCTGGTCCGAATGGACCGTAGCCTCCTGCCTGAGGGGAGTGGTTCAAATAGACCATGTCCAGGGTGAGAAGGGTCAGCTGTGATCCGACCTGCTCGTCCCAGAGCCCTGGAGACGTAGAGGTCCTGCAGAGATGGAAGTCTGCAGCCGATCACCTTCTCAGCAGGACGCACAATGCGCTGTAGTCTCTGTTTGTCCCTGGCTGTGGCTCCAGCGTACCACACGGTGATGGAGGAGGTGAGGATGGACTCAATGATGGCCGTGTAGAACTGCACCATCACCTGCACTGACAGCTTGGCTTTCCTCAGCTGCCGCAGGAAGTACATCCTCTGCTGGGCCTTCTTGATGAGGGAGCTGATGGAGGGCTCCCACTTGAGGTCCTGGTGATGGTGGTGCAGAGGAAGCAGACGGATTCCACGGTGGTGATGGGGGAGTCTGACATGGTGAGGGGGGGCTGGGGGGCTGTGACATTCCTGAAGTCCATGATCATCTCCACTGTCTTCTGGGCGTTGAACTCCATGTTGTTACCACTGCACCAGGACCCAATAATGAATTTAATCCTTTCTGCAATAAGGCTGTAACATAACAAAATGTGAAACACTGTGACTCCATCCCAGATGCACTGTATGTTATTAGAGCAGAGAGCATCATGCAAAACCCATGTGTGCATATTTCAAATGCTGCAATAAAACTGAGACTATTGTAAAGAAATAAGGTGTGAATTAAAACATGTGACGCAATCACATGTACATGGGCTTACCAAACGTTTTTAACTTTCGATCCATTTTTTTACATAAAGAATTCAGATCATCTCTACAAATAAAGTTGTAATCTGCATATCAATGCCTTTGAGAATGGAAAAATGTCATTAACTTCATCAGTGCACAGTATTCCTCATGCATTTATATTGCTTTCGAGATAATACCAACAAAGAAGTGAGCTTGGTCAAATCAAAGTCATCCTCTCACTCTTGTTGTTGTCACAATGCTGCAGGCTGACGAGGAGGGGGCTTTCTGTGCAGATGGGAATTACTGGTCTCAATAAACACCTGGGGCCTGGGGGAATGAGATGATCTTATTCACATTCAAGTCGTGTGCAAAATCACCCACTTGACACCATGCAGCTTTCAGGTATCACCTCATACTTTAACTATTTACAAGGCAGTGGCATTCAAGTTCTCTTTTCTCCATATTATGTAATTTGCTGCACATTGCTATGCAAAACCACGAGCACAGGATCATTACGCCATATGATGGGATCCGCAACAAAGGGGCCCTTTCAGTTCCGACTGCAGGCTCAATACTGATTTCCTAAAAGCTATTGATTGAAATGGCACAGCTGAGGAGTGGGGCATGAATAGACACAGTGGCTCATACAGATGTTCGCTCTATTGCCTTGGAGGGAAGAGGGCCTCAACATTTCTCCCATATGTGCAGTGTATGGTTCAAGGAGGCTTAATTTCTTGACAAGAGCTGCTATACCATCCACATACATGCCCTAGTTCATGGTAATTGCCATTACAGTACTGCAAGCCATCTGCCTATCTTTTTTTTTCTACAAATTTTTTTAGTCTGTAGGCTTTATTAGACAGGACAGTGCAGCTTGAAATGGGAATAAGACTAGGGAAGAACATTGCAGCAAACTGTAGTCATCTGTACAATGTTTTTGGAAAAACAAGATGTCTTGACTTCCATTCCATTGACTGAGAACTCGTATTTTTATCGTACTCTGGGCTACGTAAACCTTGCCCACCGAGCGGAACCTCCTAATAAGAGCCTGTGCTGTATATCTATTTGGTTGCACTGTTTTAACTTTCTCTTGAAACTAATCTTCTTTGTTATCCTAACAGTCCTTTAATGGGTCATAGAAATCTCATTGTTAGCTGGCTGCTGCAAAAAATGGCCTCCTTAACTCCTTTTCCAAACCATCTCTTCTCCTGCTTAGAATTTTGACCTCACTGTCTTCAAAAAAGTGTTTTGTGGCTTTAAGATAAGATGCACGGCGCCCTGGGGTCCTGAATGTGCATGCCTTCTGTGTTGATAAAGCCCCTTGTGCAGTGGCTGTTTAGTCTCATATATGTACCACTCTTTACAACTTTCCTCACTGCACTGGAATGAATACACTACATTAGTCTGTTTTTGAGTAGGCATCTTGTCCTGAGGGTGAACCAGTTTTTGTCTTAAAGTGTTGCCCAGTTTAAAATAAACAGGAATTTCGTACTGTCTAAAAATCCTTTGCAGTTTTTCAGACAGTCCAGACACATCCCTCCACCTGAGCTGTGGATCTCTGCAGCTCCTCTAGAGTTACCATGGGCCTCTTGGCTGCATCTGTGGTCAGTGCTCTCCTTGATCGGTATGTTTTGAGATGTTCAAAGCTTGGGAAATCTTTTTTTTTACTTAACCCTGCTTTAAACGTCTCCACAACTTTATACCTGACCTCTAGTGTGTTCCTAGTGTGTTTCATGATGCTGTTTGCTCCCCTACATTCTCTTAGCAAATGTATGTGGCCTTCACAGAACAGCTGCATTTATACAGAGATTAGATTACACACCGATGGACTCTATTGAATCATTAGGTCAACATTCAATCTTTCCGCAAACGTCAGGAAACCTCTGACAGCAATAGGCTGCACTCAGGGTAAAAAGAGGCTGAATACTTTTGTGCGCTGCACTTTTCAGTTTCTTTTTTTTTTTTTTATCTGTAAATCATGTACAATTTTCCCCCCATTTAAAAAATGCTTTGCCACTTTGGGTAGCTCTTTCACAAACAATGCCAATACAATTCATTTAAGTTTGTGGTTGTGAGGTGACAAAATATGGAAAAGTAAAACCCTTTTGCAAGCCACTGCATATGCAATTTAACAAACATGTGGTCAAGTCCTGTTACCAGGCAGCAATGGAGGAATACTTTCCACAGTGGCTTACAGTATGTCAGTCCCATAATGTAGTTGACAAACAGCTGTGCAGCCAATACCTCCACACACCATAATGTGCCACTGATGCCAACTACACACATATCACTAGTGTCGATGATAGAACCTGATTATGGCGTTACACAATTCACTGCACCATCACCAGACCAGCGGTTCGGTGTCAGCGTGGGATGCAAAATGTCATATACCTTTAGTTAGCCATGGCATTTCATATGACAGATCCCCCCAACTGGGTCACTTGGCACCGAAAGGTTTTGCCATGTCTGCCTTGCCATCCTTCATCTACCATTTCCTTCTGCTCTGTTTCTTCAGATGCCCTACCCCCCATTCACCACAATTACAGAGACATGTAACCCAGCTTATCCATGGCAAGAAGAAAAATGTTTTAAAATGTAATGTATGCAAATAAAGACGAATGCATGGCCATGTGTTGTCATCATGTTGCCGCTTGAAGGCAGCTGCATCAAGAGAAATCGTGAGTTGTATCAGGCAACCCCATTATGTCGAGAAACGCTTAGTGGAAAATATCCCAATATCATTTTATGTAAAAAATGTATACATTTCGGCAGTATGAGCAAATGTTGATCATGTGCATGGGAAAGCTGTACATTCAGGCTTTGTATCAGGTGATATTAAAGCTGCACTATGTAACTTATATTTGGAGATTTTGTCGCCTTCTTGCCTCCATGAAGATGGCAGTGATTTGCCTAGAATTACTTTAACTTATCAATCTCCATGGAGACAGGATGCATACCATACCAACAATACTTAAGTTTAATGCTATACTGTGGAACATCCAGGCCACACAATACCATCTCCATTGAGTTCAGGTAGGATGCCCCACTAGACAAGTCAAATAACGACAACTAAAATGTCATCCTAAATGATCACTGATCGGATGAGACATGGTGGTGCAGCGGTTAGGGCTCACCTCGCAGCAGGGTTCAGGGTTCAGGGTTGTGGATTCGACTCCCGGGGATGTGTAGTTTGTCTGCGTAGGTTTCCTCCAGGTGCTCTGGCCCTGACCACTAAAAACATCTACAGTGGGCTCTCCTCTGGACACTCCCCTGAAAACGAGATTCTAATCTGGTTATATAAAAGTCCATAAGTGGGATATCGTTTTTAAGTTTAATTTCATGGCATGATTAGAGATTGTTTTTAGTTTATTTTTTAGTTTAGATCACAGTGTAGATCACAATATAGATTCAGGCATTGAAAGTAATAAACCAAAAAACTTAAACATAAACATCAGTCCAGTCCAGTTCAGCGCACATAACTTATAAGTCATTTTGAGGAATTGCCTGTAAAATGTAGCATTCAAAAATCAATAAATGACCTCTACATGATTTTGAACAAGTCAAGAATATGTTTTAGTTTTATCTGTTAAACCAGCCCCCTCAGTCCTTTCTGCCTCTTTGATGTTGCACCACGTGAACGCAGAGACAACTGGGATCGGGATTCATAATGCACCATGACAGGAACATGTCGATTCTTAACTTTGTACCTGAACAAAAACTGGTTTCCCTGCTAGTTGTTGCTCTATTTAATAATCAACAAAATGCTTTGCAAAATGTATTTATGATTTTCAGTCTCATTTTCTCTTCAATTATTTGTATTTACAGTGCATTGTATAAAAGCTATGTATCTTAACCAGAAGAAATTAAAGTAAGTACAGGCCCTTTAATACATGGCGTTATGATATATATGTTCTTGAAGACTTTAAGACACTGCAAAATCTTCTTATTTAAACTCTTCCCCCAATTGTTAGACCAGTCACCAGCCATTTCACTTCCAGGCAAAACAAGAATACAGGACAAAAACAGCAGCACAGAGATTCTTCTAAAACCAAACCAGGCATTTGAGACTTGCTGCCCAACTTCCCCAGGGCATGCAGCAGGCTGACTCACCACTCAACTGAGACGCACAGACGGGGGAAGCCTGGCCCTGTGGTTGTGGAAGTGTCCGGGTCGCCTGTCTGATCATGGCCTGCCTGTTGGAGCATGTGGTGGAGACTCAAGATGCTGGATTATTCTGATGTGCAGTGATACATAGCCCACAAAGGGATGCCTCATTCGATTAACCAGAGTCCATTTAACTCTGGAAATGGTGAGTTGTTTAGAAACATAGTCCGTATCACGGCCTATGAGCATGGTTTATTTTAGTCCCCAGGGTACACTTGTATTTTCAATAGATTAGGTTCCACTGAGAAAGAAATTGAGTTTGGTATTACAGAAAAATGTGTCATTTTATCACTGAGGCTAACCTTTTAACTCATTCATCAATTTGAAACAGAATTAACATAACTTTCAAAGATGAAGAGAAATTCAAGCGGTGCAATACATCTTGAACAGATAAACTTAAGCAAAGAGATATTTTGTGAAGTGCAGGAGCTTTAGTGTGTTGATTTTAACTCTCCCCCGGGTCTTAAAGGTGGTGGCAGTGAAAAGGAGATGAAGGTACCAAGGAGCCAAGAAGGCGCTGGTGCTCAGACGGTTCTCTTTGGAGCTGTTTGGCACGGTTAGGGTTAATGGTGGAGTGAAAGTCCTTGCTCTAATTCCAGGGGTCTGATATGTGAGCAACATGTCCTTTTCAAACAACCTCGATTGAAGGAATGTATACTTCTCCTTTAAAGTGCTACTATTTTAGTACCTGTAGCTTCATGGTTCAGAGTTGTATAGCTTCTATGAATTTTAGATGCTAGTCACTTCCTCTTGTTTTTGATCTTTGCAGAGTCAAGCGCCGGGTCAGGTCTCGAGCTGTTTGCGCTTATAACTAGAACCTTTTCTGTAGATGGTTGCTCATTTCCTGGAGAGTCTCCCTGATGGCACCCGAGCATCGTATAAACATAGAGCAAGTGCCGCTCACTTCTCCTTCTCTTCAATGTTCTCAACACGTATAAAATGCATCCTTTTAGTCATATTGCAGCACATTGTGACAGTTTGCAGTTTGCTGTTGGCGGTTGGGCTAATTGTCTTTGAGTGGCGTCTTTAGCAGAGTTGTCGCTGTGGGGGGATCCACAGTTTGTATCAATCTACTGCTGATGAGCTGTTCTTTCTCTACGGATAAATACATTCATGCATATGACACAATGATTATGTACTTTACATGGTGTAATTACTTCCTGCTTGTTTTTTCCTGTTGTTTGTGTTTGAAATGTTATGGACCACCAACGAACACGGTGGTCTAAATGCAATGAATTTTGTGAGACCGTTTGCTTCTGATGTCAATGTAAAGGCCAATAGACAACTTAAGATGTGCATAAGCTATAATTAATTCATGGGTCTGTGAACATATCCACCCACTTCCAAGTCGCTCCCCAAAGGATTTAGGAATTGTACATATGATGTTGAATTATTCAAATTAGATTTCTTATCTGCCTATAATTTAGATGCCTAACTGTGTACACTAATAGATACCTACAAAAACCATTATCTATAATGGTTATTATAGACAATATATCCAAGGCTTGCCATCGCCGCTAACAGGAGTAGCTCTTTGTCTGCTTTGGTTAAGTAGTTCTGAGAAAAAGGTTGGAGATCCTTGCCTTAGACACAATTTTGCTTCTCCTCAAATAGACTAATGAATCAATCATAATTTATAAATGTAACAATAATAATGCACATTTCAAAACACTCAAAGTACAGTGTCTTTTAATTATTATTTTTTTAAAATTGAATAAAATGATCTTTTTGTCATTTTGTTAGCGTCGCAAGCCTTTGCTTTCGCCAACCATGAAAACCACCTTGACTTTTTTCACATAACCTCAGTGGAGTTAATAATAGCATCGTGTGTCCTTCTTCTTGTATCTTAAATCAAATATCTCAAACAAAGATGAATCATTTGACCTCACCATTGCTGCTGCTTGATTTGGCAAGTCCTTCTGTGTACTGTATATGAGCATTGCATTAGTGACCCTGATGCTGCTCCTCTGTTTCTGTGTTTCCAGCAGAAATCACTTGCCCAGCTCCTGTCATTAGATTAACTGAGCAGGGACACTGTGCTCATTATCCCCAAGTCGCTCTGCTTTGCCCAGCGCTGTTTTCACCTTGTAATTTGAATGAGAAGAGGCGGCAGTAGTGCAGAGATACTGGGGTCCTGCTGGCTGATTACACAGTTGAATTCAGAGTGTGCGGCTGGCAGAGGTGTGCTGTTCCCGGGGATATATTATTAGGTACATTAGTGCCTCAGCGGGCGCCACAAGTGCGCTATGAAAGCCAGGACACAGTTCACACTGGAGACAAACAGGCACATTTACCATAACAGACTTCTTACTAGGATCTATGCATTACAATACAGTATGTGGCTGCAGTGGATTGGGTGCTTGTGATGACTGATGAAAGTTACTGTAATTAATTTCTGGTTCAGAAAAGAAAAACATATTTAACAAACACATCAATGCATACTAAAATAGATTCTGCGAATGAGTCGTGAGTCCCAGAATGCCCTTAACTGGCTGAAGGAATGGTGAAAGCTTTCACACAGAGAGCTTGAATGTGGGCTTAGGTCTTGGGTAAATGCTTTAGCCGTCCCTGACTTTATTCAGGGACTTTAAAGTTCTTCTCCTAAAATGTAGCATACAGCACTACACTGGAAATTGTAAGCACCCTAACAAACATCATGTTAATCTGGCTTTAAGAGAGAGTGAAAATTCTATGATCATTATAACCAGTTAAGCCTTCAGTGACCTCTTGTTTACCTAGTCTCCAGAATTTACTGGGTTACTTTTTTCATTAAAGTTGCGTTAGCGCTCATCAGATAACATTAGGAGTGACTGATAAAAAGACCATGAACAAAATCTTTGACCTTCGTTTATCTGTCTATCACTAACAATTTAGGAGCTAATACCCATCATAGCGTAGATCTGCAGAGAGACATCTCGGATGAATATTGGAATGTAATTAAGCAGTGCGACCTTCCAAAGTTATTTCACTGAAGGTGATGTGTCTGACAAAAGGAACCAGAACGCAAATAATTACCTCCACATTAAAACACCATTGTGTATGTTGTATGAAAATGAAGCCTGAAAGAAAAACTAAACTCTGAAAAGGTGGTGCGAGGGTGGAGGAGGGCTTTGCGAGCTGAACTGCTGAATGGAGTGGAGGAGGGAGGAGTCTAAAACAAGAAGGCTGAGCAGTGATCGGCAGCTGCTGAGCCTACCATGACGGAGCGGGGTATTGCGCTTTTTACCTGTCTCCAAATCAGTCAGATTTCACTTTCATTCCTGCTTTCTTGCTCAGGAACAACTTACTGAGGACTGCTAAACACTGCAACATAATACTGTAATACTGCACCCTCACTACTGTGTTACTGTGATTCTGTCAAATGTATTGATGGTCCAAAAATCCAATGCTTTTATTAATTAAAATAAAATTAACTTCTCCATAAATCTCCCAGGTGTTGGTAGTCTATAGCTGAGAATGAATTGATCTTGCTGGGTTCTTTATTGCTACTTCAGTGCTGCAAGGATACAAAGACGTTTTTATTTATTCTTTTTTAATAGCACTTTACAACAACAATATCATGTTTTGTCCTGAAAGTAAAATTAGATTATTAGACAAGACACTGTGCACAGTTTGTTAATAATAAAAGCGATGCTGACAGTGATTGATGGTCCAGACAGCACCCGAGGCATCGCATTGAGAATACAAATCAGACTGTCTATTTGATTTAATATTGACCACGCTGAGAGACAACAGCACTCGGCCCTGTGCAGTTTCACACTTGAAATGTGCACAAGTTGGAGGAAGTGTTTCTTGGATATAGATGTGTGTGCATGTGGCTAATGAAGGTCAAAGATCATGCTCACTCTCGCAGTTGACTGTCCAGTGCTGCGGTGCACACGCCTCAGTTGGAGAGGGGTCACCGCGCTAACAAGATCCTCCCACTCAAGTGTCCAATACTGTTAGTGCAGCCAATAATCAGGCTACAAACATCAAATCCAACAACAGGATCAGATCAAGCAATGTATTCAGTCTTTAACAGGGTCATCACTAGAGATTTGCACCAATCCATCTTTTCTTTTCTTTTTTTTTCAGTTTAAATTGACCAATGTGCAAGTACTGATTAGTCCAACGTCTTCAATCAGTACATTTTCAAATTGAGTTAAATTCTGCCAATTTCAGTTAGAATTTGGGTTCCAGTCTTTGATTGTTGATCAGTTTGTGTCATCTATTTCTTTGTAGTGGCCTTTTTCCCTGTAGCCAGAAGTATGTTCCAAAAGTATCTGGAGACTGCAGTATAGTTCTGACATCAAGTGGGATGCCAGTGCCAAAAACTATTTGTAATGTTTTGTTAATCGCTATCTAATATTTAAGGAGAATAGGACAATCCCAAGACACATGATAATGATGGGCCACTTGGCAACCACAGTTTTCCAAATCTTGCTTTTTCAGTTCTGATTTACAGTCAGTGCTGGACTTGATCCAATATCTGATTGGATCCAAATGCTCCAAATACACAGCATGGCCGGGGTTTCAAAGTAATTATAGCAACTGAGAGGCCAATTATTCTAAAGTGATTTTTTATGGATTGGAGCAATTACCCAATACCAATATCGGTACATCATTGACACATCATCATTGGTGATGACATTTTAAAAAACAAAAACATCAATTTGGAAATAAGTGTAATTAGAAGGGGGGGAAGCACTGTACGTCATCAGCCTATTACAGGCGAATCACTAGTCTACAGAGCTCAAACCCACAAAACCAGGGCAAGCCGTGGCTGCTCCTGCACAACGTGCTGCAGCAACTTGGCTTAATACTTTGGCAGAATAGACATTCCATTACTTACGATGAGACATATCCAAAATGTTTTTTTACGGCCTGGTCCTAATACCGGATCAGGTGTTAAAAAAGTTAGAAAAGCCAGACTGAGAAGTTTGAACATACACATGTAACATTGTGAATGTGTCATAATTTACTATTTGAGTGAGGCAAGAGGGTGCTGAGGATTTGTGGGCAGAAATGTGCAATTTATGAGGCCTAAGAGGGGCAAATATGTTACATTGGCAAATTGGGTTTTGTTTATAGAAGAAGCACACCAGAATCCACCTGTTTCCTCTCCGGTTCAAAAAACAAACTGATTTGGTGTTCAGGCTTTTTGCTCATGCCTAATTGTACACATGCACTTCACTAATTAGTACCTTTTAATTATTCTAACAAATAAAATGAGACAAAGTTACAGACAACCACTTTGTGGTATGTTGTCCTCAGACGACCCACAATACAAAAGGGCTGTGCTCACGCTGCAGAGTCACCTGTCACATTCACTAAATGTGATCTATGGAGGCCATTAGTGACAGTGTGGTAATCACAGTGCACACGGGCCACCTCTTTGGGCGCGGGAGGGTGAATGTGGCGAGCGAAGGATTGGGGTTTATTGATATCGCCAAGGAAAAATAGACAGTGGGATGTCAATTTATTTTCTCATTGTGTCTACAAGAATCTTATTGTTTCTCCACAACAAAGCCCCTGGCACTGGGACTGGAATGGAAAGTGTAAAGAGTGAGAACCACTATCGTCGTGGACCAGCAGTGCAGTGAAGAATACTACACCCATGAGGAGCCTCATAGGATAAAGAGTGAATGATAAATAATGCTTTTGATGGGGCTTCTACATCAGTTCAGAACTGTAATTTTAATGGTTGCAGTTGGCAAATTGTAATATCTGCAATTAATATGTCTTGTCTCTATGTGATGTTAATGCTTGGACCTCCACGAACATGTTTTCAGTTACATGAATTTCTAGATTAGCAGGTCATATATTGATCTTCTCTTTAATTGTAAGGCCCTTAAGCATCTCACATGGCGTCCTCCAGTCCCAGTAACAGTAGATTATGGTGTAATAATGGTATACTTCAGAATCAGAATTTATTGCCATTGTCAATGAACAAAATTCACAAACATAGGAATTTGTCTCGGCATTAAGGTGCAACATAAAACACTGAGCAATAATAAAAACAACATATATGAAATCAAAAGGGCATGCATTAAGAAACAATTTAAAATTACTATAATGTAAAATAAAAATAGGCATTACTATGTGCTATTGAATTTTGAACAAAACTTGGTTCAGATTGGATTTCTGTACAATTGAACTTTTTGGAGTCTGAAATGAGAGCAATCATTAGTTGCGATCATTTTGCTGAATGTCAAAACAGAAGGTTGCTCAATCTGTTATTATCAATAATGATGGGTCTTGATTGGCCTTTTCTTACAGACTACCTCCCCTTTTAAACATGTTGGATTATTTTTGTTCTACAGATCATTTAAAAAAACAACATTTAAATACAACCATGATTTGTGATAGATTTGGGATTCGTGGTACAATGCATCATTCTCAAAGGGCACATCAAACAGGACGTCAGTGTCCCTGCTGCTCTCTGTTGGCATTTGCAATCAGTATTTAGCTGTATCGTGCTGCTCAGTATAGCACACATCTGTGGGAAAATCCCTTTAAAACATCAAACATAAGACTGACTGATGCATTGAGCCAAAAACAGTTCAGTTGTGTTTCCAAGCGGTGTCATCTTGGATATATTCACACTACACTGAGTTGATCCCCTGCATGTTGAAGGCTAAATTAGCTAAAGATCCAAGAATGCCCCAAGCCTGCAGGCCAAGGCATCAGTGGACAAGAGCCCCTACTTTCAGCGTGGATCTCCAGCAGAGCGAGCAAGCTTTATGTGGTGCATGTGGTGATGGTAAGAGAAATATGATTATTCTGAGGCACGACCCTCAGAGAGCACACAAATGCCACAGTTCACCAAAGTGACAGAGGGCTAAATTTAATAGTAAATGTACTCATTTTATTTATGAGATTAAATAAACTAACTTTTACATTCATTATAATTGTCTGTGTTTTTATATTTGATGGCTTTGGTTTGACAAGATTAAGATTTTAGACATGACGTTAATGGTAGAAAGAATATTAGGCCCAATTACAGCCCAGATTGAAAAACAAGCCATTATGGCATGAAGCTTTATATATTTTGGATTTATGAGGTAGAATTAAAGGGGGGGATTTCTTTCATGTAATAAAGTCAAATCCGCTTTGCCCCAGTACAGATGTATTGTTACTGTATTGTTCCATTCAATCTTTCTGTTACTCAAATAAGACTTTAATCTGAGTTTTGTTTTAACACAGTCTGACTATAAAGAGCTGATTAAGTATAAACTACAACAACTTGGTACTGTTAAACTGGTCTGTTTCAAATAACATTGCAGTCAAAAGCTCACTCATTTTTTGTTGAAAATCAATCACACATCTCTGTGAATGCTCGTATTGATCACAGGTTCCTGAAAATGTGGTGTTCAGCAGGGTTCGGGCCTGGGGCCGCTCCTGTTTTTATTGTATGTCCTTCCCTGGGTTCAATCAGCAGTAAGGACGTCTCATATTATCTTTTTGCGGATGGCATCCAACTGTACTGCCCATGTAAGAACTCTGAAACTCATAAACTATCATCCTTAGTCAGCTGCATGCCTTAGTTAAACAGTGACTAAGTGATAATAGTTTTCAGCTTTCAACTAAACTGAGACGCTTATCATTTCCCCAGAGAATGCCGTCCCCGACATTAAACACCTAGGTGTCCTTGGAAGCCCAACAAAAAAAAACCTGAAGAACTCACCACTCCAAGCAACTTACTAAAATCAGTTTCTTCCAACTGCGAAACATATCAACGCTTGCAGCGATTGTTTCTAAAGTAGATCTAGAGATGGCTATCCATGGATTTGCTTATCAGAATATCAGCCTTGATAGAGCTCAACTCTAAACAGCGTAGATGCTTTAAAAACAGCTGAAAACCTTTCTTTTTGAGCAAGTATTCCCGCCCCTATAGGCTTAGGGCCACTATGACAAAATGTGTTGTTGTTATTATTGATGTAAATGCGGTTTGCACATATTTTTCTATTTTTAAGCCGCTGTGAAGCAGTGTGTCTGTGAAAGGTGCAATACAAATACTTTATTTACCATATTTATTTACTTATTCTACTGTGGTAACAGTGGAATTAACCTCCATAGAAACTCATGCAGCTCACCCCCAGTGTGATGCCACTGTGAAGTGTCAGTAGGTTTGGACAGTTACAAACCGCTATAAATGAACTAGTTCTGCTTTTCACGTTTTAAGACAGTAAAAATAAAAAAATTGTCATTGTGTCTTTATAAATCAACTTTAACTTTAGACATGAACATAATGTCATCTTCCTAACGCTTATTCTACATTGTGAATCCCTTTTACCCTGGATTATTTTAGACCCTTTACTGAGCCAGATTTGGGCCCACATTGTGACAATGACTTTAAACATTATGTAACACATTTCTCCCTCCTACATAAGCACTAGAAATTCCATAAAATCTCCAACACACAATAAACACAAACACAGATAGCCTTTCTGTCTCATTACCGTGACGTATCCCTCGCAGACAGCACCGGGTGGATATTTTCAAGCCGCTGATGACATCCCCCGAAACTCCTGACTCCTGTCGCCTCTCTGTCAGGAAACCTCTGGAGCGTGGACAGCAGACAGATCAAAGAGGCTCTCTCGAATGTCAAGTCCTGGCCGATGTGGAGGTGCATCTCATCCAGTGCTTTGAGTCCAGCCACCAAAGCCTAATTGGAAAACTCTACAGGCCAGAGCAGCAACAATTCCGAAAGGACTCAAATGTAAGTGCTACATGTTGACCTGAATGTGTTAGCAGGATTAGCTTAGTTAGTGCAGAAGAAGCAATGTACGATTTAGAGGGATTTACCCAATTTGGATGAGCTGAAGCAGGGAAATGTAGCTGCTGTGTTTAGGAATAGCAACTGTACAGTGATGTGGGCGGGGATAGGGGGTTTGTTTCTGAGCCTTAGTTGTAGGACAATACAGGATTCCTCAAACATGCATGAATCAATCAATCAAACTACAACTTTGAGTAAACTAATGATGCTCAAACACTGTTGTACCAAGGTTGCATCCTTTAATTGTTTTATTTTACATGCATAAATGGATGCCACAACATATCTCAAGTTTGTTTTTGTTTTGTTTGCTCTTTTCAATTAATGTGTGAGTTTGTAGAATCTGAATTTATAATGACAATGTATGCTCAAAATTGCTTGCCTTGTGTATGCTGCAGTTCCAATATGATGGCAAAATAACACAAACGTTTTTCATCTGTGTTCTGTCCAGACTTAACTGTATTCATTCAATAGTGACTCGTTCAGTTGAACATATTAAACTTGTGTAAGTTGCATTTTCTTGCCAACAGCTTCTGCTGATAAAATGAAGAATGTTTGTCAGAACCAACAGGTGCGCCACTAGATTGCATAAATCAGACAAAGTGACAGAAGACTTTGTAGTGCCACCAGTCAGTGCAGCACCTGGCTTCAATAATAAAACGCTTTTCAATGCCCCCAAGTTATGTCTCCAATATCTCATCTTCACCTGACAGTGACAAATGGAAGAGCACGCACAACCCATGGATCTTTTTTTATATATTTAAGTGCATATGACAGATGTTCCCGTTTATTTAATTATTACTTTATTTGGATAATACTTGTGATAAATATCTACCATTGTTTCACATCAGTCAAGTGGCAGTTTGCCAATAAGAAAAAAAAAAGAAACGTTGGAAATGACATTAGGCTAAATTCAAAATGCAGGAACAGTTTACGCACTAGAAACACATTTTTCTGACAGTTTAAAGATTTCTTTCAGAAAATAACAGTGTTGTCATACATATTTTTTGGTCAAATATTGGGGTTTTTTGTAAATTATATGTGTTTTGGCCCTTGTTTACAGTGTTGTTGCTAGGTAACAGTTATGATCTGCTGCTCGCATAACGTTAATGGTTTTCCCCAGCCCAGTTCTTCCACACAACCGCCACTTTGATTTGTGACTAGGCTAGTAAATAGTTATTTGTACAGTATATTTTTTCACAGTTAGGGGCGGGTTAAGGTGAGGATTGGGGTTACTTTAATGAGATCAAAGTTAGGACTTTGGGAGAGGTTTGCTCATCGGGTCTCAGCAGAAATGCTGCCCTTGTCCAACCAGGAAGTAAAAATCTAAACTACAGCAAAATTGTTAAATTAAGGAAAACGTGGCAATATTTTCAGCAATGAATCACGTTAACTACATTTTGTGAATTGGATAGTCCATAAGCCTAGGGGATTGCAAAGTTGTTCGGAAATTTGTAAGAAGTGTCTATTTTTTGACAGTCGGGAATTCTTTTATAGGTTAACTAATATGCAGTCATTCTGGCTGTTTTCATGTTATACCAACCTAATATTAATGCTCCAAGTCGTAAAGGTGTGGAGGCTCATCGAAACTATGTCAAATACAGCATTTTGAATGATTCACTTCATTGTCGGGTTGTCGGTGGCCCTCTGCTCCCTATAAACTTCAAAATGTGGCCCTTGGTGAAAAAAGTTTTGACACGCCTGCTGTAATCCAGGTCAAATGCCAACATCTGGGAAAGAAGAAAACATATAGACAAATATTTCACCGAGGCGGAAGGAGATATTGGTCTTTTTGTTCTGGAGGTGGCATTTCCTGCATATCAAACATGGCACCCAGACAGAATTAAGCTAAAGTTAATTTCCTGTGTCCTGGAGCCTGGCAAAGCAGACAAGCCAAACTGGCAGCTGGGACCACGAGTGGGCATCACACACTGAATTGGTCAAATGAATACTTACAGGCAGTAAGTGCAGAGGAAGGAAACCAATAAGGAAGTAAATCAGGAAAGGCAGATCAGTTCAGCAACTCCAATGCTGTTGGAAGTATGAGCAGTTTGTAGTCATGGACCAGGGCTATTCAATTGGTGGCCTGCGTGCCAAATCCACTAAGCAATATGGTCCGGCCCACCATGATAAATGGGCCATGGGCCTGACCATATCACATGGTAAGATGCGTTTGTCTTTGGTGTACTATGTTAGCTCTGTTATTAAGTACCCTCCTGTACTATGCTTTTAACATCAATTGAATTAGATGTTGTCAAGGCATTGATATTTAAGACTTTGACGTCCTGGTCCAGATTTTGAAGTCTAGTCCTGTTCAAGATGTTATTTAAGCCTGATGTGACCTACAATATGTTTAGTCTTTGTTCAGGACTAGGCCTAATTCTGGATCTGCTGCCATGTTCTGCTCAAGTCTGGTTTTTGACTGACACTGGGTTGGTCTTTGTTTAGTCCTGCTTTAGTACTACAACTGAATATTTTTCTCTACTGCATTAGTATATTATTGTTTTATTTATTTTTGATCAAACAATAGATTTCTGTTGAATAGTACCATTGCAAGTTGTTTATGCATAGTGAATATAAATAATACAATTGTAGTGCAGTTTTGTATTCCGGCCCCCAATGTCCCAATGGAAAATATAATTGAATAGCCCTGTAGGCTTTGTAACATGAGCATTTCAAATGAGGCTTGATCTTTACTTGCATATACATTGCTTCAAACAAACAGTGTTTTCAATTGTAGCTCATTTTTGCTGTAAACAATTACTGGTAAAGTGTTAAGATTTTGGTCCAAAATTGTGAATCATAAACAATTGAATATCCTTTGTAAACAAAGGAGCATGGTTTCATTCTCTTTTTTGGTATCCCTTTAGAATAAGGCATCGATGCAAAGCATTTAGTAATATTTATTAATCATTAATAAACTAATGCTTTAATAATCATTTACTAGGGTTAGGATTAGGGTTAAGGTTAGTGTTAGGGCTGGTTGATTTTAATGATTAGTTTATTTTTGTTAACTGATTAGGAAATAATGTTTCACATTTGAAAATTATAAATTTATTTTTGTCAATGATTAGTTAATGATTAAGAAACATTTATGAATTCTTTGTATCTCTGTCCTATTCTAAAGTTGCTTTTCCCTGCTGCCCTTCGAGGCAACTGCTGTTTCGGGTGCTACAAAAATGAATTTTATTTAATTAATGTGTTACCATTTTTAGTTGGTGAAGGAAATATTGTTATTCTCTCTGTGACAGTCCCATTGGAGATTGGGACTTGCCAGTGGCAACAATTAAATATTCATTATCAATATCATAGCTTCATGTGTGATGTTATTTATTGTGTAAGCAACATTAGTTTTAAACATTTAATTTAAATAATCAAAGCTCATAGTTCTGATATAATTTGCTCATTTACATATGAAAGCATTATCTGTCAGTTCTTTATTCATTTCTTTATTCATCAGAATTGAAGGAAGCAGTAAAACATAAGTATTTTTGTGTGACGGTAACAATCAAAAGAGAGTCAAACCCCAAAGGTATTTTTCAAGTGATGAAATATAATGTAATATTCCCCAGAGTGTCAATGACAACTGGCAAGGGACAAGCCGTTCCTAGGCCTATTGTTCAAATTTGTACCGAGCGGTCGGTATTGAACGTCAAAATCTTAACGTTACTGGTCAGATGTGCCAAATGTCCATGGAGATGCATTTTACAAGTAAAGCATTTTAAAATCTTCATTGGTAACGTTAGGCCAGATGAAAATTCTATTAGGAGTGATTAGTCTTTTTCCACGAGCATGCAACTGATGTCTTTGTGGTATATTTTGGTTTTGTAATAGCATCCAGCGCCATGATTAATTCAATACAAGATACGGCCAACCCCCGTTTTGTCTAAACTGTGACCCCTCAACTAAAAGACGTCCGGTTGGAATCCCAGGCTGAAAAAATGCACAGAGATTGTCACATAAGTAGACAATGAGTCACTTTTCGGTAGATATCCTTTTATTTACGGCTGTGTATTTTTTCATCAGGTTTTGTGAAGATACAGGACTGTGATAGTCTGTGCAAACATGCTTGACAACATTACAAAGCTAACATTACTGCACTCGATCCCACCAACACCGCAGTAAACACTAACAGACTCAAATTGATTATAATTACAGGCTGTATTCAATTACAGACCATCTTTTAGATATATTTAGAAAAATATAAAGTCCTACTTTTTAAAGTGACAAAACACATCCACATAGGCGGTGATTAGGAGGGAACAGGTGTAATTTGGTGTAATGGACATAATGGTGTTTTATAGTTGTGGGGTTATGGTCATGCAGTGTCATGTCCTGCCTGGTCAACTTAATGCAGGGGCATGTGTGAGTGTGTGTGTCTGTGATTGGGCTGTGAACACACATAATAAGAGAGGAAAAACATGATCCAAAAACCGGCTGCTAAAACAATGAAAAAATCTCTCTCCCAAGACATTCACGCCATGCACTTTGTACTTTGGGTGTCCATCACCTGCATGTCTACATGGAGTTGCCAGAATGTAAGGCATTAAACATATCTATCTCCATAGAAACCAGCATTTGATACCACCTGGCCAAGTTAGAGGTCAGATCTATGGAGGCGCGACCACAGCATGTTTTTCCAAGGTATTTGGAGCATTTAAAGTACCGTGACATAAATGTAATACAGATACATTTAATGCCATATCCTGTGGAACATTCCAATAAGATCTCCATAGAGACAAGCAGGTGGCGTACTCCACACCAGAAAAGTGCACCTTTAATAAACAAAATGTCAAAGGCAGCTCTGAAGGATCTGAACAGCCTCAAAGGGACGTTGTAGTGTAGACTGGGAAAAGTTTATGAGCAGCAGCAACTTTACAACAGAGCAGAGTAATATAAACCCAAACAGTTTCACTTAAGCTTTGTTTAACTGTAGTAGGCTGTCGAAGAATGTATTAACAGGAAGATATTTATCCGACTACAAGAGGTCACACGTTTTGTGCTACTTCCAAGCCCACATAAAAGACACCATTAAATCAGCGATAACATGAATTAATCCTGCTGTCGTTGGACTTAGCAAATCTTTGTCAAGTTGTCACAGTGAATACTTTGCATGTTTGTTTGTACTACCCAGAAAATATGAATATGAATAATTTATAAATATTTCACAAATTCCATGCTGCATTTTGTTTGGGTAAAGAACAAATACAGTAGGTGCCAGCTCTCTTATTGGGAGGTTTTTATGTCCAGTTAGCGTACACATTATCATTATCTCTCTTTATACCTGGAATCCTAATCAAAAATAACTCTCTTGACTTGCGCTTAGTGAGACTCATAAGCATTACAGTTGTAAACCATCTGCCCCATCATAATAATTCACTGATGCGACCTTTGCACGGGCAAAGGGAAACTACAGTAGATGCACAATGGCTCAACGAGAGGAGAGCAGACTCATTACATCCTCATTAATGCCAGATGCCAATGCTGAGGGGCGTCAGATGGGAGATACAGGACGTCACTGGGCCAGATGCAAACTGCAGATTGGATCAAATGTCCATCCTAAGCAGATTTGTTTAGGATGCGATAGACTCGCAGATGGAGATGCCGACTGCTGTGCGTGCTTTCCAAAGCTACTAATTACTGGAGCACTAGTGAGAAGATGCGCGAGGTTAAGTGAGGTACTGACTACAAAGAGACTGGAAATGAGGTAGCCTATAAAAGGAAGAAAGTATGGGTTGTAAGCAAGGGATCTCTTTATAATGTCAATATACAAATGACAATTTCAAGGGGTCAGGTAAGGAATAAATGACAAAAAACATTGTATACTTTAGATCAGTTCAATGTATTTTTCATATTCTTTGTGTAAGATTTGAGCAAATAAGCAATTAAAGATGCTTGATGAGAGGGTTTTTGCATTTAAGTTCAATACTCCTGAACTAACTAGTAATGTTCGCGTTTAAGTTGTTTGCAAGTTTGAAAGATTATTGGGTTAATCGATCATTATGACACAGTATAATCGTAAGTAATAATAATAATATAATAATAATAATCGTGAGTATTTTTTTTCAATATACAGTCCAAAACATAGAACTAAATGTAAATTACTTTTTAAAAATGTGGCTGTTTTAGTCACATTTAACTTTATTTCGTCTTTCAGAAAGTCTTTCGTAAACTCGGTCCCAAACTTGAGGAACAGTAACATGTTAGACAATGGGAATGAAAGAAAATGTATTATTTCACTGACATTTTTTCACAACTTCATTCATTGTGAATAATATTTATGATGTTTTTTCTCACTATAATCTGAAATGTTATATTGTGACATTCCTAATTATTAGTAATAAACAATTAATAGTTGATCCAATCAGGGAGAGGGACAGGGAGAGCAGAGACTTTGTAGTCAATCTAAATGGACATTTTTGTTACACAAGTTAAGCATGTCAAGTATTTTATCAAAGAAATCTGTATAAAATAGTCCACTACAACAAGGTTACTTCAAGGTGAAAGCATTCATTTTCTTCCTCTTAGTCTTAGACCACCAGTATGAGATCCTAAACCTTTAATGGGTCCTTAAATGCCTCGCATGAGTGGCTCTGAGAACGTAAACTAAGCGACAGTCAAGTAAATATTAGCATTGAGGAAGTCTTATAGCAGGCCTCTGTGTCTATCCATCCTTGTGCCATGTGATGAAAAAGCAATAGAAAATATATAAAAAGCTTGTTCGTGTTTTGGAGCAAAGCAGCCCTCTTTAAAATATCTGCATTAAAAAAGCCAAAAGAGTATACACACTTGCCCACTTTTACACTTTACAAACAGCACAACTGCAAATTTAAACAAGACATTAAGAGCTTACAAGTGCATCAATAGAGAGATCTGCAAGTCTCCTAATCATACTGATATAGGATAGGACACAAGGGATATACACTGAGTAAGCTATATAATAACAGTCTGCAGCTCCATGGTCCCATAGTCAGGGCATAAACTACAATAACTGCCCCACCAACAGTGTAAAAATCATTCCTTGTCTAAACATTTGGAAAGCTACATGACAAACAACATGAAGGGTGGTCAAGCTGGAATATGCTACACTTAATAAAGTAAAAGTTGTGTCAGGAAAAATCATAACAATCTTCATGTAAAACCATGTATATGTTGTACAGTTTTTTATTTGTCACAGATTGAGCTCGTCATAAGAGAATTTGGAAGGAAAACTATATAAAACTATAGCTTATGCTGAAAACGTTAAAAGCTAGAAACCCACATTTGAGGGTATAATTGAGAAAATGTACAGCAACAAGCAAGAGTACTTTTGAATATCTTGGTATTGTGCTGTCTGTGGAGTCTCAATAAATACAAAGACAAATTGTATTTCTCTAGGAGCAAAATGTGACTTCATTGAGTAGGCTAAAGATTATGCTTCGTAAACAACTGCCTTTGTTGTTTGCCAGATTGCGCAAAAGTAATCAATTTCTATAACAAAGGTGATCAGTCTTGTATAATGATGTTCTTTGTCACAATGTTCATTTCTGTATCATAAAATTGTTTCTTCATTACTGGTGTATGTTGTGATCTACAGATGTAGTTGATTTCATTTGATTCTATATATGTTGTTGTTTTTATTATTGTTCATTATTGTATATTGCACCGATTCACCAAAGCAATGTTTGTGAATTTTGTTCATTGACAATGGGAATAAACCTTTTCTGATTCTGATTCTGATTTATGTCCACGGTGAAGGGCAAAATGTATGTAGCAAGCATATTTCAATTATTCTTACACAAATGCATGTGTAGTACCTTGACTGTTGTCATTTGCCAATCAAATATTATTTTGTCTCTTTTAAGATTTGGTGCTGTTTACATTAAATAATGCACTGTTTGATTTATTATCAAATAAGAACAGCTCCAAAATGCTCACTAAACATCTAAGATTTAAGTCAAATTTCGTAAAAATGAAATTGAAATAGAAAATTAGAAAATGTATTGTAGTCACTATGTGTCCATTTTTAAGTGAAGTTAAAACTGGGCTACCTGACTGTATAATTTTTTTTTGCAACGGGGGATTTGAGTTTTCCTCCCGAAGAGTATATTGTAAGCAGGATTTTGTGACCGAATGAGACCACTGCGGGCTGTCTGCAGCTAATAATAAAGTATTTTAATTCTTGTCAATCAGGAAGAAAGAGCTGAAAGCAGTGCTCTGATTGGCTGAGACTGGGTGGTTCACCTGAGCTTCACTCGCCATCTAAAGAAGCTGTTCTAAAGCCCGTTTACTTGAAAATGAATACATGCACAAAGGGTTTGTTGGAGCTAGGGACAATTTACAATCCTACTTTTTGCTTTCACTGTTTGAAAACCAGGTAGCCCAGTTTCAAGCTAAGTGTCATAGTCAGTTTGCATTGAACTAAATACATAGAATATTAAAATAGCCTTCATAATTACATTAAAGCTATTTATATATACCAAGGATTTTGTCCCACTCCAAAGGTTAACAGCCTGGTGTGTTCAGAATGTAGGCCTACAGTGTAATTGTAACAGAGCAATGACCAGAGCACCATACGTGACCAAATAAAACAAAAGTAAATTCATCTCATTCATGACGGCACCAAACCACACTTTACACAAATTCATCTGATTTGTTTCTGAGTCCACTGTTCAGCTATATCTCTTTAGACGGCGGAGCTGGAGACCTTGAGCCAGCCCACCTCGGTGTACGCTCCGGTCACATGCCAGTACACTGCACCCATCAGTTTGGTCCACGCCAGCTGCACCTCTTCAGTGAAGCATTCTGGGTAATCCTCCGACAGCACCTCCAGCATCACGCCACTTAGGATCTGGGGAGACAAATTTTGAAAAATGTTGAGAGTCATAGATTATAACAGATCAAGCATTGTACTGTTAGGGGCCATCATAAAGGGCACAATATAAAACCAATGCAATACAAAAAGGCTATGTGCAAAAGGGCTGTATGAATGAAAGAGCAAATTCTTCATTTTTGCAGAAATGTAGGCGAGACAGGTGAGAATTGAAAATGATAAAGTTTAACATGAAAGTGGTGGGTGGACGGCCGGTAGAGAGGAATCAAAATGATAATGCGCAGAGAGGCACTGGAGGGAAGAGAGGAAAAGGGAATATTGTAAGTGGGAAATGGGACGTAGTGTTATACATGAATTAAAGGAGTAGATATCAATAACAAGTGTGGAAGAATATTGTTGTAATTAAAATTCACCATTATATCTGTTTCTGTATCAGTTTCACAATTTGAACCCTAACAATGTTTTATTTATTTTTTTACTTTTTGCTTGTGTTTCTGTGTTTACTTGGAATTTGATAGGACATAAATTGCATCAAATTTCTAAACCTCACCCTCACTTTCAGAAGCAACTAATCATATTATGTTGTTCAGCCTGGATGTGCCGGATAATCTGGATAAGCATTAAAGGAGATATGCTTTTTGAGGTATTGAACAATAACTTTAATTAATCATAATTGTACATTTTGTTAATTCTAAACTGCAGTATTAATCTGAACAAGTTTTTAAAAAGCTTTTTTTTTTTCTGGGGCTCTGCAACATTTTTGAACCGCATCGAAATACTGTACGACTTTGAGTAAACTAATGATGAGGAAACCAAAAACTCAGAAAAGATGATTTTGCATAATATATCCCCTTTAAAAGCAGGCTGACTAGATGGAGTGGAGGTCCTTTCTCTCAACCCTGGAGCTTTGGAAGAACATGTCTGTAGGCTAACTCATCTTTAACACGTTACAGCGCCACTGAAGAGGGAACAAACAGGCCTTCTACCCGTGACCGAGCAGCAGAAGGAGCAAAAATCCACTGTAATAATTCCTCGCACCTACCATCTTTTGAGCCACCAAAAATAAAGGATTGGCTCTAGCTTTTCTGAGTGTCTAAAGGTTCTGTCACTGCTCCCCTAATGCATTGTAAAAAATAAAATAGCATTCATACTTTTAATTTATTCTGAAAACGGTGAAGTGGTGGGAGAATGATTTGAAATGAGGCTAATCTGTATAGCTCGCAGCTGCATCTGGGAACTGCAGCCAGGATTCAAAAGACTTCCCTCTTCAGCGACCTGCAGAAGGAGGAGGATCCACAGACACAGCGCTGAAACATATGGGCTCATTTTCACACAGAACAGGAGAATGACACACCTCACCCGGACACGGAAAGGATTGACAGATTGATAGCTCTTTCTCGATTCAGTGGGTGGTGGTGCATGGCCGTTCTGAGTTGGAGGAGCGATTTGTCTGGTTAATTCTGAAGACTCCGGCATGCTAACTTGGGGTGCACGTGGGCAGAGCGGTTATAGTCTGCATGTCCTTCTTCTTTTATAGTGGGTTCTCTTCGGGTTCTCCAGCTTCCTCCCACCGTCCAGAGACAAGCATGTGTTAGGTCAACTGGCAAATGTAAAAAAATAAATAAATGCCCCTTGTAAATGAATGTGAGAGGGAATGGTTTGTATAAGGCCCAAAGTCACTGGGATAGACTCCAATCACCCGCAAACCTTAACAGGAACAAGCGGTAGAAAATGGAAAAAAAAAAAAACTCTCAGAGATGAACCCCTCCAGCAGAAGAGCAGCACTTTTGGTTTGTGTATGATTATGACTGCAAATGGATGAAAAAGTGTATCGAGTGCATTGCAGCCTCCTATTAACATCAACATCTTTTGTACAGTCTTGTCTTAACTTGCTCAAGTAATTAGCTGATTCAATTCAAGGCTTTCTTAATGAGGATGCCTTTACAAAAAATAAATCCCTCTTTTTTATGGCCACCTAATGGTATTGAATTCTCTCTGAAAAGTCTGTGGTACAGTGGGAAATAGATTTGTGAGGCGAGGTTACCACTGAAGACACTGTGATAGCTTTACTCGGAATAGACTTGGGGTTTATCCTCAATGTTCACTTTTTGTGCCTATTTCAATGTTTTCTAGAAAGTGTTTATTTCTGAAATATTATTCAAAATAGTAATGATGACAGATGAATGTCCGGCCTGTGTAGTTGCTGGATGGATCCACATTTCTAAAAGTTCATCTTCAATGTTCACCTTTCCGCATAACTGTTTTTGTAAGCTTCTTGTATAAATGTAGAAATGACCTCATAAATAATATGAATATACTGTATACCATGTTCTAAAACACCCATAGTTTAACATTGAGGTGGTGGCTGGAATTCAATTTTCCTCTGTTCAAACACTCAAAATGCAGATCAATATCGCTGTAAAATAAGGGGCTTTTCCATGAAACAAAAACTGGATCAACACAATCTTGGTCACCATTTTTCCACAACTGTTTCAAGCAGTGAGGACATTTTTCAATCACAAAGGTGAGATTGTTTTTAAGTCACAAGCTTAATATGGCAACCAACAGGCCATGGTATGAGCCAGGTCTGTGGAGCGCGAATCTTCTAGAGAAGAAATCTTCTAGAAAGGATGCACACTTTTCAAGATATTTTTGAGCACTAGGAACACCTATGAAATAAATGGGTTTTTTGTTGTTGTTTTTTTAAGTCTTAACCCCAGGCCCCAGAGAAGTCAGAGAAAAGATGCAAAAATCTCTGTGTGTCAGTCAAAAGAGAGAGTAATGTCTACAGGTTAAATGTGGCAAGACGTTCCAGAGGTTGCCTGAAGGCTCGAGGGATTTTACTCCTGAAGCTTGGATTAATACATTTTGTGAGGGGATTCTATTCTTGATTTACAATGGAAGCAGAAAAGTTAACAAGTTTTCTATCTGCAGACAGTGGCAGATGGTTCTCACCTTAAAATACACTGGCTCCACTTTGTGCTTGAGCGCATGTGCCTTCCCGACCAAGGCCAGCACAGACGACACTTTCTCTGCGTCGTGAAGGTTCTCCACCACAGTGTTGATGGCATTCATCACTCTGCGGGCGTGCTGTCTCAGCTGAGTGCTCTTCTCCATCTCATCAGGGTCCTGCATGTCCTGGAACTGACTGAAGTACTGTTTGGCGGATGGGAAGTTTACAAAGAATCTGGAGAAGGCACAGAAATTCAGAGAAAATAGAAAAGAAATTATGATACTGGGAAGCAGCAACTAAATTTCTGTCAACCCATATGCTTATTTAAAGTAATTCAGTTCACATTAGCCATTTCCATCATTGAAAAGCTGTACTTCTCCCCCGGCTACTGTAATAATCAGTAGGATAGCGGCAATGTGAAATGCAGACTCGCCTGGACTCCTGTCAATCAGCTTTCAGCCATGCAGATAACAGCTTTCAATATTTTGTCTGAGCCGAGTCCACTCATCTGAATTAAAGTTTAAAATGGCAGCTTTAGACTTTTAAAATAGCCTTTACAGAAGAATGTTAATCAGAAGTTTGAAGGACAACCACAAAATAATTGAGTGAAAAAAATACACGGTTGTGGCTGGCACAGTAAGAAGGTCCTGGGTTTGAATCCTGATCCTGCATGGGGCCTTTCTGTGTGGAGTTTGCATGTTCTCCCTGTGTGTGTGTAGGTTTCCTCCAGGTGCTCCAGTTTCCCCTACCACTGGGGCCAGGACTCCTGCAAATGAGAATCTTAATCTCAGTGGGACTTTCTTGGTTAATCAATCAAAATCAGTGAGTATACAGGGAATGTACAATTATGCCTCCATCTAGTGTTGCTATGTTTAATTCTGCATTTATTTACTGCTGTTTATCTTTTTATTTAGTCTACATGTTAGCATGGGCTAACATGGGCTAATTCTAATTAATTCATTAATTATGACTCAAGAACAGATATTTTTTTGTCATCGGTACGTTGAAGCTACTTTTGTGAAGATCAAGAAACAAGAGCTGGAGGCCTTTTCAGGGCATATTAAAGCTGCAGATCCAATATCATGTTCACACATGAGGGCGCCAAGGAGAGGCTGGCAAACTTCAGATCTACTCAGTCTACTGGAAACCCACTCCCACAGATCAATACCTGCTCTTTGATTATCACCATTCACTACAGCACAAACTTGGTGTGATAAGGATGTTACAGTACAGAGCCCAAAGGAAAAGAATGAAGAAAAACATATCTACAACACCCTCTCAGTCAGTGGATACCCTAAATGGGCTCTCAGCAAAGCAAAAAACAAACAAAAAAACCGGACAAAAGGGAAACAGAACCTAGGAGAAATTGGGTTTCTATCCTTTCTCTGTCTGGAATAAACTACAAAGGATTTTTATAAAGCCTGACAGTTCTGTGCTGCCCGGTGGTCGAGTGGTTAAGGCATAGCACATGTATGCTAGGCTGCAAGTGCAGCTGGCTGCTGTGTCATGAGTTTGAATCCTGACTCTGACAATGTACTGCATGTCCTCCCTTCTCTCTCATCCCCCATTTCATGCTTAACTTTCCTGTCCAATGAAGCCTTTGGGCCAAAATAATTCTTAAAAAAAAGAAAAGAAAAAAGCCTGACATTTCTGAGTACTTCTAATTGGGTCATACTGAAGCTGGTTCATCCTAAGGACAGCAGAATAATGTAGTTTAAGAATCGCAAGGAGCATTACATTGGAGAAGCAGCCAAGGGACAAAAGACTGTGTCAACAAAGAAGCCACTCAAATTTGGGTTTGCAATCAGCCATCCACATTCACTTTGAAGTCACAAACCCCTCATTGGAAGACAGTGAGGTACAGATTTTAAGCAAGAAGAGAATGTTTCAAAGTGAATGAGGCTATTTTTGTGAAAAAGAAAATCGCTCTTTGAACAAAAGTGGTGGATTAAGGTTAAATTTACTGGTTGTATCCTTTGACCTGAGAAGTGACAAGTGAGAATGCAAACTAATAAAATGCTAATCAGGCACTTAACAGTTGGGAATGAGAACCAGACAGATCACAAGACAAATGGAATGTCCCAAAACAATTCTAACATGTTCAACAAAGTCAGGGCAGTTTCAGGATATAACTCCTCCCTGAGGGCAGGGCCACTTCAGCTCAGAGCAGTATCCAATTGAGCTTCTCAGGCCAATTTAAAAATCCCTTTTGGATTGAAATTGTCTTGATTTTTAAGAATATTGTCCAAATAACTACGCTTCAAAAATGTTTAACATTGTTTTGTGTGAAGTTGGAAAACTGTCAGCATTTATTTATAAAAAGGAAATACCATCACGTTGATAATGTATGGTTATGTGGCCATACCTTCTCCAAGGACCCACCTCTCGGAAGCTAAGCAGGACAGGGTCTGGTTATTAAATGGGGAACAGGTGCCACAGCGGGGCAGCTATAGAAAAAGTTGTTGTGTCCTTGGGCAAGACACTAGTCAAAATGACTAGTAAAGCACTTTGAGTGCCTTGAAGGTGGAAAGGCGAATACATACAAATACACAGTAGTAGTAGTAGTAATAATAATAATAATAATAATAATAATAATAATAATAATAATAATAATAATAATAATAATAATAATAAATAAAGATAATACTGATCATAGACCTATATGATGTTGATGATAAAATAAATAAATAAATCATAATAATAATTTTAAAAATATATTTATATTTATTTATTTATTTTCTATATATATTCTAACTGAAATATCTTTCTCTGACCCACTTCATGTCTTGACAGTGCTGACTGCAAGTGCCTGTACAGTGAGTTTCACAGTTAGAGATAGGCCTTGGGCCCATACATCCTTGAGATGTGAGGCCTGCAATACTCAACTCAGAACTCTCATTGTGGGTGCCAAGAATAATATGGACAATCTGAGGCTCTTATTCTTCTTAGACAGACATGAAAGTGCACTGCAGAGCTTTGAGAAAACACTGCTACAGCAATATTTTCTTGCTGGTTTTCTTTGATGTTTTCTTTAATCCCTGTCCTTTTTTGTGATACCTTTGGTAAGTGCAATTCACTTCCACATTGGAAGTTGTTTAATAGTTGGCTATGCATGCCTAATTGCCTATAGGGTATATTATATTGCACTTGCATAATCATAGTAAAATCATAAACATTGTATACATTATCCAAGTATAGTGTTAATAGTAGAAAAAGATTCAGTTGTAGTCATCTGGACTCTGTTTTAGAAAAAACAAAACGTTTCAACTCTCATCCAAGAGTCATTCTCAATCAGAGAAACAAGTCTGAGAACTCTTGTTTATATCCTACTCCGTGAGAGCCCTGCCCACAGGGCGGGACCTCCTGCTAATGGCCCATTGAAACTGGGATGGGCCTATTGTTCTATTGTTCCCTGCCTCACCTTGAGTGCCTATTTAGCATCCGAATGCCCAGGGCGTCTCCAGGGTTTCAGCAGACCATTATAAACAACTGGAAGGTTGAATCTTAAACCTCCATTACGATTTAATGAAGGATTCTCTTTTTTAACAAAGATTGCCTCCTTAACTCCTCTTTCAAACCATCTTTTCTCCCTGCTCAGAACCTCCACCTCACTGTCTTCAATAGAGTGGTTTGTGGCTTTAAGATGAAGATGCACAGCGCTCTGGGGTCCTGAACTTGCGTGTCTTCTGTGCTGATAAAGCCTCTTGTCAAGTGGCTGTTTAGTCTCCCCTATGTACCGCTCTTTACAACTTTCTTCACTGCATTGGATCGAATACACTACATTGCTCTGTTTTTGTGTCGGCATCTTGTCCTTAGGGTGAACCAGTTTTTGTCTTAACGTGTTGCCTGGTTTGAAATAAACAGGGACTTCGTGTTGTCTAAAAATTCGTTGCAGTTTTTCTGACAGTCCTGAGACATAAGGGATAGAGACACCCTTTCTTCTTGGTTCTGTTTCCCTTTTGTCCCTTTTGTCCTGCTTTTTGGTTCTCTTCACTTTGTTCAGAGCCCAAGTCGGGTATCCACAGGCTGAGAGAGCATTCCGGACGTGTGTTTCCTCTTTCCTCTTGCCCTCTGAGCTGGTGGGCACCGCTTGTGCTCTGTGTTGTAGTGTTCTGATCACTCCCAGCTTGTGCTGTAGTGGGTGGTTAGAGCCAAAGAGCAGGTACTGGTCAGTGTGTGTGGGTTTCCTATATACTTCTATCTTAACACTATACTTCTATAGTGTTAATGAATAACTCCATACTAATTGGCACATCTGCCCAGGGCTAGACTGAAGCTAATCTGCCCGATCGGCCCCTCTGACCACCACCATCACTCGCACTTCACACATAAGAAGGATGAAGTATCTTAGAGACACAACGACAGCATGCACTCCAAACTGGAAGCAAACCACTGACTTATGGGTTGATGGCAATCACTAACCACTGAGTCACTGAAACTGCTCTGTGTGAGCTTTTCAAAAGAAACATTTGGAACATTGAGGCATCATCATGTATCGCACATGATGATGCCTCAATGTTCCAAATGTTTCCTGGTAGATGTTTTCCTTTCAGTGAAATCT
This sequence comes from Chaenogobius annularis, assembly GCA_015082035.1. Classification (NCBI taxonomy): domain Eukaryota; kingdom Metazoa; phylum Chordata; class Actinopteri; order Gobiiformes; family Gobiidae; genus Chaenogobius; species Chaenogobius annularis. Next base: position 1,236,002 of record BJKM01000089.1, on the reverse strand, counting down.
AAATAGTTTAATGCAGAGACATTAAGTTGAGGGGGGGCTTTTTATGTTGATGACAGACAGTAGACTTTTACGAAGGCTCCACACATATGGTACTTTATGGATGTGTTATGAATGTTTTCAATGCACAGGCAAACACAGGGTCTTTGTATGTGAGATGAGAATAGATATTTTGTACTTAAAGAAGCCAGAACTGATTCTGGCACCTGCCCGTGCATTTAAATGAGGTCATCAAAGCCACGGCAGCCCCATTATTGTTGCGTGTTAATTACACTCAGAGTGGAACCAGAGAGAGCAGGGGTAAATCCCATCTTTATGGGTTTGATATGGGTTTAATTTAAGTATTTTGCTAATAGTATTAAACAGAATGTTGGTTTTTTACCTTTTTCTTGAAGGCCAGAATGTGACAACAATGACTATACTGGCTATTTACAGCCAAAAGACAGCAGAATTGACATTCTGTCCGTTGTGTGATTCTGCATGCAGGTGTTCAGAGCATTTTTCTATAAAATGATTTGTCCCATATTCCTCCAGTAGTGCTTGATACAGTCAGAAGAATAAGAGTGTGCAGTCCAGGACTGTATCATTGCCATATGCACCACACTGCCACTGCCGCGGGAGATGCCTCTCTCTTTGGTGCAATTGCATTTGTACGCATTAGAGAGATCAACTAGGGCTATTGTCACTGTCTATTCTCTCTATGCACCCAAACAGATTTTGCCAGTATGAAAATGTAAATCCTTGTTGAAAGATGCCCTGATTTTAGATTTTCAGGCTTGTCATTGCTTTTCAAGTCGGTCTTTAAATGATCATAACATTTAGAAAATGGCTTTAATTACTTGATTAACATGCAAATAAATCATATAGATTGAGTTATCAACAAGCCAAAATGTACCAAAAATATTACATGACAGTTGTCAGTTTTCTAAAATTTTAAGAAAAATATACAGAATGAAAAAACTAAAGCACAACCGAGAGTATGGTCTTGTCTGACTGGTAAATATTAGGCCTGGACTCAAATTCAATCATCTTTTAGTTTAAGGGCAATTGTTTCATTAAGTAAAAAGTAAAACTGAAATAAAAAAAAAAAATAAAAAAAAGTTTTCTCTTGCATGTCTTTCCCTCTTTTGTTTTTTTTAAAGGATTTTTGGGCTGTAGGCTTTATTAGACAGGACAGCTTCATGTGAAATGAGGATAAGAGAGAAGAACATGCAGTAAATTGTCTGAGCCAGGATTCAAACTCATGATACTGCGGCCGGCTGCACATGAAGCCTGGCATGTGTGCTGCCACCTCAACCACTCGATCACCGGGCAGAACTGCATGTCTTTCTCAATGGTTTGTTTTTAACAAGCCCTATACATCCTGAGATTGTTAATTTATAAACTCTACCTTATTTGTAACAGTTTAATTGGTAAGGCATCATAAGAAAAAAAATCTCATCCTGCCGTTAACAGCACAACATGAACATGTTTATTAAAAAGTATACCTCTACAGCGATTATTGTGTCTATGGTCACCTTTATTTCAATAAACTGACAGATTAAGTCCGTCTATCCTAAAATGGCTCTTTGCCTTACTGTATATCATAAATGTACAGCACTTGGCCGACTGGCATAACTGATTTCCTATGGGTCCTCCTTCTAAGTGACGGAATGATGACATGAAGAAGAATGTCATGTTTTTATCAAAGGAGGAAAATTGAGGCAAATTAGTGAGCGTAAGATTTGTCGGGGACGGCGGCGTGTGCAGAAGAGTCCACTGATATCAGGTCTGATGAGGGAGACGTCGAAGTGCCAAAGCTTGTAGCTGTCAGCCTTAGATAAGAGACCAAAAGACATATTCTCAGTGGTTCTGCCCCTTTTCACTTTCCTGGGGGGATTCCTGTCACCCCCAAAACTAGGAATCCTTTTGCTTCACTCACGTCAGTCGCCTTGACAACCACATGCGGCCTGTTTCATCCAACTCTCTCAGGTTTTCTGGTTGCAGGGGGACACTTAAGTCACCGTGTACAAGTTGTGTGTGAAACTTGTAATCAAGGGAGGGCTATAGGATTTTATTTAAAACATTTTTAAAAAGAGCAAAGTAAGAACATTTTTGGAGAGCTTTACATTTTCATTATAGGATGATCATCATCATAGCAACCAATTCTAAAAAAACATTTCATTGCACTCCCATGACCTTCGATTTTATGCTTTCTGTTACAGTTCTGTTCACTTTGATCTTACACATTGCCTTTGTTCAGAGCCATTTATCAAAAACCAAGTAGATATTTTTTACTTTGGTTCAAGAATCTTGCAAGTTAAATTTCTGAAAGAATCCTGCTGTGGAATAGAAAAGCTGTGACAAGAGCATTTGGTGTTTAGTTTGATCCATTTGACAAGCCACAACCACATCTCACAGTTCAAAACAAGGGGCCTGTACACAAACATGTAAATAAAGCATTTGTCCTGCGGGCAACATGGGTTTCAGTGCTGAAGCATGAAACATGAATTCCACCAACACACGCAACAGTGACAATGGTGTGAAAAAGAGGATTTTTAAAGGTTTTCTCAGTGGCAGAACTGGCTGTTCCTGCAGCACTTGTTACAATCTGCTTTTGGTGAGAGGTGCTCAATGATGTGTGCGTGTGCTCAAACTGAAGCTTATCTTTAGTGTAGTGCATATTGAAACACACTGTTTCATCATAACAAAATTATTTGCCTATACGGAATAGCACGACAAAGTGACAACATGGATAACATGCTCACACTCAATTAAACGGGCAAACGGAGTGCAAAATAAAGCCTTGGATTGTATTTTTAAGCATTACATAAACCATACAAAAACAAGGCAGCCAAAATATATTTCTCAGATTACAAAATGTATACGGCTAATTTGAAATGATCATGAAGAAAAAAGATCAAAATTCATGTTTTAGATGCATCCATTTAATCTGAGGCTGTCTTGGAGCCAGACATTTGCACATGAGGGAACTTTAGAACTACTTTTCGAGTGTTGAAATCCTTAATTTTCTAAAATACGTACCTCTGAGACACTCCATACACTGATGACAGGTGAGTATTGATTTTACCGTTGTCACTCACCTGATCAGCACTGACACTCCTACGTCCTCGCAGTTTTTGTAAACCAAACCCCACGTGTCCTGGATGATCTCTGTCTCAGCGTCAGACAGCGGCTCAGCTCTTTCTGGGCGGTCGTCATCCCCGCGGTCCATGATGAGCCCGTTGTCCCCGCGGACGAGCTGCGGTGGAGGCGGCGGTGAGGGTGGCGGAGGGGGGGACTCCCTGCGAGACATCCTCCTGCGGCGCAGAAGCCCGGAGGCTCCCAGCAGCGCGCGGGGCAGGTAGGGCGCAAGGGAGGGGGGAAGGGACACGGACAGCTGAGACCCCACGGCGGGAGCGAGAGTAAAGCCTCGAGAGAAAAAGACAAGACACGGGTGGACAGGAGACTGTGGGGCGCGTGTAAAAGAGGCACTCGTGGTGCGTAAAAGCGCATGCACAAATAGAGATCCTCCGGTGCGCTCCTGTCAATTCATGTGAAACTTGAGTTTTCTGCTCCTTCTCCTGGGCTTCCAAAGGTGCTGCTCCGCTCAGAGCGGCGGGACAATCAGGAGAGAGACGAGGACGTGCGGAGAAGAGGGAGCGCAACAAGACATAGATGTGGGAGAGGGGGAGAGTTAGGGTCTACACGCCCACTCCCCCCCCCCTCTCCACCCCCTCCCCCCCTCTCTCTCTCTCTCCCCTTCTTTTTTCTCTCTCCATCTCGCTCTTTCTCTGTCTGTTTGTATGCATATCTCTCTCTTTCTCGCACTCTGTTTTTCTGTTTCTCATCTCTCTTTCATTTATTAATTAATTCAGTCTTTTTTTCTCTCATCTCTCTCTCTGTGTCCCTCTACCTCTCTCTGTCTGTCTGTCAGCCTCTATGTCTCTCATCTCTCTCTTTAATTTATTAATTAGTTAGTTCAGTCTTTCTCTCCCTCCCTCCCTCTCTCTCTCCATTTCTTTCTCTTTGTCTCTTGCTCTTTCAATACACCCAGGTTGTATCATCTGTGAACATTGTATTTGTATTTATTCCATTGCAGGTGTTTTATTGAAAAAAAAAAAATGCCTTGAATAACATGCTTGCCTCTCCACAGATCTGACCTGCAACTTGATATGGTGGCATTGCCAGCTTATCTCTGGAAAATGGCGATAGATAAGGTCATACATGTGGAGCATTCCAGGCAAAGCAACAATATCTCCAAGCAGGTGGAGCCACCTTTAAACAATGCTGTGTTGGTTGAATGTGCCACCAAAAGGTCACACTTATCATAATTCTTGAATCTGATTTTATTAGAGGCCCTGTTTTAGGGACCTATGCTTGCCTATCACCAACCGTCTTTGATATAGGCCTAAAAGTAAATCCAAATATTTTGATTATAGATTATGATTTTCCTTTTTACTTAACTTTACCGTTATATACATAATAATCACATTACTGCATTAATGCATTAGTACAATTTAAATATGATTCCCCTTGAAAGATCTGATTTATATGCCTTGATAAAAATTTCAGTCAACGGGCTATAGTAGTTTTATTATTCCACCAAAGACGGAACAATATTATTCCGCCAAAGACCAGTTTGCATACATTCCTGGCATCAGAGTGGAGGACGCCGTCATCTCCCTGCTGCACCATTCTTCTCTCGCTCACCTGGAGAAACCTGGCAGCGCTGTGAGGATTCTATTTTTTTATCTCTCCAGTGTCTTCAGCAACATCCAGCCGCTGCTCCTGAGGGACAAGCTGGAGACGGCTGGTGTGGACTACGACCTGGCGGAGTGGATTCTGGACTACCTCACAAACCGATCCCAGTTTGTGAGAGCCCGGGACTGTGTGTCTGACACTCAGACCTGCAGTGTGGGGGCGCCCAAGGGCACCGTCCTTGCGCCCTTTCTCTTCACCCTCTACACTGCAGACCTCAGACACGACACGGACAGCTGTGTCCTGCAGAAGTTCTCTGATGACTCTGCCATCATCGGACTCATCACGGGCGACGACGATGCAGAGTACAGAGGACTCGCGCAGGACTTTGTTGACTTGTGTCAACAGAACCACCTCCTCATCAACGCAGGGAAGACCAAGGAGATGGTGGTGCCCCCTCACCAGTGAATCTCCAGGGAAGGGACATTGAGAGAGTGGACTCATACAAGTACCTGGGTGTTCATCTTGAACCGCAAACTGGACTGGACTCATCACACAGACGCACTGTACAGGAAGAGCCAGAGTTGGCTCTACCTCTCGGCCACTCCTGCGGACCTTCGGCGGTGGCTTCAGCCCTCTGGTACGGGGTGGTCTACTGGAGCAGCAGCATCACAGAGAGGGAGAGGAAGAAGCTGGACAAAGTCCTCAAGAAGTCCAGCTCCATCCTGGGCTGTGCTCTGGACTCGGTGCAGGAGGTGGGGGACAGAAGGGTCCTGGCTAAACTCACATCTATGCTGGACCATGAGTGTCGTCGCCCCTGCAGGACACTCTGTCTGCTCTGGAGAGCAGCTTCAGTGACAGACTGATCCACCCTCGCTGTGTGAAGGAGAGGTTTCACAGGTCTTTCCTTCTGCTGCTGTCAGACTTTACAACAAACACTGTTAGTCCTGAACGTGTCATTCAGCTTTTATAATCCTGTGCAATACTGTTATACTCCTGTGCAATACTGTAACATAATGCCAATCATCCCTGTGCAATATTTTCTGTCCATATGACAGCTGTATATAAAAGTGTTATTATTATTATTATTATTATTAAGATGATAAGAGTTTTCTTTTTTTCTAAGTTATCTGTTTTTATTAATATTATTATACTGTGCATAATCTGTTTCTGTACCTAATCTTTGTTGCAACACTAGAATTTCCCCATTGTGGGACAAATAAAGGTGATCTTATCTTATCTTGTTTAATTAGTCTTGGTTATAATAACTCTGTATGTGCAAATACCTATAAAAGTCCTGTTTCTCCAATTCAACGGATGGAGTTTTGTTAACATTTTAATCCAATAAATCTATTACACTGTGCACTTATTGTGTTAAGTACAAATATATTAAATGCACAGCGGTAAATTGTAACTGAATCAAAAACAGATGCTGTATGCTCCGCGACTGTAGGTCTGGTCACAAGGATGTCATATCGACTTGTTGCTCTCATAGATTGTATTTTCAGCCTGCCTCTGGGGAAGATTACTGTCCTGCTCTCCACATAAACCTGTGACTCTTCCTGTCTGAGAGCTGTAACTTCTATCATGATATGGGTGTTATTGCCAAGTTATATCTCATCTTTATATGTGACCCGGGTCTGCAGTTTTTATTTACCTCGCTCCAGTGGTGATTGGTGTGGATCCCCAGAGCAAAATGTGTGATGGAAAGATTGAGCAACAATCATGCAGTTTGGAAAGAGTTATAACCAGAGGTGTGTAGCCAAAAATGGTACTCAAGTAAAGTCAGGCTACTTCAAATACAAAATAAATAATACTCAAGTACAAAATATCCTAGTCCAGGAAATGCTCAAACTACTTCTAAGTATGAGTAACTGTAAGATTAACTGTCCAGACATAACATTGGGTTTATAAATTGAAATCAATGTCATTTGAAGTACTATATTTTGAATAATGAACACAATATGGCATTCAAAAGTTATACCACAAAAATTAGAAAACCTAAATCATATTTGAAGGAGTGGTGTAAGTGGTGTCATTGTAGCCTCAAAACAGGAAGGGGAATCAACATTTACTCAAGTAAAAGTACTGTTGCATTGTTATAATCCAAATTATTGGGCTTGAATTAAAAATGATGCATAGTAATGCATAATTAAAAATTGAATTGTACTACCCACCTCTGGTTATAATATTAGTGAATTTAAAAATGAAAATAAAAAGAAAAAAGAGTTGCCTCGGGAGACAATGAAATAGAGAAGCAGATTAAACAATGTTTACAGGAATTTGGCAAATAGATAACTGTCCCAATATCCCCTGATTTTAGACCTTTCTTCTCGGCTAAGAAAAACTATAAAAACCCTGAGCACTTGTGCTCTGTTTGGAGTTTGGATGATATGGTACTATTGCATCTACGAGGTAGGATGGGGCCATGTCATTTATGCATTTAATCTATACCTAGTATAGATAATTTTGCAGATGAAACCTATCCTTTTGATAAATGAAAAGTGAATTATTTCACATGGAAAAGATTGCTGCAAGTGCACAACGTTATTTTACAGAGTTTAGGGAAAGGATGTCAAGTAAAATCACATACAGATTTAGATGTGTACCTGACATTGTGTATCGGCAGTAAAGCAGGAGCTGTTTGATAAGAGTTTGGTGACAAAGGAACAGGAGTCTATGCAGCAGAAATGACAAGGCTGATGACAGGTCTATGATGTCATCCATGCAATTGTACAGAAATCTGGATGTCACCAAAGTGAAAACATGTTCTGCACCTCAAAGCTTGGCACTCCAGCATTCAACACAAGAGAAAAAAACATACAGAGACATCTGTCACTTGAGAGTCTTTAATGTCTACCCTAAGCTTATTTTAACACATCTTATAACTGAGCAATGAGAGCATAATGTGTAAACTTATATATTTTTGTTATCAATATAGCCAATTATTTTATTTTTTATTTTCATGTTAATAGCTCTTTATTTGGCTTGCCTGAACTCTATTATCCTTTTTGTTTATTATTTATTTATTTATTAGCAATTATATTGGACGAACCAGAATAACTGTTTTAAGTGGTATAGCAAAAATGGACATTTTCAACGCCTGTCTATAGGAGGCTTTTGCCTATTGAGTCCTTGACCACCTGATTATGGGAAAATGATTGTTAAAACGTTGACTCTGCTGTCCTCTACTGTTTGTTTCGAGTACGTCAGCATCCAATACCAATTTCAAATCCAAACCTAATTTGCCATTTAAAAAAAAAATGTTTTATGTTTTCATAAACACAATTTGTTATTGATAGCCGACAATTATTTAGGCTTTTACACTTTCAGGGCACAGAGCAGCTTCCAGGGCAGAAACTGTCTAAAACTTGGCCGATATCGCTTTAGTTAACTTGATCTAATATCACTTATTTAGTTCATTTTATCTATCACTTGTTCAGAATTTCTAGAGCATTGTTCTTCTCGGATGGATGGTGTCCCTTTATAATAATTAAATCTGGCCAACTGTATGGTCCCACACCAAATAATCAATTCATCATCAACCACATAAAAACAAGACGATTTTAAAAACATTTCCTCACAATTAAACGGGAAACCAATAGGAGATGGTGACAGGTGTTGCTTGTTTGTGCGGCACTAGTCAACGATCAAAGTTTTGGGATGGAAATAAAATCCAACCAATTGTGTTTCGGCCGCAGACTTTTCCAGCCAATCAAAACCCGGGAAATACATGTGGGCGTGACCCCGAACAGAGCGGCGGCGGCGGAGAGCATCCATCCTCCGCGGCCCGGGCCAACAGAGTTCGGTTGAGCGGGGGCTGATGGTGGGGGAGTACCACTGATGAGAGAGCGGGCCACACGACACAGTATTCTAACACGGATTCTTGGGGCACTTCAAGCTTCTGGATACACAAAAATAAATAATCGCGGATTGTTTTTCTTTTGTCGCTGCGTGTGGTGAGTACTGCTGGAGTGTTTCAATGGAGGATGCGGGGTTAGCAGCAGTTATGTTAGCTAGCGGATTATTGTGCCATGACTTTTCAATGATGGAGGACTGGGGGCTATAGCTAATGTTAGCCTTCTGGCACCACCTCTTTATAATGAAGTTGTATTGCTAGATTTGTATTTAATCCCCTTAAATCCCCCGTGTAAGACTTGTCGTCATGGCGTGGCCATTGTCCGCCTGCTTTTATCCTCATTTCTCCAGACGTCTTTGAACCACCCACACCCATGATGCGCTGGGGAGGCTCACTATTTTATTTTAAACTTATTTTACGCGCACATAAAAGTGGTGTGAGGCGTGTGCCCGTAAATGTTTTCAAACTACACTTACAGACTAATTAAAACCTCTTGTTTGGGTTTAGCTGCCTAATCCGTGTGATCGTCCTTGTGGCATCTTTTTCAGCGGGTTGGAGATACTTTAGCACGCCAACTTTGAGCTAAGGCTAACATGCTAACATAGTCACCTGCAGCAGCATTTGGGATAAAGCAGTGCTTTAATTTGACAGCAAATCCCATAAAGTCCGAATATTTAAAAAAAAAAAAGTGTGTTGATAACACACGTTTCCGAAGCTCTAATTCAACGACCACAATTGTAACAAAGACAAACCAACGTTATTTATGTGTTAAAATGTTGTTATTGTCGATAATGACAAGCCCAACATGCCCCCCTCGAGCAGTGGTGTTCAGCTGCCAAAGGGGATGCAGTGACTACAAGGCAGCAGCAGCAGCTCTGATCCCACATCCCGTGACCTGACCCAGATTTGTGCCTAAACATCTAACCACCGTCTGAATTAAAGCATGTGGCAATTGTAGGGTAAATGTCTTGGAGCCATACTATATTTGTGCCTTATTTCAGAGGAATCATGCGTCAGTGGAGTTCTAATGCAGAGTAGGAAACCATTCAGCTCCTAATACATGTTTGATAACGATTCAGGAACAAAGAAGTATGGTTATGAAAAGTGTGTACATAATTACAATGCTATCACTCATAGGAGTGAAAATAGATTCAGATAAATTAATTAAAATGTTCTCATATTTCTCAATCTCCATTTTCAATAAATAAAAATGCTTTCAACTTACACAAGACAGACTTTAGTGCCATTTAACACAAGAAAAGTATTTTACTGACAGAGGATTTTATATATATATATATATATTATAGATATATATATGATATAGATATTAGATAGATAGATAGATAGATAGATAGATATATATAACTGTGGACCTCACAAGCTTAACATTAGAATTGACTGAAACTAGATTAATATTAGATTAATTAAGTGAAAGTTGAAATATATCTCTGTGGCCTCCGTTAAGAGGAAAAAGCATTTCAAGGAGAACAAGAACATGAATAGTGTTACAATGACGTTGGATTGTCCTCCCACATGCAAAGCAGGAGTAACAATGTTATTCTCCTTAAAACAACTGACTATATTATGTCATATCAAAGTAGATTGTTTAAAGTTGAATGACTACAGTTTGTTGATCAATTGTTTACTAGTTTTGTTTTAAAGAATATAATATTTAATTTTGAATCATAAATATGCATTAATATATTTAATAACACAGAATATGTTATATTTGTTTGCAGATTGTTTTTGTTTTAATAAGAATTATAATAATTAGCATTTATGCTCATATATCGTTAGATACATAATTATTAATGCTTTATGAATGCATGTTATTTTTATGTGATGCTGAACAGTGCGTGAATATAGAAACATTTCTGATTTCAGGTGGCATCTGGTGTAGTGGCTGAGGTTCCCAGCAGAAATGTCACAGAGAAGTGGGCAGGAGGACCCGGAGCGGTACCTGTTTGTGGACCGCGCAGTGGTCTACAACCCGACCGCTCAGGCCGACTGGACCGCCAAGAGGCTGGTGTGGATCCCTTCAGAGAGGCACGGCTTTGAGGCTGCCAGCGTCCGAGAGGAGCGAGGAGATGAGGTGGTGGTGGAGCTGGCAGAAAATGGGAAGAAGGCGATTGTCAACAAAGATGATATTCAGAAGATGAATCCACCAAAGTTCAGTAAAGTGGAGGACATGGCGGAGCTGACCTGTCTGAACGAGGCGTCAGTGCTGCACAACCTCAAAGACCGCTACTACTCTGGACTCATCTATGTAAGTCTTCATTACCCTGATTCATTACAACTATTACAAGGCTATAAAAACCTCTTTACTAGAAATTACAAGGTCAACAGATTATAGGCATGTGGCATAAACTTGTTGAACACGTCGCCTGTACGTTAAATCAGTAATACTCGCCAGTCTCCTAATAAACTCACAATTTCCCTGTTATTAATCAGCAACATGCATTCAGAAAATCCCAGACTGAAATGATTGTCTGTAAGTGTCAGTCTTTCAGATGTCATTGCTGTGTGTGTGTGTGTGTGTGTGTTTGATGTATGCAGGTGGGAAGAATTATTTATGAATTCAGTCAGTTGCTTCTCAGTGACGATGTCAGTAATATTACCTGTGTGCATTAGCTGCTTAATACATTTACTAGTGAAAGTAATGCTTTTTATTATCTTAAATGTTTCCATCATTAGTTTATGTCCTGCTGTGTGAGAATTTGTTGGAGCAAGGTGCAGCTCCGTAAGCCTTCCCATGTGGTCCCTTCAGACTGGCCTCAAGCCAAGAGATTGCTCTGTCGATTGGTGCCTCTTAACAGCAGATGCTGTTTGTCACTGCAATAGTCCAGTGGAAACCTTGAAATGAAAAAATATTTTTCTACTTACTTTTAGTGCCGTTGTTGCATAACTTTGTGCCTTCAGTGAAATGGTAGCAGTTCCACTCCTACACAGTGCAAATAATAGCTTCCCTCTCTATTCACTTCACTTCAGTGTTCGTTTGGAGCCTGTGCTGAGTCACTTTAATGAAGCTGTATTCTGATCACCATCATTTACATTTTTTACATTTTATAAAACTGTGTGTGTAGGCTATTCTTAAAAAAATACATACATATTATTTAAACATTATTTTTATTATAAGGCATCTCACTTTTTGATTAAAAATTCTAAATTCAGACTTTTTTTTATTAACCGTACATGGATTGACAGAGGGGCAGGAGGTTGGGCGAGTAGTTTACCACAACTTGTGAAGTCGTGCTTGTTTTTTGCTTGGCCCAAAAGTGTGAGCTGTGTCTTTGCCATTGGATATTTACTATTTATGCAACATTTCCTATTTCCATTTTTAACATTTAAATGACACTGTAATAAACAATACATTATAATTTATTGTAATAAATAAATGCTAATAGTAATACTAATGCTGAATACTAACATAATTCAGAATCTCATATATGTGTTTTAATCAAAAACACATTTTAACATTTTCCATGTCATTTTTATGTAATTACTGCTCTGTCTGAGCCATGAAACCTCGTCTCTAAGCAAATGGCATGTTAATATTCGATTACGAAATGATTTGGCATTTATTTCAATAATTGATAGTTACAATTGTTATAATAATTGTTGTAATCAGTTAACTTGTTACAGCCCTTTCATGAATATAGTTATAATGCTCCCTGTGTGTTTTAAACATATATTTTAAAATAGCTTTAATCTGATTTCTCCTCAAAGCTACAGCCCTCATGTGCTTCGCTAATGAACAAGGAGCTTTCACTGGTTTGAGTGTGCACGTTAAAGTCTAGTGTCAGCTGCATCAGCCGTCCTGACTCTGCATGTTTACACGTCCAGCCAATACTACATTACCTCACATATCCACCTTTGACTTTTGTCTCCGTATACATGTTCTTCAATACTACACTGAATCGAACAAGGGATTAGCTCAGTCATATAATTCTCTTACTACTCAAAGTAAATGTCAATAAAATATCAATAAGATAAAATACAAATCTGATCTAATCCAACCTAATGGCTCAGTCAAAAGAAGAATTGATGTGGCAGTAAAGGCAATGCAGTGTATTATGAAGTGCAGGTCAAATGCACATCCCTTTGTTGTTGACAAGAGCCATATGGACTTAAGCTCAGGGCCATGCATCCGACATCTGGGCTAATGTAGTGCAATGTCTTTCACTTAATAATACTGCAATTTTGGCACATAATACTTATATCACAAAAGCCTCTTAAAGACACCAATGCACTTATTCTTCACTGTCAAATCCTTGTCCTACACTGAATGAAAGCATATTCACTCTCTTTCTGATGAGAATTAGTTTTCTCCTAATTCTCATCAGAAAGATGAGAGCAGCGTATGTGTTCATAAATGAGAATGTAACTGTGGTATGGTATCCAATTCATAAAATATAATGAGTAGATGAATATATGGATCACCAAATGTGTTTCTGCAATATTCAACGTCAGTTAAGCACATGAACAGTCCTTTTATGCGTCATTGGTTCATTGGCATTGGTTCCTATTGATGATCTTGTGGTTTTGAGAAGTTCCAGTTTTAGCCGACGGACCATTCATATTTAGATTCAGGTCTAGATGACTCCCCCACCATTAACAATTATGTAACTAACAGTATATGAGTAAATACAGCATAAATGCTAGTTATTTAAATTCTTAATAAAACAAAATAATCTGCAACAAAATGATTATAATATTCTGCGTTAGTAAATCTATGAATGTATATTCATGATCCATAAATAAATATGATATATTCTTTAAAACAAAACTAGTAAACAATTGATCAACAAACTGTAATTATTCAACTTTAAACAATCTACTTTGATATGACATAATATACAGTTGTTCTAAGGAGGATACCATTGTTACTATACATTGTAACACTATTCATGCTCCTTCAAAGGCTTTTTCCTCTTAACGGAGGCCACAGAGATATATTTTTCATTTTCACTTAATTAATCTAATATTAATCGAGTTTCAGTCATTTCTAATCTATAAACTTGCGAGGTCCACAGCCAAGTGTTTTTAACCCGCGCACTATCTGTGAGGGTAGCACAAGGATTAAAGGAGACATATTATGCTTTGTAAATTTTTAATCATGTTATAACAGTGTTCCCTCGTCATTAGCTTAGTCAAAGTTGTGTTTTGATTGATTCCTGCATGTTTGACTAATCCTCTATTGTCCTCTAACTGAGGCTCTTTTTTCACCTACCCCCTGTCTCCACCCACATTCCTGTACATATAGTTGTGATAATTTGAAGCCACTTTATTTGAGCCACTTTACAAAATTTAAAACACGTAAATGGCAGTTTGTTGCGTGTTATTATAAAATGTCACTATGAAGAGGCTAAACAGTAAGTCTATGTTCCCATTTTTATTACCGAATTGTTTTAGGTACAATTTTTATGGTTTTCAATGAACAAAATATTGAACTGATCTACTGATGTTACAGTTCAAAACTAAGTACCTGAAAAAACACAATATGTCTTCTTTATTTGACTCCCCCAGCTCACTGTGAGGTTTGTTCCCAGTGTCAGATTAAGAACATGCTGAGATCAGTCACAAAACTCACTTCACAACAAATGTCAAGAAGATAGAAGAATTTGTGAGTCAAAAACTTGCACACTTCCTGTGCCACAGCGGATTTGTTACGGCAAAAGAAATGTTTACATGTTTCTCTTGACTTTCAACGGCTAATTCCTCTCAACTCGGTTAACCCGCTCAAAATAATCCACATAGGCATGTTAAGAGTCACACATTTCACTTCCAGCCATGCACTTTCAATTTCAATTAAATTGAGACAGAGGGAAAGAAACTTACCGTATTTTCCGGACTTTTAGCCGCTCCCCTATATAAGCCGCATTTGCTCTATTTTTAAAAAAACGATAATAAAACAATACATAGGCCGCACCTTTTGTATAGGCCGCAGAGAACTCTTTCCTTGACTTTTGGCATCGCATGAGCTCGTCCCGCTGTCCCCAGCGTCTCACCGTACATTCATTGATGTTAAGCTTGCGTGCAGCCGCGCGGTTCCTAGCAAGATCGATGGCCTTCAGCTTAAAACTTGCTTCATACGAACTTCTTCGTTTGGGTTCCATAATGATGGGGCAAGAATTTGAAAATAATTTATAGTTGGTAATTTGTCGTCCGTGTTCTATTTGCTAGCTGAATAAAAAAGCAACATCTGCTTCTTTGCTTAACTTTTCTGTAGTTTTGATTCTAATTCCGGTTAGTGCGCCCCTAGCGGTGAAAGAAAAAAACCACAGAAAAGCCGCAGCCTCTAAATAAGCCGCATGGCTCAAAACATCTGACACAAAGTAGCGGCTAATAGTCCGCAAAATACGGGTACCTATGATTACACTTTTCAGACAGCTTTTTATGAAGAAGTGTTGAACCAGCTCTGACAGGGACGGCTGGCTGAGTCTAGGCCTGTTGTGATAATTACTATATGATTTATCGTTCGATAGGTAAATAAATGCACAATGACATTTTTAAACTCAATAATTCGTGCTTGCTTGGCTGAATGAGTAATGGCTTTCACCGGTCAAAGGCAGAGATTGAGCCATGGCTCAGGAGACAACAGCAACAGCGATGCGTCATTCGTGGCTCCGGACCCAAGTCTCTGACACCAAACTTTGGCCTTAACCGCGTTGCCCCGGCCTGGTGTCTGTTATTGTATGACTAAATTTGCAAGAGGAGTGAGAGGAGCGAGAGGAGGGAGAGGAGAAGGCGAGAGAGGGAGAGGAGGAGTAGCGAGAGGAGGGAAAGGAGTGAGAGGAGGGAGAGCAGCGAGAAGAGGAAGAGGAGCGAGAGGAGGAAGATCAGCGAGAAGAGGGAGAGGAGCGAGAGGAGGAAGGGCAGCGAGAGGAGGGAGAGCAGCGAAAGGAGAGAAAGGAGGGAGAAGAGCGAGAGGAGGAAGAGCAGCGAGATGGAAGAGAAAGTTAGAGGAGATAGGGAGGAAGAGCAACGAGAGGAGGGAAAGGAGTGAGAAGAGCGAGAGGAGGAAGAGCAGCGAGAGAGGGAGAGTGGCGAGAGGAGGAGCGAGAGGAGGAAGAGCAGCGAGAGGAGAGAAAGGAGAGAGAGGAGCGAGAGCAGCGAGAAGAGCGGAGAGGAGGAAGAGCAGCGAGAGGAGAGAAAGGAGAGAGAGGAGTAGAGGAGCGAGAGCAGCGAGAAGAGCGAGAGGAGGAAGAGCAGCGGAGAGGAGAGAGAATAGTTAGAGGAGATAGAGGAGGAAGAGCAACGAGAGGAGGGAAAGGAGCAGAAGGAGGTAGAGGAGCGAGAGGAGGGAGAAGAGCGAGAGGAGGAAGAGCAGCGAGAGGAGAGAGAATAGTTAGAGGAGATAGAGGAGGAAGAGCAACGAGAGGAGGGAAAGGAGAGAGAGGAGGTAGAGGAGCGAGAGCAGCGAGAAGAGCGAGAGGAGGAAGAGCAGCGAGAGGAGAGAGAATAGTTAGAGGAGATAGAGGAGGAAGAGCAACGAGAGGAGGGAAAGGAGCGAGAGGAGGTAGAGGAGCGAGAGGAGGGAGAAGAGCGAGAGGAGGAAAGAGCAGCGAGAGACATGGTCTGTTTGAACCACTCCCCTCAGGCAGGAGGCTACGGTCCATCCGGACCAGAACCTCCCGCCACAAGAATAGTTTCTTTCCCTCTGCTGTTGGACTCATGAACACTTCAAAACACCTGTCACTTTAACTGCAATACTCAACCACTCACTGCACTGTCACTTTCTGCACTATAACTTTAAACATAACTGTAAACTTGTGTAACATAGAAATGCCTATTTTTATTTTTATTGTATAGTAATTTTAAAATTGTTTCCTAATGCATGCCCTTTTTTGATTGACTATATGTTGTTTTTTATTATTACTCAGTGTTTTATGTTGCACCTTAAGGCCGAGACAAGTTCCTATGTTTTTGAATTTTGTTCATTGACAATGGCAATAAACTCTTTCTGATTCTGATTCTGATTCTGAGAGGAGGGAGAGTGGCGAGAGGAGGAGGGAGAGGAGGAAGAGCAGCGAGAGGAGAGAGAGGAGCGAGAGGAGGAAGAGCAGCGAGAGGAGGGAGAGCGAGAGGAGGAGGGAGAGGAGGAAGAGCAGCGAGAGGAGCGAGAGGAGGGAGGGTAGCGAGAGGAGGAAGAGCAGCGAGAGGGGCATGTGCACTTTGCTGCTGTGACTCCTCTTCCTCTTTGCCCCGCCCTCAGAAGGACAGAAATGCCCCGTGTGACTTCCTGTGTGTTTGAACTAGAGGTAAGATCGGGCCTAAAAAATCCAGCCCGACCCGACCCAGGCCTGCGGGCATTAAAGCCCAACCCAGCCCGAGCCCGACCAATTAACTTGATTTGCATGCCCGAGCCCGAAGGAAACCCGAAATTTCAATTTATCCCATAGTATTTTTGGCACAAAAAAACGCAAGATTTCTTAAAATAATCTACATATTTTTATGATCATGATAAATGCACTCAAACTGTAAATCTAACTGTAACTCTTGTGTACATAGACATGCCTATTTTTATTGTATAGTAATTTTTAAATTGTTTCTTAATGCATGCCCTTTTTGACTGAATATATGTTGTTTTATTATTGCTCAGTGTTTTATGTTGCACCTTTAAGGCCGAGACAAGTTCCTATGTTTGTGAATTTTGTTAGTTGACAATGGCAATAAACTCTTTCTGATTCTGATTCTGATGCATTTGCACAACGAAATAACGCTGGAACACAGAATAAGAGGCCAGATAAAGAGAGTGAAAGAGAGATCTTGATGCGCACTCGCTTCATTATGCAGAGAAATACTGCTCTTACCAGCGGTGCGTGTTTGCCTCTTCAGTTCCCCTGTCTTAAGTTTATCCTTGACTACTTGCTGCTCCATATCGGGGAGACCTAAACAAAATAGATGCGAACTTGCGGAGGGAAGATTCACGCCACGTGCGTGAATGTAAACATATATTTATTTAAAAAGTCCGCGAGAGAGAAGCCTGGCCCGGCCTGGGTCGGGTTCTGACTCGGGCTCGGGCTTAAGATCTTACCTCTAGTTTGAACATGGCTCGTGTCACTGCTTCTGTTCAGCTTCTTCTCTTGAAAAGGTGGAAAGGGTTTTTGCATCTAACGGCAATCAGCCAATCACATAGCTGCATTCAGTGACAGCATGTTCAGTGCAGAAGCACTCCTTCACAGCACATGTCAGCTTTATCTTCTTTCTCAAATCAACTTTTAAAAAAGCAATACAGTATTTCTATTCATTTATACAAGGTATACAATTAAGTCGCTAGACTACATTGTGATAAATAACTATTTTATTTCATCGTAAATATAAAAGAGACCCAGAGAGTTGTTGGACTTTGACATGAGGAAGGTTTCTCAAGAGTTTATTGTGTAGCGTTGTCACGGCACTTTATTTGTTGCATTCATCTTTTTTTTTGTAGAAAACATGATCTAGAATTATTGCATTAGCAGAATAAAACTCTGTGCTCAATAATATCGTTTATTGATATATTTTAAGAGGCAATCTTTTTTTAAATATCGTGACCTCTGTGGACCCGGGGCCTGAGGACACTGATCTGTCTGCCTGGCCCAGTGCCACAGCAGGGGACCAGAGCAGGGGGGTGACCATAAGGCTCCCTCATGGAAAAACAGTGGCTGTCTCAGCCAAGCCTGGTTACGGCGCCGTGTACAACGCCTTGTTCTACTGATGTCAAGCTGCAAAATGTCTTTTATGTGATGTTAATTGGGCTCATATTCATGGAGAAAGATGCAAAAAGTGAATGAATGGAAGTGCAAACTGACGGTTCGCAGTTGTCTTGTTCTAGTCAAAGTAGCTCCCGGAGGCTAAAAGGTTGGAGACCCCTGATCTGGGACATAGTAAAACTGTTGTTTATATTGTTTGGATAAACATTCAGACGCGTCTTTAGCATAAGTGCTCTTTTATTTCCCATTACCTCATACATCTTTACACATATGATGCACTGAGCACAAACTTTGAAAATATGTTGGTGTAAAATGATATATATTCTTTTCAATATTGGACTGGACCATAACGATCTACTGTATAAGAAAATCCGCCAATATCACCAATACTAATATATTATTTAGTATATAGAAAGACAACAACAATAATAATTATGAATCCAAAACGTTTATACATATTTACAGACCATTTACAGCATTTATTGCATTTATGCTGTTGATTATTATGTTTTACTGATTCTTCTGTTTCAAGAAATGAATTTGAAGAGCCTATTTTTAAATTTTCTGTCCTTTTTTGACCTCTCATCAAAGCATTTGCTCGAGGTGATTTTTTTTATAGCCCGACTAACCAACAAAGATGAACCATCTGACCAAAAGTTTGTTCCCTCTGTGTTGCCGTCCTGGAAGCGTAATAGAGAAGGTTATTCTAATGTGTATTTCGTGTCAGACATATTGGCTTCATGTGTCCTGGCGTGTGTGTGCAGGACTCTGGTTCTCTTTGTCACACACAATGGACTGGGCACGTCTCTATTATTCCTGTTGAATCTCGGGTCAGTGCTTTTGCGGCTGTCTGGGGCGCCGCAGTACAATCTACTGACAGACAATCAAATTATGTTTTATTTTAGATATTTTATTGACTTCTCACATTTGATCCATCCCAAATGCAACATAAGGAGGAAGTGTGTTAATCCAGTGGTCTGTTGTGCTGATGTTTGATGGCAGACATGTCCAGGATTAGCCCTGTCCCACCTCACTCTGCATTTTACAGCCCCAAAGACCCCGAAACAGGCCACGGATTAAAGTCATTTACCCCTGTGTATTCTGCAGTTGTTTCATTATAAGGGAAAATCAAACTGAAAATACAAATTTGCTCAATTGTTTGGAAAATGGAAAGATCTTCCGTGAAGTATTATATCTGAACTATACGCTAAAAAATGCCATCACCACATTCAAAAAGAGCATAATGAGCAGGTGTTTTCCCCGTGAATTTGTATTATCTGAATGACTTTTATCTTCTCTTCTTGCTGTTACGGTTTGTATTTCATTATTGTTGTTTTAACTGTATATATTTTGTATTTGTTTGTGATTTGTGTTGTGCTTTGTGAGTCTGAAATACAAATAAAATGTACATACTTATATTCTTACAATAAAATGAATGAATCAACCGTGATAATGATATTGTGTTTCAAATGTAATTTTTATGTCTTGCTGCTCCACAGACATACTCTGGCCTCTTCTGTGTGGTCATAAATCCCTACAAAAACCTGCCCATCTACTCGGAGAACATCATAGAGATGTACCGGGGCAAAAAGAGGCACGAGATGCCCCCTCACATCTACGCCATCTCAGAGGCTGCGTACAGGTGCATGTTGCAAGGTAGGTCCGCTCCGTCATTTTACACGCTGTACTTTTATACTTCATGTGGTTATAGGGAGCGAAAGATCTTTATTTTTAAAATTTCAGCTCAAGTTTATTGTTGTTGCAAAATCTCTGTGTTTTAAGCCTCTTTCTTTTGGGCATTGCAGCAAATCCAAAGTTTTATAATAAATATAATAAAGCATTCGAAATATAATAAAAGCTAGTGATGCATTACAAGATGGAGGCTGTAATAGTTTATGGTCCCTCAGGAGCAGTGAAGACAGCTATATTTGATATTGCTGGAAACAATCAATGCCTTTTCTATTTTAAAGTGACAGTCATTTTGTTGTTTTGTTATTCCTGGCTTGTCGATACCCTTGATATGATTGGTATTGATAAAGCAGCTTGTAGTTTGTCTACTGGCTCTCATAATGACAAGGTACACATTTCTATGGGGCCAAACACTGCATAGTAAAAGTACTGATAATGTGGACATGAGTTAAACAGTATGAGTATTTAGCCTGTGCTCTTACTGTTTAAAAAAGGTGCTAAGCTCACATCTGTGCCAGTGCCTTAACCTGCATGTAGAGCACACATACAAAGCTCAGAAGCTCCAGAATTCCCTCTGTGAGCTGCAGTCCTGGATTATGATTGTTGCAGGTGCTGGGCTTTAGTGTTCACATCAGAAAGTGGATGCTTTTTTTGGGGGGGGGGGTCAAAGTTTTAGACATTTTCCACACAAAAATGAAATGGCTTCTTCATTAAACATTGTGATCTCATCCTAGTTCTGATAACGCTCAAGGTCATTCTGAAACGGTTCAGTAAAGGCAGTCCTGTGTGTTTTTTTGTATCAATACTTGCTCAAATGAGGCGATACTAGTTTTAATTAGTATCAATTAGTATCTTTTTTTTATACTTTTGATTAGATTCATAGATTGGATAATCGTCTTGAGAACCAAAACACTAAATGAAAACTTAAATAATTGGGGCTGTAGGCCTTTGGTCGTTTAGACAATTAATCGGTTGTTGGAGTAGTAGTTGACCAACATTTGCATTAGTTGACTATCCTTTTATTTAGATTATTAGGATTTATATGGGACAACAGCAAAGAGAAGAAAGCATTGAGTGAGTTAGCTGAAGATTTGTATTCTTTTGTATTTATCTAAAAAGAAACATCACACTCACGATTCATGAGTTTATTCTGTCTTAATACATCGTTTCCTAATGTTTTTTCTGCACAAACTCCCATGCTACAGTCTTTAGAGTACAGTTTGGGTCAGATACATTTAAATAAGTACAGGAATAGTTTTGAGCGGTTTTGCCTCGCCCCCTTTTTAGTGGACTGCTTGATCAGCGGCTCATGTTTTTAGTCGACCAAGAATGTCTTTAGTCGACTCCCGTCCTATAAATAACTTGTCCAGCATGTCCATTGTTTTTGTGATTAAGAATAAGTCAACATCGCAGTTGTTATCTGTTTAGACGATTTGCGCATATTTTTAAAATGCTTGGTTCCAGCGCTACAGTAAACGATGCCTTCAAAGAGCTGTTCTTGATAGTTTCCGAGTTTCTGCACTCTGAGCTGTGACTGGGATCAGACGGCGAGAACAGAGAGGGTGACCCCATTGTGAGCCACAAAAGCCCCTTTGTGCCACGGTGAGGGCCGCTCATGGGGGTGGTGACACTCTTCACTGTCCCATCAGTGCTCTCTGCATGTCGGTGCATACAAGGATGTTTGGGTTGATTTAGTGTCAAAACGTGACCTCTTTTCTCATACACCCCTTACATATTTATGAATCGCATGGTAACATTACTTTGAATTTAACATTTATTGCAAAGAGTCAGGTTTTTGGTTAGTTAAAAAAAAAATGCTGCATCAGACCGTAACGATGAATGCAGCTCAGGACAAAAGCTTTCAGTTATTTTATTAATTTGATCTAACCAGGAAAGTCCCACTGAGAGCTAGAATCTCTTTTTCAGGGGAGTCCTGGCCCCAGAATTAACCGTGTTGTGGTCGAAAATGAGGTTTGTAGGTTGCAGATTAGAGGTGACCAGATGCTGTTCAGCTGTGGCCCTGAGCTTTACAACCTGGTAAATATCAGTGGTATTCTCCTCTGGTTGGATTAGTGTTTCTATTGTTTGACTCTGTGCCTAAAATATTCATTGAGTCATTTCAGTAACATCTGCTTATTTTAAAAGGTTCAGACCAGAGTTTGTTTGTTTATCATATCTGACAAACAAATGCCAGGAAAAAGAACTCTTCTGAAGACCAAATTTACCTCTTTGGACTGGTCAATATGTGTCGCACGATTGTGTCTCTCTCATAACGCAAAAGTCCTAAATGTTCTATTCAGCAGAGATTCAAAAATACATGCAATTTATTTGTTATTCTTCACTATAGGGCTGCAGCTATCGATTATTTTAGTAATCGAGTAATCCATCAATTATTTTCTTCGATTAATCGGTAAATTTTTTTGTACATTCAGTAAACCATTTAAATGCAAATTAAATCATTTTTTAGATAAACGTTATAGTTCCTAGTAATAAACAAATACAAAATAAGGAATTTATGCTTAAAATAATACATTTTATTCTTAATTTCATATAAATGTGTCCACAAAACAGCAACATTTCACTTCAATCCAAACTGTTCTGTTTGTATAGAAAGAATATATATAAAGGACTTAATTAACTTGTAATAGACTGTAAACAGTTACAGTAGCTCTGTCACATCACTTAAAATAAGACATTTGTAAAACGTTATGTTGGGTGGGACCGGTGGTCCGGGCGTTTTGAGCTCTGCATTTTGCGTTTTGGCCGTTTTGGCTCGTGTGCCGGTCACTTTGGCCTCCGCGTCTCGGACTTTCTGTTTCACAACAGATTACTATGACATAACCGCGGTCCTCCGTGCTGTTTCCATGTGCATTGGCTGTTTAAAAGTACGACTGTGACTGGAAAGCAGAGTTGTTGAGTGGGGGAGCGCGGGGGTCCGCGGTGGCGTGTCGAAGGCGTGGGGGCTGGGGTGGGGAGCGGAGCTAGATGCGGTGTTTAGAGTCGCAGCTCGGGATTATTATAATGGCTCTTTCACTCATCCAAACTCTTCCCAGTCGCACTCGTGAGTTTAAAACGCGCCGCTCTCTTCCTGTCGCGCCTTCGTCAGAGCGGAACATGTGATCGTGAGTTTAAAACGCGCCGCTCTCTTCCTGTCGCGCCTTCGTCAGAGCGGAACAAGCTCCGTGTGAAACAAAAGCGCCACAAGTCGTTCCGTGCGCCACAGATTCACGTGTTTTTGATTAAATATGTAAATTAAACGAATCATTGAGGCAATAAAATAATAATCGAAGCTTTTTTGTAATCGAATTATTCGATTTACTCGAGTAATCGTTGCAGCCCTAGTCCACTATTGTTTCTTTGGTCCAGGTTTTGTTTTCGTTATTCCTTTTTGCCTGGTTTTGATAATAACATAAGCTGTCTCTAGTTGCCAGTTTGAAACATAAAACCAGTCGGCACTGAGTCACAGATTGTCAAATCATATTTACAGCAAGAGGATGTCTGAACGTTTGGCGTGTGTGTTAACTGCCTCTGCACTGCTGTGAAGTGGCTCTGTCTGAAATCAGAGCGGTGTGTTACTGTAGAAGGAGCACAAACACATCTGTCATTGATCACTTGGTTTGGTAGATACTCTTTACAAACAATAACCCAGTCTCCAACTCCACTTTTCTTCATTATGTGTTTTAGAAATGGACTAGAATTCCTCTGTGGGTTTTCCTCCACCGCTCTGAAAGTGTTTCTTGACAGTTGTGTAACAGAGCGTCTTTGTTTGTCCCCTGAAACGTCGAAGGATTCCCCGTTTTAGCGTTTTCTCCTTGTGTTTATGCAGGCCACCAGGTCAAACCAGCTCAATCCATCTTTGCTCAGTGAGGCTTTCCACAGAGCAATGTTTGTTTCACTATAGGAGCTCTATTGATATCAACAATGAACAAGCATTTCAACCTTCATCTGCCTTTAATGAGATTATTTAAACTTCTTTTTGACATTTATTGCAATAATCCATCTGTATTTTTGCTCTTTCTTTATGGTGTATAAACCCTGAACCTCTTTTTCTTATTTTAACTAAATCAGATGGTAAAGGAAGGTCATGTTAACTGGACAAAGTTTCATAATACGTTTTGCATTTAGCTTCTTCAGAAGAGGGTTAAACATTGTTTGAACAGCAGATCCTGGTAAACGTTATTATAATATATATTATGCTGTTTCTTCATTATCTTTAAAATGACCCTGAATGAAGCTGTGGAGGTTTGATAAAGCTTTTTGATACACATATATGTTGCAAAAACCCAAATCTGCCTGAATAACGCTTTATAAAATTGCATTATCACTATAAATACTACATAGTTTCTCTCTGTGTAGCACATCTTCAGACTCTCACGCACAGATGCTCAAAGTCCTGCTCACATTTCATTAAAGACTTTGTTCTTAGAAACTGAACCGCTCCATTGCGCCCGAGCTGTCTGGACTTACTCATGGACTGAGGGTCTGCTGATGCCACGGCTGTAATACTGTGTGGCTTAAGACTCGGGACACACTATTGACAGATGCTGACAGATATTGGGAAACTATGTAGTCGTCGATGTTTTTAATTGACTTTCCTCAGTTTATGCAGTCTGCCATTCTTCTGTTCTTTTGTTTGGACGTTTTAACTTATTGCACAGTGGTTAGTGGAGTTTGTGGCTATAGAGAATATTGTTCAAATATTCAAATTAGTGGTTGGCAAGATTGACAAAAATGAATATCTCACAGTGTTTCCTACAGGTTTATACTTAAACTATGGGGCACAATATATATGTTTTAGTTTAAATGTCTGTACAATTTGTAGGCTTTACTGATCAAAAAATAACTGGTGACAGATTAAATATACTTAACTACATGTTTATGAAGTAAAATTTTTTCACACATTTTTAGACTAGGGGTAACCATTGTCTCTTCTATTAATGGGAAAGTCTGTCTCGATTGAGGAGAGAGCCAGCTTTTGATACTTTGGCTCTAAGTATCATCAACCAATACCAGTGTAGGGACTGAAAATTGCATTTTTCACTCAAAATACAGATGACTTATTACAAAATTAGGATTTTGAATTTTAAATCTACCCTGTAGCTACAGAACAGTTTTGTGTAAAGTTCAACGTTCAAGTTAAGCACCCAACTAGATATGTTATCGGCTGAACTGATATCATGGAACCGATAAGGGTTGTCAAAAGTATCGACAATCAGATCTAATCAATATTAAAACTAGTATCGATACTAGATACTCATTTGAGAAAGTATCGATACTAAAAAAATAATATCCTACCTTTTGTGAACAGTTTTAGAATGATGGTGCTTTATCAGAACTAGTATAAGACCGCCATGATTATAAAGACTATAATTTTGAGTTGAACATGACTTTTATTTCAATTTTCATTTGTAATCGGCTATCTTTGCTGCAGTTTTATTATAAATGAATTTATATCCACTAGCAAGGACCACGCCACAACAATGGAATATAAGAGAAGCCGTTTTCATAATAGCCAGAGTTTGCACTTTAGTGACTCTTCCAAACAGAGGAATTCCACATTTCTGAGGCCCAGCAGCAAACCACAGCCTCACAATGGGCTCAGTATCACACAGATCAAGACCCTTTTCCTCTTGCAACATCAGAAAAAACACTGTCCTCCAAACGCTGCTGCAGGTTTAAATGGCCACATTTGGAAATTTTAAGTAAAAATCCTGGTTCCACTGTTACTAATCAAAACAACAGAAACAAGTTTAGTTTGGGTCTTTATGAAGAAATCAGCTCGACTAAATATTGTTGGATTAATATGTTTAGCATGAGTGGAAATAAAATGGTGAAAAATCCTCAAATGTTGCATACCAAGAAGCTGAAGCCCCTGAACAGTCATCATAAATGCGGCCTTAAAAAGTAAGATCTCCATGGAGACAAGCAGGAGATGGACCCTCCACCTCGGTGCAGCTTTTAAAAAAATTGGCTCTAATTTGAGTTTCAACTTAACTTGCCTTCAACAGTGACCATTTGTGCTGTTTTCACTCTGACTTTACACTCAAAGTAAGTCCAAGTCTTCACTGGCCTGAGGTAATGTCATGTGAAACTGAGTGACTCTGCCGCCATGGAAATGGCACAAAGAAATCCTTATGACCGTCAAGTATAATAACAGAAATAACCACTGCTGCTGCTGTAGTCGTTGGCAGCGCGCCGCCGCAGTGTCCCCCAACAGTAATCAGCCTCGCGCAGAGGTTGTTAAGGTCGCTGTTGTGCGCGAGTGAATTACAGCAACAACCACTATGAATGAATGTATACGTGTGTCTGCTGCCAGAGATAAACAACTGATAAATGGGTGACTGAAAGTGGACAAGAAATGTGAAATAACAAGACAAGCCATTTCTGTACATTTGTGCTTTTTGTTGTTTTAGGGTTGTTTTAGGGCCGAGACAAGTTCCTATGTTTGTGAATTTTGTTCATTGACAATGGCAATAAACTCATTCTGATTCTGATTAAAACTATGATTGTGTTCACTGTGCACGTTTTTAAATATTTCAGAAAATAGGGCTGTGCAAATAATCACATTTTAATTGAGATGCAGTCATTTTTAATTGTCAATGATCAGCTTGGGTCTATTGAATTGTAAGTTCCTCTGTCAGTAAAACCATGTGGTTCAGGGCTCTGAAAGCGACACTCTTTGAGTGTCGTCTTCTTCTAGTTTTGTCTCTTTATGTTGCCATTTCAGAATCAGAATCAGAAAAGGTTTATTGCCATTGTCAACGAACAGAACAAACATAGGAACTTGTTTTGGCATTAAGGTGTAACACTGAGTAACAATAAAAACAACACATATGAAACATATATGAAAGCAAAAGGGCATGCAGGCAGTTAAAATTTACTATAGTAATAGATAAAAATAGACTTACTATATACAGAAGAATTTACAGTTAAATTTACAGTTGTAGTGCAGAAAGTTGATGGTGGGCCCCCACTTGAGGTCCTGCGTGATGGTGGTGCCGAGGAAGCGGAAGGAGTCCACTGTGGTGATGGGGGAGTCTGTCATGGTGAGGGGGGGCTGGGGGCCTGTGACTTTCCTGAAGTCCACGATCATCTCCACTTTCTTCTGGGCAGTGAACTCCAGGTTGTTACCGCTGCACCAGGACACCAGCCGGTCCACCTCCCTCCTGACAGACTCATGCCTGTCCGAGATGAGCCCGATGAGGGTGGTTTCAAGCCCGTAGGTTTTATTAGACAGGGGAGAGAGAGGAGATGCAGGATTCAAACTCACGATGCTGCATCCGGCTTCACAGAGACTGCCTTCTTAACCACTAGGCCACCAGATAGTGTTTGTTTCAGGCCTTTTTGCCTGCTCCTTGTGGATGCACCTATTTACTGAGCCAGTGCCTTGTTTATTCAAGTCTTTCTGGAAGCTATAGCTGTTTTGTCTCTGTGTGGATACGGCCTGAGTCTTTGTACTTTAGCTCATTGTAACCATCCAGATTGTGCTTGTGATTCATCTTGCAGCTCAGGTCAGTGCATTGACTTGCGGCTTGAGTCTTGAGTGGATGAGAGCAGCAACTGTTGGTTCTGTATGCATGAGTTAAAGGCCAGTTTTCGCTGTTGCTGTAGGAAGTGTCTGGTCCAAGTCTGGAAGATCGGGTCGTCCGTGATGAGCGGTCCAGCTGTGTCCTCATTCACGTCACCACTCCAGCGCCGCACACACCTCCTCCTCCCGAGGGATGCCCCACAGGAACACTGTCAGCGTTTTAGAAATCTTTACCTTTCAGCTCGAGACAACATGAGCCAAAACAAGTGTAGATGTTTCCTGTTCCAAGTAATGAACAGTGACATAGTATTGACCTGGAGGAAATATGGATTTATTTAACAATATTTCATGCACCTATTGTTGTAGTTACAATAGTGTACTCAACATACATGGACCATTGGCCTGTTTTCATCCGGCCCCCTGCAAAGTTTTGGAAACAATTAATACGTACTCTTACTCTACTTTTTATTGTCTTATCTATGATAGCCAAAAATAAGGTATTAATAGACTGAAGCTGCCAGACATGTGTTTTGACAGAATATTGCAGACCTCTTCTAAGTGCGAGAGGATGACTTCTATCTAATCTGTGGACCTCTTGAGCCGTGATGTGACTTGGAGAGGCCCTTTCCTTTGTCAGGGGGCATCAGTGAGAAAAGAGCCCACTGTTTTTCCATGACGACGTCATCATTTTTTCTTCTCAGGGCCTCAACACGAGTCTTAACCTCCTTAATGGCAGCTCACAAGGCACAGGCACCTCAGGGTGTTAACTGGAGCGTAAATGTGATTTTACTGCCACTGTGGATGGACAACATTACATTTTAGTGTTTAGATTAAAAACATTTTACAATTATTCATGGTTTTTGACACCAAGACCAAACAACTGTGAAATCCTAAGTTCCCTATCATTCACATTGTCTAATAAATTAGTTCACCATTCTTGTATGTAACCTTTTTGAATCGAAAAGTTTATGTATTTGTAAATAAATAAAAAGATTGACCAGATTAAAAACACTTCATATTCATTTACACTCCGTTTTTTGGAGTATTTTTGATTGAAATATTGCATTGTGATCTATATTTGATTTAATTACATTTTAAATCAGATTCAGTTTTGAGGCAAGCTAATCCCAGATATTTTCTATCACTTTATACCGTTGTTAATTTCTTAAATAGTTTGAAGTAAGGACAATAGACTCTAAATTTAAATTTCTTTGGGCAAGCCCTAAAATAAATAGGTATAAATGGTTGAATGTTCTACAAAATTTTGTGTCTTACGGTCTTTTTTTTTTTTTTGTCTCAACAGATCGAGAGGATCAGTCCATACTTTGCACGTAAGTAGGAGAAACCTACTTCAAATTACAGGTTTATATTTATAGAACGAAGACTTACCAACTGCATGACATCTTTGCATTTTTCATTCGTGGACTAAAAGAAACTAGACACAGTAAAGTCAGCAGCCCTCACTTCAGGGCTGTGTGTCAACGTCACAGTGAAGGAATTTAACACCAGCGGTTGATAGAAATAATGACGCAATCCATCCAACACACAACTCTGTCCTCTCTGTATCCATTAAATCAGCTCACTCATTTGATCGCCATGACATTTCCTTTGACCCTAACATAAACTTCTATCTTCTAAATGTATTGTAGAAATAGAAAAACAGCAGCAGCAGCGTTTTTTACTACCGTTCTTCCTTCTCTGTGTGAAATTACAAAACCTTGCATGCGTGCCTGGCTTATTCAAATTTGCAGCTTGTGTAAAACCTCAGCTGTGATCTAAATCTAAACTGCTTGTGCGTGGCCTGTGTGGCTTTTCCTGGCTGTCACACCAGGACAAAAAGGATGAGTGAAAGAAAGCGAACGCAAACTCAAAACGTAGTGAAAAAGTAACACATTTGTATGCTTTTTTTCTGAGTCGTGATTTCGCTCATAACTATCCCAGCCTCATGCAAACATAACTATGACAATGGTTATAAGTGTGTGGTTGTGACTTGGGATTGTCTCTTGCGTTGCAGAGGTGAATCTGGAGCCGGCAAAACAGAAAACACCAAAAAAGTCATTCAGTACCTGGCCTACGTCGCCTCTTCACACAAGGGACGCAAAGACCACAACATTCCTGTGAGTGCTGCTGTGAAATGACACTGCAATTGTGTCTTTTTATGTCGTGAGAAAATGATATGTTGCTGCCGTTTGCTTTGTTGTTTATCTGTTGTGAGTAAACGTATAAAAAAAAGCATTGATCACATAAGTAAAATGAAGGAAATTGCGACTGTCATGGATTTGTGCGCTTGCTCTGTGCACACAAAAATCTAACTTTTACATTTTGTCTCTAACAAACAGCCAGAATCCCCCAAACAAGTGAAACAGGCAAGTCTCCACACATTCCTTTTCACAAACTCTGCATTCTTTTTGTTATTCCAACTTCATGACGTTATATAGAGCCCTTAAAATCCAAACATAATTTAAAAAAAGAACTATATTTTACTCTTTCTTGTCAGGCACAAAATTCAGTTGTAAGTAATTTCACATCTGGCATGATTTATTTAGACCATGTGTTCAGCTATAGTGTGTGTGTGTGTGTGTGTGTGTGTGTTTGTTTGTTTGCTGTTGTTGTCCTTCATAAACACACCACAGAAGCATGTGCATGTATTCTAGTGTAGAAGCTTTATCTCGTGTCTCTTTGTGCTGCAAGTATTTTGGGTTTGAGATAGTTAAAGAAGACATTATGCTTTTGTTTGCCGTACAATCTACAACACTGGTGGATTACTAGTTTATGTTTATGTAATATCGATTTAAAAAAAAAAAATGCAATATTGATCCAGAACAATTTACGGTTGAAAACTGCGCCACTGATTTCTTTTCGCCCCTTCACCGTAAATGCTATCACAACAGAACGCCGTGCTGACAAACTAAAGTAATTTGTGTCAAAAGGACGACACAACGCCGATGAAACAGGGAGAAAGACGTCTTGATTGCTGGAGACCAAAGAGTACGCCAGGAATCACTCTAAATACAACTATGACTGGGAAAGCAATTGGTTATAAGTACCAAAAAGTACATTTTGCATAATATGTCTCCTTTAACCTCCATCAAACCCTGTGTCTTTGAACTTCATAAACCTGTTTATATCTATTTGCTAACAACATAGACATCTCTTTCATTTAATTAAACCCAAGCATTTATTATTATCCTAAGATGCACACAGTCCTAGAGCCGACTCACACTAACACATGATATTGTATCCATGACACAAATGAAGTTTGTTTTGTCCCCTGATAACGTTTGAATCTCTTCATGTCTACAGAGTGGACCCCTGTTTTATGTGAGTAGTATGTAGTTTTTACCCTTTAACCCCAAACTCAAAGGGGGTGCTTTTCTCAAAAACTTTTCCACGCTTTCTATCAGCTATTGAAAAATAATATGACCTCTTCTAAACTTTAACCTACTTGGCATGAACTATGATTTATAGTTACTTTGAATTACAGACGTGTTTGATAACGCTGATGTCATTTTATCTTGATGTGAACTAACAAACTTCATCTATTTATCTTCTTTATTTATTGAACAATAGGCAACAATTCTTTAAGTAGATTTTGAAACCACATTAACACAAAGTAGTTTTAGATCTTTATTAATAAAAGTCTCCAACTTGCCCTGATTTTTGGTCTGTTTCTGTACTATAAATTAGTGCTTATGGTGCCTTCAAGTTGTCCTCGGCGGTCGGATTTTACGAGTTCCAACATTTGTTTCTTTTTTAAAAATTATTTTCCAACAATAAAGGAGCGACCATTGGCAGCTGTATTTTGCCAGATGTGCGGTTTCTGAAGGGGAATAAAGCCAACAATGCTGCTAAATTGGGCCCCCACTGATATTTATAATCTGCGTTTTATTTTTATTTTTATGTGGACTGTCGGCCTTGAGGAGCAATAAAGTATATAACTACTGCAAGTTGGTTAACAGGGAGCTTTGGTTTGATCCCACTGCGGGATTTGTCACCACAATCTTTTAAGGAAATGCACTTTGTTAACACAGGCTCCACAAAAAAAAAAAAAAATTCTTAAAACTTCTATAAACTGTACCAAGCAAAAACGGGCTCTGCAGTTATTGTATGCATCATAGACAACAATAGAAAATATGTTGCCAATGCTTTAGTCGTAACTGTACTGGGACGGGCCACCTCAGTAACGGTAAATCAATATTACAAGTATACTTTGAATGAACTTGTTTGAGCCACATTCACTAATGTATTTGACTGGCAGGATCCCGTCTCTGTCTAACGCTCCTGAATCCTCAAACGTCTTTGTCTGCATGCCTGTGATCTTTTCTGTGGCGTCTCAGTGAAATCTAGCCATGTACACTTAATCTCTAATGATTTGAATATTTGTGTTGAGGTTGATGTGATGATGGAGGAATCCTCTGCTTTATTTCAGGGAGAACTGGAACGTCAGCTTTTACAGGCCAATCCCATCCTGGAATCCTTTGGGAACGCTAAAACTGTGAAAAACGACAACTCATCAAGATTTGTAAGTTTTTGGAAAAATATAAAGGCAGCAGGATTTCCACAGAGTGAACAGTTTATGAGCCCTCCTGTTGAATCCCACTGTCATCACGAGATACTAAATTGCCATCTTTCTAGGATTTATGTTCTCTGTGGTAATTGTTTAGATAAATCATTTAAAGTGTGTCTGTTCACTCCCTCAAGAGTACAGGGTATAAAATGAAATGATAATAAAAGGTTAAAATGTAAAAGTCTTTTGAGCTTGTAAGACGTCTCTTTTAAAGGCCTCATCTGTATAATTAGTATTGAATTGGCAAGTTATCCTCTGATAATGCCTAAACTGTATAAAAATAACAGGGTTATTTTTGTTTGCTTTTGCAGGGAAAATTCATTCGTGTCAACTTTGATGTAACTGGCTATATTGTTGGAGCCAATATTGAAACCTGTATCCTTTTTAAAGAAGAGTGCTAAACACCATTTCCCTCACTGTTGTGTCAAATAGTTGTTTTGTTTTTACTTAATCCTCTGTCAGATTTACTAGAAAAGTCTAGAGCTATTCGACAAGCCAAAGATGAACGCACCTTCCACATCTTCTACCAGCTGCTGGCTGGAGCTGGAGAGCACCTCAAATGTGAGTCCGTTTGAATCTAATTTAAAACAGGCTTCAGATGAAGTACTTCAGATGTATGGATTGATTCAGATATCAATTTGTCTGCAGCTGACCTGCTCCTGGAAGGATTCAACAAATACCGTTTTCTGTCCAATGGAAATATCACCATCCCGGGCCAGCAGGACAAAGACAACTTCCATGAAACTATGGAGGCCATGCAGATCATGAGCTTTGGGCACGAGGAGATCCTGGGTATGACCTCATGTTGTTTTTTGTTGTTTTTCCTAAACATTGTCTAATTTCTAAATCCAATATGAGATTACATTTTAATTAAGGTCCCATCAATTTTCTTAAATCAGATCTTGTTTGTCAGCGTGAACACATTTATCTGCCTGGGTTGTATTTATCTCATTTTGAAACTTTATTGGCTGTTTGGTCTCTGTTGTAGCTATGCTGAAGGTGGTGTCATCAGTGCTCCAGTTTGGAAACATTGTCTTCAAAAAGGAGAGAAACTCAGACCAGGCCTCGATGCCTGATAATACTGGTGTGTCACCTCTTTTTCACAACTCACAATATGAGTCACATCCGGCTTTACTATATCTAATCTAACTGACATTTAGTTTATTATTATTCACTTCTAAAGGAAATGTGATTTAATTGAATCTACACATTTTAGCAGCAACAGAGCTGAAAGACTGAAAGATTACATCAACACATTTACTACAATACAATGCACAATACTACATGAACACAAAAAGGTTTCAGCACTAATATATTTGTGTGATTTTCAGCTGCTCAGAAACTTTGTCATTTACTGGGAATGAATGTAATGGAGTTCACCAGAGCCATCCTGACCCCGAGGATTAAAGTGGGAAGAGACTATGTCCAGAAAGCACAAACTAAAGAGCAGGTTGGTTGGGCGCACACTTTGGACATAAGCACACTTCATTTCATGTGTAGACCTAATTACACCTGTGTCTTCAGTTTCTTTGAACTGTAAGAACACTTAAAATATTATTTATAATGGGATACAAATTTTAGTGGTGCAAAAGTAAATTCTACATATGAAATGTGTTTTTATCAGTCAAACTTTCCCTTCTTGTCAGGCTGATTTTGCCATTGAGGCCTTAGCCAAAGCAACATATGAGCGCCTGTTCCGTTGGCTCGTCCATCGCATCAACAAAGCTCTGGATAGGACCAAACGACAAGGAGCCTCTTTTATTGGCATCCTGGACATCGCAGGCTTTGAGATTTTCCAGGTTTGAAGGATATTTTCAAATATACATATTGGGTTTAGGTTTTTGTTTACTGAATGATGGTTTTTGTCCATCAGTTGAACTCGTTTGAACAGCTGTGCATCAACTACACCAATGAGCGAGTGGAGCTTCATCGACTTCGGCCTGGACCTGCAGCCCTGTATCGACCTCATCGAGAAACCGGTCTGTGAAAAAAAAAAAAAAAAAGGCTCCAAATTAAAGTTAACCATTTGCACTGGATATTTTTGTCACGTGTATTCTTGTGTGTTGTTGTTTTCAGGCCAACCTCCCTGGCGTCTTGGCTCTGCTCGATGAGGAGTGCTGGTTCCCCAAAGCAACAGACAAGACCTTTGTTGACAAGTTAATCCAGGAGCAGGGGACGCACCCCAAGTTTCAGAAACCACGGCAGCTGAAGGACAAAGCTGACTTTTGCATTATTCACTACGCTGGCAAGGTAAACACGCTACAATCAATGGTGGGGGGCAGTGGCAGAGTGGTTAGTGCTCTCACCTCCCAATAAGGAGATCATGGTTGCGATTCTCAAGCCAGACCAACATGATAACATGATCGCATGATCGCTCTGGGTGGAGTTTGCATGTCCTTCCCGTGTTACTGTGCGTTCTCTCGGTTTTCCCGCTTCCTCCCACCGTCCAAAGACATACATGTTGGCAACTGTGACTTGGACCCTAGTGAATGAATTGTTGTCTATGTGTCTATGTCTCTGTATTAACCCTGCGACGAGCTGGCCCCTGTTCAGGGTGTACTAAGGCACTGAGTCACTGGGATGAGCTCCAGTCACCTGCGACCCCTAAAGGGAACAAACGGTAGAAAATGATAAACATTATAGAACACTGTCCTTTGAGAAACTACCAACTCAGACCACCTGACCCAATACGCTCATGAGAAAAACATGATCAGCGGACTTTCCCTGATAAAAGTAGTTTTAATTAGTATCATTGAAAAAGGCTGTCTGAACAAGGACAGGGCTCTTTCATAACTAAACCTTTTGATCTGCTTCATGTCAGATGTCACACTGAGGAAAAGGGTGAAAAGTTTGATTAATTCAATAATTACTCTATTAGTGATTGGTAGTAAATATATGTTTTTAACACAAGTGCACACATCACAAGTAATGAACTCATCCATCACGACAAAATTATGTGTCTAAATTTACAGGTGGACTATAAATCCGATGAATGGCTTATGAAGAACATGGATCCCCTGAATGATAATGTAGCCACTCTTCTTCATCAGTCAACTGACAAATTTGTTGCTGAGCTATGGAAAGATGGTAAGTATTTATTGGCTCATATTAGGCATTATAATAATTATAATTATAATAATAATACTACAGAGAATTTGTACCTATTCACCACCAACCGGAACATTACAGTAACACGGTGTTACTGACTTAAATAACAAAAGACTTTGTTTTGTGATTTCAAATAATTTCTATTAAAATCACCCTCCTTCCTCCTGTCTCTCTCTGTGTTGTAGAGATTCAGACCATTCAAAGGGCTTCATTCTATGACAATGTCACTAGTCTGGATGAGCCTTCAGGTGAATGACTAGGCCATGCTGCAGCAGACCTGGGCCAAAATAATGACGCTAACATCACCAGCATTTAATTCACTGCTGGCTTTGTTGGACCAGCATTTTCCAATCTGCCTCTTCACAGTTTTATTATGAAGTATTTTAGCCCAGATCTGGATGTTTGGCCGATGCTTCAGACGGTGCTGTGTCTGTCCTAGCTCCTATATGGCTCCCATCTGCTTCCCGGCTGCATGTCGTCTCAGCCATAAGCAGTTAAACTAGATTAGTGAGTAGCCTTCGTTCCCTATAGGTGGACCATCAGCTTTTTGCAAAATGTTTGTAGTAGCTCACCCCAAGGAGGCATTTGGACGAGTAGCTGTTTTGAAATCCTGTTTTTCTGCTCTATGTGGTTGGAAAGGATTCAACATTTTAGGGATTTTCGTTTGAATGAATCACATTGTTTTCACAGAAGGAAAGGGAAATTGAAAGCAGATGTTGTTCCCGGTATAATTTACTTTGGGTCTGAGGTCACACTTCAGAGCCGTCCAGACCGTGGGTCATGCGTCACTTGACCAAACTCAAATGACTCAGTAGAAACTTCAATTCATTTTACAAGACTGATCAGTGCAATCAATTTAACAGGCATTATTTAGTGTAGATCAGATGTGATTTGTTGCATTAACCTCAGTTGATGCCAAAATAGTTTAGCAGCACATGTTACTGTAGGCCATCCTGTAGCATGCCCATGGCGATGCACTCCAACTGCAACATCTATACAGAGTTTCTTCTGTCTGATGTCTCTCATTCATCTGCAGTCCATTTATCTGACTAAATCCACCAACTGTTTCACCTGGTTTGTTGTCGCTGCTGCTAACTGCTCTGCCTGCCTCTCTAGTGGACCGCATCGTGGGCTTGGACCAGGTGGCTGGGATGAACGAAACTGCTTTTGGTGCTACCTACAAAACAAAAAAGGGCATGTTTCGTACAGTGGGCCAGCTCTATAAGGAGTCTCTCACAAAACTTATGGCTACTCTGCGAAACACTAACCCCAACTTTGTGCGCTGTATCATCCCCAACCATGAAAAGAGGGTAAGGAACAAGTCGTCAAAACAACCAGAGTAAAAAAAATTTTAACTTTATAATATTTATTTCAATCCCAGGCCGGTAAACTGGAGCCTCACCTGGTTCTGGACCAGCTGCGCTGTAATGGAGTCCTGGAGGGGATCCGGATCTGCAGACAGGGCTTCCCCAACCGCATCGTCTTCCAGGAGTTCAGGCAGAGGTAGATGTGATGGGCTTTTAACCACTCAATTCAAGATTCAGTTTCCTTTAGACAATAGTTTCCATTTATGTGTTTACAGATATGAGATCCTCACACCAAATGCAATTCCCAAGGGTTTTATGGACGGAAAGCAGGCTTGTGAGAGAATGGTGTGTATCACTCATAATGGAATTTAATAAGTTACTTAGTATATACTGTTTCCCATATAAAGACAAAAAAATAAAGTTAAGTTAATACACTTCTGTTTATGATTTTAGATTCAAGCCTTAGAGCTGGACCCAAACCTGTACCGCATCGGCCAGAGTAAGATTTTCTTCCGAACTGGAGTGTTGGCTCACCTGGAGGAGGAGAGAGACTTGAAGATCACAGACATAATCATCTACTTCCAGTCTGTGTGCCGTGGATATTTGGCACGCAAGTGAGTCGCGTGTTCATATCCGTGGCCAATTTCCCCCTGCTGTTTCATATGAGCAGTAATGACCTCTTCTCCTTTACAGGGCCTTTGCTAAAAAACAGCAGCAGCTGAGTGCACTGAAAGTCCTGCAGAGGAACTGTGCCGCTTACTTAAAACTGCGGCACTGGCAGTGGTGGCGGCTTTTTACTAAGGTCAGGATTTGAACTACTTTTGTTACATATAGTAATAACATGCAGGTTCTAGATATTGATGGCATAATCTCCAATGGAGGGTAAAGGCCTATTCAACTGTATGGGCATTTCGCTATCACAAACATGCCACATTAATCTTGCAAAGCAATTTCACCGTTGTTAATTTTTCCTGACGGTGAAGACAAGTGCTTTTTTCAGTTTTTGTTTCAGTTGGATAGGCCCAGAAATATTAACCTTGACCTGCCCTTCATCTCAATTTTATACAAAAAACTCTTTAGAATGAAGTGAAATCACATAAATACTACCTAAGACTAATAACTATATCTATTTATTTTTCAGGTAAAGCCCCTTCTGCAGGTGACCAGGCAGGAGGAGGAGCTACAGGCCAAAGACGAGGAGCTGTTGAAGGTTAAAGAACGACAGCTCAAGGTGGAGAATGAACTCGTGGAGACGGAGAGGAAATACCAACAGGTAAATCACAGACTCGTAGCAGCCTCAGTGTTAAAGTGAACGAGCATCATAAGCAACTCACTGTTTGTTTGTTTTTTAGCTCATGGAGGAGAAAAACATCCTGGCCGAGCAGCTTCAGGCAGAGACTGAGCTGTTTGCAGAGGCCGAGGAGATGAGAGCTCGGCTGGCCTCAAGAAAGCAAGAGCTGGAGGAAATCCTGCATGACCTGGAGTCCCGCGTGGAGGAGGAGGAAGAGAGGAACCAGAGCTTACAGAACGAGAAGAAGAAGATGCAGGCGCACATACAAGTGTGTTTGTCTTACTATTACGCCCAATAATATGTAAGGTTTTGATAATTGAGTTGTCGAAAGAAAACATTACAGAACCAAATCAAAATTCATTACCCATCTTTAGTGATTTAAAATGAATTCTTTCATCAACCCCATCTACCATGACAAAATAATGATTCTGGATACAAAATAATCAAATCATTTTTATGGAATTACCAGGCATAAGATTCACATTAAAACTACTGTGACAAATCAGTGTGTTATTACTTATATTTCCAGGATTTGGAGGAGCAGCTCGACGAGGAGGAGGCGGCTCGTCAAAAACTACAACTGGATAAAGTCACATCTGAAGCCAAGATCAAAAAGATGGAGGAGGACATTTTGCTGCTCGAAGACCAAAACTCAAAGTTTCTTAAGGTTTCTGTCAAATATTTAGTGGGTGGTTATGGTGTGTTCTATTTCCACTGAAACACATGCTTTTCTTTTTAGGAGAAAAAACTATTGGAGGACAGGATTTCTGAAACCACGTCCCAACTGGCAGAGGAGGAAGAAAAGGCCAAGAACCTTAGCAAAATCAAAAACAAGCAGGAGATGATGATGATTGATTTGGAAGGTAGTAGACGTGTAGTTGCTGAACTTGCAGAACAAATCTGATGTGACAAAGCAAAAGGCTGTCCTTAGTCAACTTGAACTCAGACAGGTTGAAATGAAACAGTTGACAATTTGGTTGGACCTGATGCACTGGGATTGTTTAAATCTACTGGTTTGACCTGCACAAGTAAATTGGGCCCTTGAGGCTTAACTCAATTTTCCTTATGCACATCAGGCTGTTAGAAGTTATTTATTTATTTATTTATCATTAGACACTTGTCTTTTATGACCTGTGTGTAACCTTACTATGTGTTGGACGTGTCTTCAGAGCGTTTGAAGAAAGAGGAGAAGACTCGTCAGGAGCTGGAGAAAGCCAAGCGTAAACTAGATGCTGAAAACACAGACTTCCAAGACCAGATTGTGGAGGTCCAAGCCCAAATCGACGAGCTGAAGATTCAACTGTCCAAGAAAGAGGAAGAGCTCCAGACCTTATTAGCCAGGTCCGTTAAACTGTTGATTTCTTAAGCATACAGTATATGACAGTAAAATGTCACAATTTCAAATGTCACATGTCAATCTCACAGTTTAGTATAAATCTTTTATGTTTGTGAAAATCTGTGGTGAAACTCTAGGTTGGAATCACAGACAGAGAAGATGCTCGAAAAAAGACTCAGCAAAACATCTTACCTAATTATAGAATATGCTTAGTCTGGAACTAAACCACATCTTATTCTGTTTCATTTTATTTTATTAATCAAAACACATTATGTAAACTAGATCCAGAAAAATGGCATCTCACCTTGTCAACATAAGCAGCAGCTGCAGCACTTGAGATTGTACCGAGTTTCCCTGATGTTTCAGCTCTCTTCTCTCTCTGCTCTTATGAAACAGCTCACAGCTTTCATCTCAAATGCAGCGGTGTCTGATTACAGCCAAATTGATTTTGATTGATGTCCTCCATCTGCGGCTTTTTGTGCATCATGGAATAAAGAGTTGTCTTAAACTAGCTGCCATTTCACAGGAAAAGGGAAACTGTTAAAAACATTAGGCTGTCTTTGGGTATTACGTGTTTTGAATGTGGAGAAAACGCTGTCATCTGCTGCTGGAAAGCACCTGTATCATTACACATGGCATGCACCGTTTCCTCTTAAGGTCATTTAAGTTTGAGTCGTATCTATTTACCACCAATCAAATAAGCGACATGTGATTTTGAAGGTCAGCTGGGATTAAACTGGCACCGGTGCAGAGGGGCGACCATCCACATCTGTCCGACTAATTTCACACACTGAAATCATCAGTTTAGTCACAGCTCTGCACATCTAGACGTTAATTACAATCTCTGAGACTCTTCATTCAGCTGCTAAGCAAGTGCATGAGCGACCATCACTGTAGGAGAATGTCGTTAGGCCCCAATCTGAGCTGGATGAGGTCACTAGGTTAATTATAAAGCTCAATTTGGTATCTGTGTAGCTGAGCTGAAAATGACGCAACATTATTATATCTCATACACAAGATCGACAAGAATGCTCACTACTCTGCCCTCTAGTGTGCATTTTATACTTAGCCTGCTGTTACAATTTGATTGATTTGTGGATTCATATTTTTGTTATTTATTTTTTCACCATGGTTTATCTATTTTTTCATTTAGTTAAGACACAAACAAAAAAAGAAAACAGGGGGAAACAATAATGTGAGTGCTGGTCGTGCATGAGGCATTAACACAACCTGTAGACAAGGCATTTCAAGCAAAAGAGACAATGTACTGTGAAAAACACATTTAGAAACAGCAAAAGGTTAATGCATCTCCACATCTTTCAGAATGATGTCAAAATGAGTCAAAGATGCAGGATTACAGCCAAAATAAATGCCATCTGTATTATTGTTGTTAACATGGGGTCTTGTGTTGACACAGGAGTGACGAGGAGACCCTCCAGAAGAACAATGCGTTGAAGCAGGTGCGTGAGCTGCAGGCCCAGCTGGCTGAG
Organism: Chaenogobius annularis; assembly: GCA_015082035.1. Taxonomy (NCBI): domain Eukaryota; kingdom Metazoa; phylum Chordata; class Actinopteri; order Gobiiformes; family Gobiidae; genus Chaenogobius; species Chaenogobius annularis. The sequence continues at coordinate 1,195,455 of BJKM01000089.1, read as the reverse complement.
CTGCAGGAGGACCTGGAGTCTGAGAAACTCTGTCGAAGCAAAGCTGAGAAACTGAAGAGGGACCTGAGCGAGGAGCTGGAGGCACTGAAGACCGAGCTGGAGGACACTCTGGACACCACCGCCGCACAGCAGGAGCTCAGGTCAGGGCCGAGCGGTCTTCTCCACATTGAACTCATAAGATCAACAGTGAGCAGGATTTCTACATGTCTAACCTGTAATAACTAATACTGAATCTGCCTCTACAAGTGTGTGAACGACTAATTAGAGCGGTTTGTCTGCAGCGAATGCAAACAATATCTCCTCTCATATTGTGCAGAGCGAATTTAATAACTTCTCTTTCCATTGATTAACAGCGTTTAGTGATTCACTTGTTGAGTCGGCGGAAGTCTGTGCTGTCTCAGTCCTTTGTAGGCCTGTCACAATAATTACTATATTGGCTTGGTTCCACAAATGGACGCTGGAATCATTTTTTGGGAGGTTTCAATATGTTTTGTGTGTACATTATTTTTGCACGATTGGTCAATTTCTTCATTTTTTTTTTTGTAGTACCATAAGATTTATGCTGTAAAGCAGGGGTGTCCAAACTTTCTTTCACAGAGGGCCGTAATTTAAAATTTATCTGGAGCAGAAGGCCACAGACAACCCAACAATGAAGTGAATCATTCGAAATGTTGTGGTTTAGACATAGTTTTGATGAGCCTCCACTCCTTTAATAGGACTTGGAACATTAATATTAGCTTTGTATAACATCAAAATGCTTTAATTAAGTAAAAAGTACTACTTATTGCTGTTTGGACCAACTTGGCAGAAAGCCAGGGGGGCCCAACAAAAATTGGTCTGAGGGCCGCATTTGGCCCCCGGGCCGTAGTTTGGACATGCCTGCTGTAAAGGGTCGAATAAGTGACTTCGATTCATTATGAATAAGCACTGAAGTGTTCCATTCTGCTATTTATATATTGCTCATGTTTTCTACCAATATTATACATTTGGAAAGGGTTTACAGGGTTTACTTTGTACGGCTTTTGGGTTATTGCTTCCATGGCATGAAGTAGTTTAGTTTGTCATGATATTTTTCTGTAGCAATATATCGCACTTCGAAGTGTGTAATGATGACAGGCTTTTATGTGATTCTTATTTGTCCCTACGTGCGCCATTTAGTTTAAAACACGTTATCATAAATACACCATTTGCCATGTTGTTTTTCCAATGCCGCCCACCCACTGGAACGAACATTTCTGACCGACCTCTCTTCAATGTCCATCTACAGGACGAAGCGCGAGCAGGAGGTGGCAGAGCTGAAGAAGGCCATTGATGAAGAGACGAAGAATCATGAAGCTCAAGTCCAGGACATGAGGCAAAGACACGCTGTGGCTCTGGAGGAACTGTCGGAGCAGCTCGAACAGGCCAAGAGGGTCAGCACATCTCCTCTTTTCATATAGTATTTGCTCTAATGCTTGGTGCTAATGCTCGATATGCATTACAGTTCAAAGCCAACCTGGAAAAAAGCAAGCAGAGCCTGGAGAATGACAACAAGGAGCTGGCGTCAGAGGTGAAGAGTCTGCTACAAGCCAAAACCGACTCTGAGCATCGCAGGAAGAAACTGGAGGGGCAGGTACAGGAGTTCATGAGCCGCGCCACTGAGGCTGAGGTGGCCAAGGGTGAGCTCTCCGACCGCTCTCACAAACTGCAGGTACATTTTACACACACTGCATTTGTCCATTTAAACTCTTGAATGTTAACTTTGGTTGTTGTCCTTAGATGGAGCTGGACAATGTGTCTTCCATGTTAGAAGAAGCAGAGAGAAGGGGCATCAAACTGACCAAGGATGTGGAGGGTCTGGAGAGCCAGTTACAAGACACACAGGTACAGCGTCGTTAGCATTATTTTACTGTCAAAGATTCACAGTCTGGTATTATATAATCTCATACATTTTGTTTTGTTCTGTGGTAACTGTTTAGGAGTTACTCAAAGAGGAAACCCGTCAGAAGTTGAACCTGAGCAGCCGCATCCGTCAGCTTGAGGAGGACAAAAGCAGTCTGTTGGAGCAGCAAGAAGAAGAGGAAGAATCAAGACGAAACACAGAGAAACAGCTGCAGGCCGTGCAAGCTCAGGTACAACCACATTTTAATATATCCCATTCCTCACAGTTGAAACTGATACCTTTGGAGACTTGAGTTAGATCAGGTTCAGGTGTGTGCTGTACACGTGTTACAGTTCTCTGATTATAGACTTCACTGCATTCATGCTTTAGCTGTGCGAGTCCAAGAAGAGGCTGGACAGTGACACGTCTGTGATGGAGAATCTGGAGGAGGTCAAGAGGAAGCTGCAGAAGGATCTGGAGCTGTCCCAGCAGTGTCTGGAGGAGAAGGGCATGGCCATGGACAAACTAGAGAAGACCAAGTCCAGACTTCAGCAGGAGCTGGAGGACCTCATGATCAGCCTGGACCAACAGAGACAGGTGGCATCCAACCTGGAGAAGAAGCAGAAGAAGTTTGACCAGGTACTACCACAACTGAAGACAAAAAATGTACTAGTGCTGTAATGTAAACACATTTTTACACTGATTAGTTGCTGGCTGAAGAGAAGACCATCTCTGCTCGCTATGCAGAGGAGCGTGACCGCGCCGAGGCCGAGGCCAGAGAGAAAGAGACCAAACTCTTGTCTTTGGCAAAGGCTCTGGAGGACATGACCGAGTCCAAAGAGGAACTGGAGAGGTTCAACAAACAGCTGCGTATTGAAATGGAGGACCTGATGAGCTCCAAGGACGACGTGGGCAAAAATGTAAGTCTTGAGTTTTCTAATATTGTACTCATTTTTTAGATCGGTCTTTAGATCTGATATGACACTGTTGAAAGGTGCACGAGCTGGAGAAGTCTAAACGCACCCTGGAGCAGCAGGTGGATGAGATGAGGACTCAGCTGGAGGAGCTGGAAGACGAGCTTCAGGCGACAGAAGACGCCAAGCTGCGTCTGGAGGTGAACATGCAGGCCATGAAGGCCCAGTTCGACAGAGACCTACAGACGAAAGATGAGCAGGGAGAGGAGAAGAAGAGAGCTCTGGTCAAACAGGTAACACACTAGTTCTGTTGTTAAAAGCAGAACTAACATGAGTTTACTTCATGAGGTGCTGTCATCTCTAGGTGCGTGAGATGGAGGCCGAGCTGGAGGATGAGAGGAAGCAGAAGACACTGGCTGTAGCTGCAAAGAAGAAGCTGGAAATGGACCTAAATGACCTGGAGGGGCAGATGGAAGCGGCGAACAAAGGCCGAGACGAGGCGGTCAAACAACTACGCAAATTGCAGGTGGGCACCATCAGATCTGAATATGTACACTAACTATCGGTAAATGTAAAATGTATGTCTTTGTATTTGCAAAACAAATGTGTAATTGACTGAATAAACTTTGGATCCGAATTTAGTTTTAATGTGTTGTTTTATTCAGGTCCAGATGAAGGATTATCAGCGTGAGCTGGAAGAGGCCCGAGCCTCCAGAGACGAGATCTTCACTCAGTCGAAGGAAAATGAGAAGAAGCTCAAAGGCCTTGAAGCTGAAATCTTGCAGCTTCAGGAGGTAAACTTCACTAACACGCCAAAGTAAAAAGTCAAGTAAAAACAGCCATATTGATATGCTGCGTTTACTGCCTCTCCTGTGTAGGACTTTGCGGCGTCAGAGCGAGCGCGTCGTCACGCTGAGCAGGAGAGAGATGAGTTGGCTGATGAAATTTCCAACAGCGTCTCTGGAAAGTATGTCATTCACATATTACTTTATAATTGTGGATCTGTTTATGGTCACCTTCAGAGACCATCATCTCAATCTGTTTTGTCTTCAGGTCATCTCTGCTGGACGACAAGAGGAGACTGGAGGCCCGTATCTCTCAGTTAGAGGAGGAGCTGGAGGAGGAGCAGGGGAACATGGAGCTGGTCAATGACCGTCTCAAGAAGAGTAGCCTTCAGGTAAGCATCAGTGTTAAACAGCTGCAGTTAACATTTGTTTTGTCTCTGAACAGCTTTCCACCATGTTGTCTGTGTGTCTTTAGGTGGACACTCTCACCAGTGAGCTGACAGGAGAGCGCAGTGCTGCACAAAAAGCAGAAAATGCCAGACAGCAAGTGGAGCGCCAAAACAAGGTCCTGAGCTTGTACTATAAGGTTTATAAAACTTATAAAACTAAATGCTGATCTCATCTGAACTCAGGATTTGAAAGCCAAACTGGCAGAACAAGAAGGCTCTGTAAAGGCAAAGTTCAAGGCCTCAATCACGGCTCTGGAGGCAAAGATCCTGCAGATGGAGGAGCAGCTGGAGCAGGAGGGAAAGTACGTACAGTATCTGTATACTGTAATTATGATATGTAGATTTGTTCAGTTATTTTTAGCATTTGTTCAGCGCTTGAATTGCCACTTTCGCAAACCTTCCTCATTTTGTAGAGAGAGAGCAGCTGCCAACAAAGTGGTGCGTCGGACAGAAAAAAAGCTGAAGGAGGTGATGATGCAGGTGGAGGACGAGCGTCGTCATGCCGACCAGTTCAAAGAGCAGGTACGGCTCTGGTCTGACTTTGGGCCGGTCCACACACAGGCTGTGTTCTGACGCCTGTGTGTTTCAGATGGAGAAGGCCAACACTCGGATGAAGCAGCTGAAGCGGCAGCTGGAGGAGGCCGAGGAAGAGGCGAGTCGGGCCAACGCGTCGAGGAGGAAACTCCAGAGAGAGCTGGACGACGCCACAGAGGCGAGTGAGGGCCTGACACGAGAGGTCAACTCCCTCAAGAACAGACTCAGGTGGGACTATTCCCCTTTACACCTCAATATCTATGTAAATATGCCTACATTCTAATGTAAATGACTCCTTTTGTGTCCCAGGCGAGGCGGTCCAGTGAGCACCTTCTCGAGCCGCTCGGGCCGCCGTAACCTCAATCTGGACGGAGCGTCTGGAGACATGTCCGATGATGATGCAGACAGCCGCGCCGGCGACTTCAATGACACACAACCCACTAATGCCAACGAGTAAACTCCCCTTCGTGGGCATTTCCACATTGTCATTCCTGACCAGATCTCCTTCACTAAACCTCAGCGGAGCTCTGACTCTGCTGTTTTTGTTGTGAACACTGCATTAAAAAACACCACTGCCCCAGGACCACGAGCTATGGGGCAAAAGACATCTGGCACTGCCTTACTCCTCTGGCACGTCATTGTGTAACCCTCCTCCAGCAGGTATCGACTTATCTGCTCAGCTTATTGAGAAAGTATGCGTAGGTACTAAGTGCTTTTATATTAAACTCAATTATGTAACGTTTATGGCAAGCTGTGGACTGGAAACGCAGGAGATGTACCTAAACTTACATAGTATTGGATGTTCTACCCGTTGGTGTCTAAAAGCCATTCCTTATCGGACAGGCCGGGTCCTTCCGCGCTCATCTCAGAATGGACCCCAAAATTAAGCTTGCTCTAAAGATGGTTTTGTTGCATGAGGCCTCTTACAAACATCTCAAATCGACTAACGTCTCGGGACATGCAATACAACAGAAGACTGGAATTAAGGATTTTACTGTGAAAAGGGTTGTTTTTATTTTCTGTTGCTTCATCTCAACACATAGCAAATGAATGTCTAGCCGAGTTCGAACTGGAAATCCCACTAAGTTAGTCCTTTTAGTATTGTTGGCCGCTTTGAACACTAGTGCTTATGAAAATGCCCTGTGAATGACTTTCAGACTGGATCCGACTGGAAATAGAAGCACTACAGCAGTAAATGCTCTGTAACCTGTGTACACGAATTACCGCTTCGGCTACAATTGTTCACTTACAAAAGCAGATGAAAGACGTCCTCTTCCAATCGCGTTTCCTGCTCAGTCTCAGTCCATTTCTCTCACGTTTGACCAGAAACATTACACTCCCAAGTGGTTGTATTTAAACGTTTAAACCTAAAATGTTTTAAATGTGTTTATTTAACATTAACACTAAGAAACTACCTGGTTAAAAGTAAGCTATCACTACAAAAAAGATTTACATATTGTTAAATAGCGGCTTTGGAGTTTGTTTTAGGTACTCATGAGAGAAAGATTGTGGCTAAACTGTGCCATGAATTTGGACTTCGACAATGCTACGAAGCACTTAGTATTGAAGGTTGTCTGAAAATGTTTTTAGTTCAAGTTTTTTTTCCTCCAAAGCCATCTTTTTGCCACTGGGTTTCTGTTGGTACATAAAGGATGAGGATGTCTTAAGCCTCATCTTCCAGTATTAACACGTATTATGTTTCTTTGAAGTGCCTTAGACACTCAATAAGAACATAAAGCGGGCAAATAAACCCAATAAACTCATTACTACTAGAACAATAATATTACAGGTACTGACGCACTTGTTTTTTTTATTTTTCTTGCTGTGATTCATATCAAAGCCACTGCGTACATTTTAGATTGTGTTTGGGTCAAAATCACTACTATAAACAGTGTTATAATGAACTACACAGGAAGCTGCTCTGCTCCTTAGTTCCTCAGCAGTTGCACTTTCTAAAATATTTAAGTTCAAATATGGTTTTTTTGCCACCAAGCCCCTCCAACAGTGAGGTCTTGGTCATTAAATTATTTTGACCGAGGTTGCTCTGCAAAGGATTTCATTTGGTTGGAAGCTTTAACAGCCACAGGTCGTTAATGTGATTTACTTCATCCAACTACGAAACGCGCCACCAGTTGTCTCTTGTAAACCTGTATTTCTAGACAGCAATTTGTTTTGTTTTTTTTGTAAAAGAAAAATAAAGCATACTCATTGTATCTGCTTCACGCCTTGAACCAAATGTCTTCACACATTTGAGTGTCTCACTGATGACACCAAAGTGGAACACCAAACTTAACTGCGTACATGTTTTAGTAGCATTTGTATCTGTTCCTAGTTCTTTTTTATTATTATTTTATACATTTTGGTACAAACTATGTTCATTTGTAGCTTTGTGTCTCAACAGCTCGTTTAGACTGTGGGCAGAGTTTTGGTGCTTATTCCCACTTTAAATTAAATGTTCGACACACAAAACTGCACTACAAAACTAGCAGTTGGGTTTTTATAATTTAGAAATACTAGATTCACAAACACTTATATCTTCACATTGTATTAAATTGGATGGTGTCCAACAGTGATCTTTATTGTACCTATAATACAAATGTTTCTTATCATACAAATGATTGCCACGGTTATAATTTAGATAAATGCTGTACCTGTCAGGAGGAAATCCTATAAAATGTGTCGAGTCAAATAAATCCCACTCATTTGACAGCAAACACACAAAAACATGATAGATGTTGAAAACCACTTGTGTTTAATTTCATAATCGACACAAAAAAATCTACAAAATACCAAATTAAGTTACATTTTAACCATGAAATGTATTTTTTGTCCCTGTCAAAAACATAATTTAGAAAGTGTCACTCACGGCCTCTTTCCCAGGACTTCAGGCACGCACACACGCACACACACATACACACAAGCGCACGCACACAGGGAGCAGCTGACCCCATCTAAGAGACCTACTCGTACATCTTTGGCGCCATTCTCGGTGCAGCTGTCCGTCCCACATTCACACGAGGCGAGCGGAGGAGACAGAGAGACAAGAGAGAGACTCGGAGGAAGAACGGTTTTGTTATCGGAGGTCATCGTCAGCGGAGGGAGGGTGGGTTTATGTACCACACCCATCCAACAGAAACACACAAGCTGAATCGAGGTTATGAGCCAAGCCATGACTTGCACTTTTGCATTGAGCGTTTTATGGTCCTGCATAGTTCCTTTCCCTTATTTCGAATACAAACTAAGGCGTAAAGTTATATTACGTTGATTTGTGTCAATGAGCAGAATAAAACAATTACTGAAAAACTCAACAAAAAAAACCCTTCAAAACAATTCAAGTAAGCTACAATCTTGACGTGTGCCCTCTTCCTTAAAGATGCGCTATGAAACTTTTCTGGAGTCTCGTCTCGATGGAGATATAGTTTTGTCAGGAATGTTCGACAGTATGGCATTAAAGTTGCAGCTCTGTGGAGAGGCGACCCCGCTCACAGTAAGAATGCTCGTATTAAAAAGGACATTATGCATTATTAGTATTGTTATTGGCCTTTAAACATGTTCTCGAGTACCTTTACTTCATCATATCATGTTTTAGGGAATCGCCAGAGTGACGTGGGTTTTTTTTTTGTAAACAATAAACAAAAATACATATTGTTTCATATCACTCTGGCAATTCCCACGGCAAGAATTGTCTTTGGGCTCCATCTACTGGCTGCAGAATGAATTAAATAGGAGAGGTGAAATAATGCTAGCTTTCCTCCATTACAGTTCGTGTTTTGACAGCAGAAATGCTCAGAACGAGTCTGGCGAGGAGTTATGGATTTACAAACTGCGCAGAAGATCTCAGAGCTCGATCTATGATGTCACAGATCTGTTTTTTTGACGCTCGGAGGGAGAGGACTTTCCAAACAGGATTCATAAAACAAGAATAAAAAAGTCATTATTGCATAATATATGTCCTTTACAGTATTTTTGTTTGCATTTATTCAATTAGAGGTGTTTTTATTGCTAAGTAGACAAGTATACTCTGGTTTAAGGTGGAAAACTGCAATGTACACAAGTAGATGCCAGACCCCACACCAGAAAGGTTCCATAGTGCACCTTTAATGGACACTCCTCTGACCTGAAGAGCCTGGACAGTTTTAATTCAAGTCTTAATTCCACAAAAAAGGTCCAGTGTGATTTTAGCACCGAACACACATTGCGGGGCCAACTAAAGAGATACAAGAGCATCTGTAACAAATTAACAGTATATAGTTTTCCTATGTACACACACGTATCCAAAAACCACCCGGCGCGCTCTCAGACACAACGTTTTTGTCCCTGTCAACTTTACAAATAACTTATCAACATTAAATTAAGCTACTACTTAACAGTCATTTTGTGGGAGAAGAACTGACCAACAGTAAAACTGAACGGACACACGGATCCCACACTGGAAATGAGACGCACAAATAAAAATCATCATCTGCTTTACTTTATATACTGCAAGAGTCCTGGTTTCCTACATAAGCTTAAATACAAATGATATAAGATAGTGTTAATTCCTCTTTTCTGTACCACCACCACCACCTCGCTCCCACTCCATCCACAGTGATCAAGGTCGGTCTTATGTAAACATGTCGACAACATAAAAATAAACTCAAAATAAAAATAAGTGTATTTACCATTCACTCTGTCTTGTTCTCATACCCGGTTCATTAGAAAATACAGTTCATCATTGCCACTTCGTCCTTAGGTCCGTTAAGACGAGGCCCGACAATACCACATGATTACAAATTAAGAGATTCCTATTGGGTGATTCCGGGGGCGCGCTCCGATTGGTCAGTGGGGCTTCCTCTTGTCTCCCCCCTGGCTTTGGTTCGAATCTGGTTAAAAAAAAAAGAAAAAAAAGTCAAACGTTTGAGTGAAATGGACGAGCGCGCACTTCAAGAACACGCCGCAAATCAGACCTCACAGCTTTCAAACGGAAAGAGAGCGGGCAAAATGTAATTATCATCATTACCGTGGCAACAAACAAATTCATTATAACTGTGATACGAAGTGCTTTTTATTTGACTGTTAATGTCGCATTCGCTGTTCGGTCATGGTGTCAGTTAATGGTGAATATTGATGCGTCTTCACACAATAAATGCATCTCTAAAAACAGAAGCAATAACATTTGAGAGAAGACTAAAATATGAATTCGTAATGTAATATCATGCGTTTTTAGAGAGGTCAGAGCCAGAATAAGGAGGGGAGGAACGCACGAGGCGGCGCACGGGAGGGAAGACCTTTACCTGAGAAAGCAAGCTGCAAGTGAGGAGGTAGGGCAGCCTGCGACCCTGACTGGAGACTCTTATACAGATCTGAGGAGAGACGGACGACACAACAATGGAGGGGTGTGAAAAAAAGAAAAGAAAACCATGGCAGTGACAGAAGAGAGCGAGGGATTAGAGTGCGGAGGCAGAGGAGAACAACAGCGTTACAAAAGACGGCGAACAAAGAAGATGACTGTTTATAAAAATGAGGCTGAAGTAAATTTACTGCGTCTGGTTTAACTTCAATTCACACAATGGTCATTAGACTGTCTGCAGTTTATTATGAAGAAGATGAAGATTTTTTTTTTTGCACTTAAATAACGGAAGAGAGTTCAAATTTAAGTCTGCACAATACAATACATGCGATTTGAGCAAATATCTGTTCTTATAGCAAGTAATAATGGTCTTGCGCTGTTACATTTATTTTAGATTCTTGCCTGGTCCAGTCCACATTAATCTCTTAATTAATCCAAAAGTTATACTAATATATTTAGACATGTTCACTTTGATCACCACAGACTAACAAGAGCTGCGCACCAACCTTGACAATTCCCACGATATTTAAGGGTGATACCGTTTATAATGTGCATGTTGGTGTTTGTTTGGATTATCAGAAATGAAGTCAAACGTGCCTTTAAAATGAGTGGTTCAAGTTTCACACAAAAGGTGAATGGTTGATAAAATGAACCACTGAAGAGCAGAAATGTCCCTGTATGACCTTTCCAAATAAATATATTCTCACTACACTCACAAAAATAAGAATAATGTTTTTTATATTTAAATCAGCAATGAATCTAATCTAATGCTATTAAAAAAATTGTTGTAATAGTCATCAGGACGATACATATACTTTTTATAACCATGACAGTGGAACCGTTAGAAATGTCAAAAAATAATACATTGTACCATATTTTTAATCAAAAGGTACATTTTATTTGTAAATATTCTCATTCTAGTAGCCTTCAGCCACCATATTCCAACTGATATTTGGTTGATGAAAAGTCTCAGTGTACAATAGAAATCATAGTTTGACTAGTCGAAAAATGAATTGCCGACTACAAATATAATTGTTACATATTTAAATTTTGATATATAAGTTTTTTTTCTACAGCTCTCATCTCCGTTTGCCTCGTCTTGTTTTACCACTCTATAAATCGACTCAAGTGAGGCTCCAAGTTCCCATCACGGTTCTTATTGCTGCAGTAACTCACCCATCAGGTCGTTCTGTGCTAAGGGGTATCCTGAGTTGGAGCTGGGGGTGGAGCCCATCCCAGCAACCCCTTGGGCCGAGGGGCTGAAGTTGAGCAACGAGGGAAACTGGAAGGGCAGCGAGACAGGCACCAGGCCTCCCAGCATGCCAAAGCCCAGGGGCAGATTGGGGGAGTTTCCCAGGAGCGAGGAGCCGGTTGTTGATGCCTAAAAAGGGAGAAAGTGCTTTTAATCCATCAATGACCAAATCACGCAAAACTAAACAAAACCTCGGTCTCGTCTTGTGTCTTACTTGTGGAAGGTGTGATGTTGTTGAAGACGTAGGCAAACTTCCTGAAGACGACCAGCCATTACCTGCCTTAGAGTTCTGGTTGGTCCCGCCCACAGCCCTCGATCTCTGCATGTGATTGGTCGAGGGAGAAGAGGCCGATGGAGGGGGAGTTCTGTTGTTGGAGTTATTATTGAGGATGCTACTACTGCCGGGAGTCTGCTTCCCCCCTGGGACAGTGAACGAGGGTCTGAAGGGTTTGGGGGAGTACTGCCGCGGGCTGGGCAGGGAGTGGTGGGTCATTTGTGAGGGCGAGGGGGGCGGAGTGGGCACGGCGGGGCGCGGAGTGGGCACGGCGGGGCGCGGAGTGGGCACTGAGGGGCGCGGCGTGGGCACTGAGGGGCGCGGAGTGGGCACTTGAGGGGCGGAGTGGGCACAAACGGGCCGCGGAGTGGGCACAACGGGCCGCGGAGTGGGCACAACGGGCCGCGGAGTGGGCACAGTGGGCCGCGGAGTGGGCACTGAGGGCGCGATGGCACAGCAGGCCGCGGAGTGGGCACAGCAGGCCGCGGAGTGGGCACTGAGGGGCGTGGAGTCAGTTTGATAATAGGAGAAGCATTGGTGTGGGACGCCTTGGTCAGCGTGGCCTGCATTGGGGTGATGAAATTGGGCTGAGGGGCTTTGGCAGCAGAGCAGTGCGTTGTGGGCGTAGCAGGAGAAGAGACACGAAGGGAGGGGGGGCAGAAGGACTGCACAGTGTGGGAGGCAATAGAGCGGGCCGCAGAGGGTGACGAGGCGGATGTGACGCTGCCGTTGGCCGTACTCTTGGTCACGACCTGATGCAGGACCCCCGCTGCACTGGAGAACACCCTCTGCTGTGGGGGCAGCAGGGGGGACGCTGTGGGAGGGGGGCGCTGCTTTGGGGGAGATGGAGAGGGGTGTGGGTGGATCTTGGCACTGCTCATGATTAAGCCCTGTCTGTGCGTAGGCGATGCCATGGCAACATGTCTCTGATTTGGAGGTTGTCCAATGCCTTTGATGGGTCCATACAAACCCTCTGCAGTCCTCGAGGAGAGCGACAGCCCCCCTGGTGTCGCCCGGGACCCGCAGGACAGAGCGGGAGAGGAAGAGCTAGAAAAGGAGGTAGAACTAATAGTTTTAGCCTGGGACTGCTGGGCCGGGGGGTAGTGAGGGGCGATGGGTGGTGGGGACGAGGTGGGCATCTGTAGAGGAGGAGGTGACAGGGGGCTTTCAGAGGAGCACAGGCCCTTGGACGCATTACTGAGGAGGGCCAGTGCATGAGAGATAGAGTCTAAAGAGGGGGCAGTCAGGTCCTCATCCAGAGAATCAGACAAACAAATGGGCTCCGATGGAGAAGCCGAGAGCAGCAGACGAGGGGCGGCGGAGGCGGGCTGCAGCACCGGCGACGCACCAATCAGAGTAGGCTTCTGGACCCATCCAGACTCCTGAAATGCACACAATACAGTATAATATCTAACATGGAAATGGGGAAACAGAGTGGAGAGAAGAGCCACTCACCCGCGCTTTGGCCTTGGGCCCTGGCATCACCCTCCGCTTAATTCTGAGTCAAGAAAAAGCAGGTTTAAAATGTTGTACTGGTGTATTTTGTTGATGTATACTTAAATACTTACGAGTTTCCAGTGAGGTGACTGTGAACAGTTTGGCTTTCCTTGAACAAAATCCTGATACAAAAAAAATAAGTTTGTTTACTCAAGTGGAAATAAGTGCTTCACAAGCTCAATATATAAAACTATTCAGGTGCCAAGGACGAGGCCAAAACTCTGGTGAGCAGAAAGACTCAACTTTGGCCATAAAACAGGCGCTCTGCATAGATTTGAAAATTAAAAGTCCTTTATTGGAGTATCATGGAGCACCGCTTTGACAACGTAGGACAAAAGTATGTGTATTTAAGTACTTAATAGATTTCCACAGTAAGAGCCTGTAAATCCCTTAGTATGAAATACTAATTGATAATAATTCAATAGCTTTGTATAAGCATGTCCTTATATAACGGTTATGCGTTTGTTTTCATGAAATGAATTGGTCATTAGTAAACAGATCCACAGCTGTTACAGTAAATGAGCCAACACTACAGAAGTGCACAGACCTGGCCTGCATCCAGCCCTTGGGCCACAGTGGTTTGACCTCATTTTCAAAAAAGGCCTTGAGGTAGTCCTCCACAGACAGAGCGCACTGGTTCTCCAGCTCGTAGCAACTCAGCTTCACTCGCACCAAACTGCACAGCAGGGCCCTGTACAGACACCAGTTCAATGTGTGTAAATTTGAGGAGTAAGATGCTTTTTTTTCACAACAGATGCCCTGTCATTACCTGAGCTTATCGTCCCAGATGAACTTCTTCCTTGGACCCATCACCCGTTTGCCAGGTTTTTCCTCATCCTCGTCATCTGAGCCATTTTTCTCTCCCTCCTCTGACTGCTGTCTGCAGCACACACGGCACACTTATTACTGAAGCCACTAGAGGGCAGGAATGCTTACTGACAATAGTAAATAGTGTAGTCGTTCCAAAACAGATTCACATACTTTGCAGCCTTGGCCATGCAGTCCATGTTGTATCTGGCGATCTGCTCCGGCATCACGCTGCAGACGGCCAACTTGAGCTTCAACAGAGGCGTCCGCATACGGTCGTCCTGCGTCACATTCACAAACAGTGTGTTGAAAACAGAGGGAGCAGAAGAACTGAGAACAACAAGCGGCTGAGAGTGTGGGGGAGTATGTTGATGCCTTTTGTCAACAGTGCTACTTTAATGGCCCATGACAGAATACATTTTGGAGCGGGATTTCAGAGCCAGTCCTGGGTGCACTTAACGCCCACACAGTGCCAACAAATGTGCAGCGCTCTCAGCAAAGACGGCTGGGGATTCAAAACCTAATATATTTGAAATAGCGCTGAGAAATCAGGATATGTATTGTAAACTGTGAATGCATTTAATTAATTTTTTACAAGACAAATGGTAAAAGATTCAAATGTTACCAAGTTTGATCTCGTGGCATACTGCAAATTGTGCTGAACCAGCATGGACGGTTGTGACCAAGAATTAATGTGAAGCAAAATGTCTGCCACTCATTTTGATCAGCTTCACTCACCTGGATGTTGAGGCTCAGTTTCTTCAGTCGTTTGAGGAGGGCTTCTTTGTTGCAGGGCACAAACGCCTCCAGGTGAGAGTAGATGTCAGCGCGCACTTCATGAGGCTGCTCCTGGACCTGCAGCTCGATACTGGAACAAAGGAAGAACGGCTGTGTCAGATATAAATAAGGATCAGACTAAGTATAGTCTGACGTGCGCACAAAGGCAGCGGAGTCGGAAAATCAAATATGGATGAGAGAGTGAAATAAAATGTTATGAGGATATTCAAACAGAGGCAGATAAACAATGGAGAAGCAGCTCAGGCATCGGGGGTGAGTACTGAGCAGTGGCACTAAATGCAGAAGATGTGATTTTGGATTTGGCTGTGATTTGGCTGATTTAAAATCTGCCCCACTCACTCCAGCAGAATGTTATTCATGTCCAGGGTGAAAAATTTCTTCCTGCCCTCCTGATCAAACTGCCGCGAGGCCTGTGGGGGAAAAAAAGCATGAGTCAGCAAACCTTTTTTAAAAGATGCGACAGGAACAGACATCCTGGACACTGACCCTCAAGACCCTGAATTAAACTGATAAAAGTTACAGAAATGTGGATGTCCTAAGCTAAAATGCCCAAGGTTTCCACTGCTACTATTATATAAATGTATTGTTATGTTCAAACTAAATGCAGTCCAGATAGCTAAATGTTAAGGTTTTTCCTCACACAAACACAAGTTGCCCTTTCATCAGGCCTAGCACAATAAACACTCATTCTTTGTCGATTGGTCTACTTCACAAACACACTCCACTGTCCACTCGGGGCACACTGACTCACCGCCCGCAGGTCCTCGATGCGTTTAATGAGAGGCGCTGGCAGTCCGTTGGGCAGCGGCGGTGGGGAGAACAGGCCACGCCCCTGACCCCCACCCTTCAGAGAGGACGAGCCCCCTCCCAGAATGCCATTTTCTCTGGCCTGGTCAGAGTCCAGCAAACTAAAGTCCAGGTCTCCCAGTAGCTCCTGAAGCTCCTTCTCGTTGGCGGAGCCCAGGAGGGACATGACAGCAGGGTCCGCAGTGAGGTCGGAAAGCAGCAGGTCATTGGCGCCGCCTGCTGGGTTTGAGGAGTTGGCGGCTCGCATGTGGTTAGTGGAGTTCGTGGCGTGAGGCTTGTTAGCCAAACCTGAAGCCGGCCCAGGATGAGAAGTCCGTTTACGCAGGTCTTCTTTCTCGCGGGTGAATCGCCTGAGCATCGCAGCCAGGTACAAGGAATCCTTCATCAGCTTCTTCCTCTTTTTCTTCTCTGGCCTGAGAGTGGTCAACCTGTAACAAATAATGCCTTACGATCAATGTATCATGTAGGAAAAAATATCAACGCGAATCACAAAACGTAACCATGTATCCAACAATATTCTTGTGAGTACGGTAAGTTTAAAAGACAAACTACCGACCACACACCTTCAACAAAAACAGAGTATGGACTGGAGTCGAGAGATTTATCCAAAAATGGATAATATCAAAAGTGTCGTTTTGAAGATGCGCAAAATTAGAATATCGAGTCAACAATTGAAAATATGAAAAATGACCTCAAAAAACAGACAGATATGTAGTGTAATCTTCCAAACAAGTGGAATTTTTGCCGATTTGTGGTTAACTGTCGGGTGCATTGAGGTTCTGTGCTAGACTTGAACCTCAACAAGACATTTACAGGCACATTTTAGCACATTCCTGATGCACTGAATATTCTCTGAATATCGTTATTGGGCGGGCAATATAGTTAGATTATGGTGATTGTAGTGGCTATTTTTGTACTTTGTTAGCCGAGCCGTGGCATCAGCGCTTTGAACCTTCCAGGATAATAACACATGGCTAAGAGTCAGCATCACGGCCTCATGGTAAATGTATGAGAAACAGCAGCGCAATGAAGGAGGGGGTATTAATAGAACCGAGGAGGAGACAGAACCACGCTGCGGTCAACATTTAGCCACAAATGCCACAGTTCAAACAAAGGTCAATTATTTAGGGTATAATGCGATTTGTAAGTACAGCATTGCGGCATACCAAGAGAAAGGATGCAATATTTACAGATTTATTGATTTCTGTTTAAGAGTCTCTTTGGTTGGAGGGTGACTAAGGTCTATTTAGGAGTGAAAAGCCTTCAGTAAAACCTACTCCACCGCGTCGCTCTAACTCACTCATTGATTAGAACAGTCCAATCACGATACAGCCCGGACACAAACAATAAGGATGAATCACGTCCCTTACCCCTGTTTAGGTACTTTGTTCTTCTTTGTGCTCTTTTCCTCTGGATTGGTCACCTCCTTCTTCTTCCTCCTCCTCCTCACCACCTGCTCTTTGTCGTTCGGCGCCTGAAACAAAAAGCACGCACTTGTCAATGCGACTAGGCTGTTGGTGCCTGGAAGTGGCGAACAAAGGTTTAGTTCAGGGGTGTAATGCGCGTCACTGTGGAAGGAGCTTGTCTTCTCATTAATACGTTGCAGCGCACTGGGCTCCCGCTGCCAGCCCTTGATCAGTCACTGCTAAATGTTAAGGACATTAGTTTCTCCCCAAATGCAGCCACACTCTAAGACTCTGATCTGAAGTTAATTGGTGAAGTCATATTTGGTCTGTCGAATTGGCGGCCTTCTTTTTAATGGCACAGGACGAATTAAGAATGCAATAACAAAATAAAAAATATGTATTAATATTCCTCACTGCCCCTGTTGAGGACAAATCTTTTTCCTGTTGCGTCGACACAGACTAAAATAGCAATTTTGAGCTTCCGTTAGTTGTGTTATTTATTCTAGCACGTTCAAGTCTCCAATAAGGCAAATAAACAGAACTGACTTTGCCATCTCAGTTATTATAATCCCAATATTCTCACCTTGTCCTCCTCTCCATCAGAGTCGGATGCTGCTCTGAACTGTAGTGTGCCAGTGTTGATGTAAAACCCGCCAAGCTTTGTGGTCAGAGAGGCGGGCACCAGCTCGTCGTACTGCAGAAGAAGACAATGCAAGAGTCAGGAGAGATGTATGATGTGAGGCAAAAACAATGATACAGCCAGATGCTTTTATTTGCATTATCGTTACATAGTTTGGTCAGTAATCATCCGTGAAAGAGCATTCAAAATGAATGAAGAATCAAATGTTTATACACAAAAATGAATCTACAAAAACATAATTCAAGATACAGACGCATCTATGCGTGTGTTTGTGTGTGCGCTTTATTGCCAAATGTCACTCACTACTCAGCAGTAGAAAAGTAATATGTTTGAGTAGATAATGTTAGTTTACTGCTTAAAAAAAAAAAAAAAAACACTACGAGATAAAACTGACAAGGCTTTATTAATGAAACAACTATACTAACTGTACTCACAGCTTCAGAGTTGTCAATGAAGGGGTCGGTCTCATCATAGCCAAAACCAATATCAACTAAATCCTGCATTCTGTCCTTTCTCTTCTTTTTACCCACATTACCCTGAAATAAGAAAAAGTGTAAGTGTAAAACATACTAGTATTTCAAAATTACAGTGTAAAGAAAAATCTTAAGTAACTCCAATATGTGCTTTTATCTCTTAAATGGTCCTGTACTAGTTAAGAATAGTGTTTTCATTGCCATTTTGGCACAACCGTGTGTATTATAAGAAGCATTAAAGAAAGGCTTAGTTTGCCCACAAATGAGCAAGATTGAAAAAATGTTCTTACATATTTATTGTCAAACTTTTTAGCGAGTGCCTCAACCTGAAGTCGCTCTCGCTCATCATCATTGAAGGGGTCACTGGGATCTGGAGCTGAGGTCTGGATGGAAGGTTTTTTCTGGAGGGGAAAAATAAAATGAAATAAAATAAAATTGTGAATTCAAAGGATTTGCATTTGAAATACAGACATACAATACATCATTTTTGGCACCTATAAACTCCTGTCATTATTCATTACTTGCATAACTTCAGTTCAGCCTGAGGGTTGATGGGAAAGATGTCAATAAAATCTAAAATTACAGTCAGCAAACTTCCAATGGGTGATAAACTGCAGCTCTAAAAATATAATCCAAGCCAAATATGACACTAAAACAATATTACAATAAAACCAATATTTATTTTCCAGCGAATTCCCACACATTCGCACTAAACTGAGGAGTCGTTAAATGAAACTTGCGTCTAAAAAGCTCAACTATGACATTTTCCTTGTGCCAAAGCTACATCCTGGTACTTCTGGTCATCCTCCTCCTCCATTACAACAGCCAGAGACCCAAACTGCATGTGGCATCACAAAGTACACAGGCTGAATGATGGAGCTGTTGCTGGGCAAGTGAGGTGAAGACACAGGTGCAAACAGCTTTACATATGCACATCAAAGAGAAGACAAAACAAATGAAGAGTGGCAAGTATCAGAGCGTGGCTGTGCTGATGTGAGCGTGGCTGCGCTGATGTGAGCGTGGCTGTGCTGATGTGAGCGTGGCTGTGCTGATGTGAGCGTGGCTGTGCTGATGTGAGCGTGGCTGTGCTGATGTGAGCGTGGCTGTGCTGATGTGAGCGTGGCTGTGCTTGATGTGACGTGGCTTGCTGAATGTAGCGTGGCCTGTGGCTGAATGTGAGCGTGGCTGTGCTGATGTGAGCGTGGCGTGTTGTGCTGATGTGAGCGTGGCTGTGCTGATGTGAGCGTGGCTGTGGCTGATGTGAGTGTGTGCAGTGGCTGATGTGATGTGGCTGCGGTGCTGATGTGAGCGTGGCTGTGCTTGATTGTGAGTGTGTGCGGTGCTGATGTGAGTGTGTGTGCGGTGCTGATGTGAGTGTGTGCGGTGCTGATGTGAGTGTGTGCGGTGCTGATGTTGAGTGGTGGGTGCTGTGGATGTGAGTGTGGCTGCGCTGATGTGAGTGTGGCTGCGCTGATGTGAGTGTGTGCGGTGCTGATGTGAGTGTGGATGTGCTGATGTGAGTGTGGATGTGCTGATGTGAGTGTGGCTGTGCTGATGTGAGTGTGGCTGTGCTGATGTGAGTGTGGATGTGCTGATGTGAGTGTGGAGTGGTTCAGATTCACAAACCTGTTTTAAACCAATTCAATTCAGAGACATTTTACAACAGATCAGATTGGTATAAAATGGTAAGATAATTGGATATTAAATGAATAAACTGATATGGTGATAATGACAATGAAAACAAAACCCATCGCCAACAACTGAAGTGTTTCCAGCAGCTCAGTTTTAATGACAAAATGTAATATTTTATCTCCCTCCAAAAAATATGAACAATCTCATTTGACTATGGGTCCTGTCTGTCTCCACCATTTTGAAATGTGATTAGGACACTTGCAAGAAATTGAGGAATAAAATGTATAACATAACTATTTAACACAACTAAAACATGTTTCTATTTCGATCTTAGGTGGGTTAATACACATCGAGTCTGGGTAAGTTTGCTCATGAAACCATGAACCACGCTGGCCCACTTGAAGGTGCTCTTCCCCCTCACTGAATGACAAGTGCATAATTCAAACCGTGCAACACTTTATAACATTATTAACTCTAGGAACGGTTTCTGAAAACACCACGGCGCTGTCAAACTTTTACCTGCGTGTTTTGGACGAGTTCTCCGTAGTTGAACTCGGCGGAGGAGCGGTCGTCAGGCTCGGACAGAGGCAGGTTCAGCCGCACTGTCGTCCTCTTCTCGGCTCCAGCTTTGTCCCTGTCGCCAGGTTTGCCTTTTGCCCCGTCGGCCGCAGCCACATCGCCCTCCGCGGTTCTGGAGAAGTTGAAACCGGCACCGTCCTCCTCCAGCCGGCGCTTCCTGGACTCCGTGGCCGGTCCCGGGGCGAAGGCCGAGAGGGTGACAAACTGCACTTTCCTCGGCTCGGCCATTTGGATGAGCTGCTGCTGCCGCCTGCACCTCGCTCAGGACAGATAGCGACAGCGAGGAGAAGAGCTACTACTTCGCGAAACTACACCAAATCGGTGGGTTAAAGCGGGTTTCGCGAAGCTGCCGCGGCTCCTCAGTGTTTAGACGGACGTGCAGACATCCTCCCGAACGTAACGGTCGCTTTCCAGGGGACACCACGGCCGGGGAAAAGTTGTTTTTTCGGTAACTGCTCGCATCCTCAATTTGCTATGGGACCGAGACATTCACAGGAGCCATCTTGGGTTTCCAGAGTAAATAAAATATCAGTAGAGAGGGGTCACTGCGCGTGCGCGTACGTAGAAACCGGAAGCATCGTGTCACAGGGGGCTTTCCCCCACCAATCAGCGTCTGCCCCGACCCTAAACCCGCCCCTGTCACAACAGGCGATAATAACAAGACTATCACTAGTGTAATGACCTTTATAAAGTGCACCGCATAAGGACAGTCTGGTGAATAGAAAAGACAGTGTTTGCATCCAGACTGCTTTTCTGCCTCCCTCACGAAAACAACACTCTTCTGACGCCTTTCTATCGGCCCATTCAACAAAATGCTGATCAGAGCAGGTTTCCACAATGACAACTCCAACATAAAATCCTAAACGGAAGAAAGAATGACAGATGATTGGCTCCTTTCCAAACCCTGTAATAGAGCTGATGCAGACTAAAGGAGCCTGGACCACCTGTTGAGCCCACCATTCTGCTCTTAAAATCAGAATCAGAAAGGGATTTATTGAGTTTATTGAGGTATTCTAGAATGCAGGCACTATTAGTTCCTGTGTTTTTTATCATTATTATATTTTCCACTTTTATCCCGTTTTTCGCTGGTTCGCACAGGTCGCATTCCTTGTCGATTTTCGTCATTCGAAGTTCAGTTTGTAGATATTTCTCGTGTATTTGCTCCTATCGCTTTCGGTGTTCCTCGGTCTTGTCATTTTTTCGGGATTCGTCTTCAAAATTTGGTGATGTCGCGGAATGTTGGGGCTTTGTGACATCATCGTCATGGCAACTGTACAGACTATGGCCATGCATTACGCAGACATCGTCATGGCAACTGTACAGACTATGGCCATGCATTACGCAGACATCGTCATGGCAACTGTACAGAATATGGCCATGCATTAGGCAGTCACTCGAAATGACTTCCCGCTATTGCTAAATTTCTAGTTGCAAAAACAAAAAGCAAAACAAAAACAAAAAATATATGAAAAATGACATGCATGAAATTTAGAATTTACAAATAAAATAAAATTGACTTGGTCTGAAAATATATACAATTTACAGTTGGTCAGAATGGTGCAAACATGTTTTTACAGTGCAACAAATGGTTATTGCTTTGAATAATTGTTAAATTGGCAGGTGTTAAGTGTTCATGACTGCTGTTAATGAAACACTTCAAAATTTAGCTTTGACTTGAAGTTAATGTTAGACTGATTTAGGAGGGGGCTTTTACAAACTATATACTGATTAACAATAAAAGTAAACATGATAAACAAAGGTTACAGACCAAAATAATGATGATGCAACTGGGTTTTTTCCTGGGGATGGCAATTGCCTAAATCAATTTAGATTAAAGTCGGACCAAACGCATGCAAATAAATACACAAATAAGTTGTCTTGAAACATAATTTAGCAGAAAATACATTTTAATACACACAATATATACAAAACTTGACAATGATACAACATCTAGTTAGAGATGTTATTATTTCATTTGAATAAACTCAGTAAATGCTTAGTATTGCTCCAGTATCATGCAAGATGGACTCGGTTCTCTTTGGCCCATTTTCTCAGAGCTCGTATGATGTATTCGACCTGAGGGTTTCCTGAATTACGCAACAGAGGCACAATCTCTTTGAGTGTCTCCCTAATAAACGGGACAAAAAACAAGATCAATTTAAACAGAAGGCTTACACATTGGTCACTAATATTATAAACATGCATTTATATTAAAAACAATACAACTTACTTGGACTCTTTGTTTGCCAGTATCAGCTGAAATACACCTACGCATGCTCCTCTTTTCCCCTCCCAATAGTTCGAGCCTGGGTCCAATTTCTCCAGGGCATCAAATGCTTTGGCTGCATAATAAAACTGTCCCATCTGAAACAAGGTATTGTGAGATTGAGATTGCTCAGAAGCAGCCTTCCTTTACATAGAAGGTACAGTCATGACAAAGTACTTACCTTGTAGCAGTCATTGGCAATAAGCTGCAGTAAACTGAAAGAATCAGAGGAAGTTCCCATTTTCAGATAGAGTTCCCATGCAAGTCTGCCTTTCTGGTTCATTATATCTGAAAAGAGAGAAAAATTATAGGCATGAATCATTTGCTATCATAATTCAATATGTATTCACAATGAGAAAGCACTCTTTTATTTGGCATTTTTAGTGTGTAAATAACAAGGATTGGTGTTAAGTGAAACCATGTCTGTGTGGGGAGTCTTTAAAGGCCTGAGGCTACTGATCTGGCAGTGATGTTTGAATGAGATCTCAGCCTCACTGAAGAAACATAAAAGCATTCCTAGCTATGCTTTTGCTAGTGCAGTGAGAAAGGCTGTACTTTAAAGAGAGATTGACACTTTTAACATTCAAAATAAATGAATACATATAGAATACACATTGCTTAGAAAAAATAAGAAATCTTTGCATTACATTTTACTTTAAAAAAATTTAAGTGACAAGACTTTAATACATACAACAACGTGCCAGCCAGCTGAGGTAGACATAATCACTTTTTATCTTCTCATTTTGAATCAGCAGAAATACCTGGGAACATCACACAAATGTTAGGCAGTGTTAATAATTATACAATTATAATAATGTTAGATAAAATAATATTATAATCGATTTTATTTAGTATTTGTGCCACTTAAGTGATACCTCTTCTGCTTCCTTGTAATTGCCTAGGGCAGCTTTAGCTTGTGCATAGTTGAAGTTGAATGTATCATCATTAAAGAAGTAGTTCTGAAAAGCAGAAAAGCATACAATTCAATACACTACAATACACTATACCCGAGATCACACCGAGGCATTTGCGGCCTCAGGGGCCGGATCAGGCCCCCGGCCTGTTTTAATCCGGCCCTCCTCCCCCCATATGTGTTTTACTCTTAGTTTATTTTATTTCTAACTGTCTTGGCGCTGTAACATGTGTCTGCACTTGTGTCCTTAATAAAGATGACATGAAATGAATGAATAATAGATTCAGTTCCCAGTATTTTACAGAAAAGTGCTTATAATTATCAAATTTTTTTACACCAATGATCGTGGGCCGGCCCTCCGCCTCTCGCCTGGATTCCAATATGGCCCTCTGAGGAAAAATAACTGCCCACCCCTGCCCTAGATCAATTTGCTCACGCCTCATAAAGTGATACATTATAAATCTGCTAAGTGTATTCTTGGCAGGGACCAGTTTGTTATAACAGTTACAGTTACTTCACCCTGTAAGTGGGCGTCTTGTTCAGCTCCCTCTTACATATGCCAGAACCACCATAGGATGAAATCACGTCACTTTTCTATATTTAAACAAACAGTGCACAAGATCTTTAGATACTCACCTTCACTGAGTTAAGATAGACAAGAACATCTTCAAACTGTCTCAGGAGGAAAAAACATGAGGCCATGCACTGCCTCCCGGGAATGGTGTCTAAGAAAGCAAACATGAACATTTACTCAGTGTTTTACTAAAGCACTGGTATGGTTTAATTCAGCATACCGCATTCACTAGCTGAGCCTCCAACCAACTGAAAAAACTGTTGAGCAATTTTTAGGTTTTCTCTCTGAAACCATAAGATTATCTATCACTTATGTCAAAACAGACTTTATTATTAGGCAAAGAAAATAACTTACTGATCCAATTTCTTGACCCAGAGCTGCATTTACAACACCTTTCAAGATATACTCCTGTTAAGAAAGACAAGCAACATCTAATTACTGTACATACTTGCATTTTAAGACAAATATATAAAAGTTTTACCTGTGGTGTTGTTGGCACAAGGTCTTGAATGAGATTATAGGCTTCCTGGACATCATCTGGAACAAAAGACAATTTAAATATTTAGAACAGTAAATAAATACAGTGACAGATAACATTGCAATGACTACAATTACTCACAGGGAATCATTATTTTAGCATAATTGCTTTTGCTATGACATGTGTGTTTATTTTTTCATCACCTTGTCGGAGGTAGTAAATGACCAGGTTAAGTCTAGCTTCAGGGATCACATCTATCAAAGGAGGCAACACCTGCAATGCCCCCTCACCTCCTCGAAACACGACCTTTAAAGAGGAGAGGAGGAATAGGAGTTTGTCAATAGATACAGATACACACATTCTATGCCCTATTGCAGAGCTAAGAAAGGGCTTACCAGGTTGTGCCGAATAAGCTCCTTAGCGAACTCAAATGAGCTGGAAGAGATGTCGATGAGATTTTTTAACTCAGCCTGGGAGAAACAGAGAGAAGTGAATAGTTAAAATAAGGTTAAGGGCATTAGATTTAGTGCTGTTTGAGATACATACTTCAGCTGCTTTGCCATTATAGAGCCGAAAATGGTTACAAGCCTTTAGATTGAGGGCAATGGTAGAGTCAGGGACACTCTGTAGGTAAACAGCCAACACCTCCTGAGATACATCGTAGTAGTCAAGCTTGTAATAACATAGAGCAACATAGACTTTGAGGGCCAGGAAATCTCTGAAAGAACAATATCAAGAACTTTTAACCATTTTATGATGTGCTGATAAGATAATTCTTTATATAGGAATATATGTTTATATGATTTTTGTGTTCCACTTGGGCCATTTTGCTCCTTTTGCACAGACCTGTTCTGCAGTAGAAGGCGTTTATAGATGTCTATTGCCTCCTGGTAGTGTGATCGCATGTAGTGAATAGATGCTAGACTTAGCTGGTCCTCAGTGATATCTTCTAGGTTCTGGTGGAAACCCATAAGTCTTTTTTCATCATTGAACTGCCACCAACAGGAGCAAAAAAATACATTATTATTGCAATATATTTGTGAAAGTTTATTATTATAAAGAAACTGTGCTTAATGCAGTGAAATACAGTTCATAAGCAATTCTTAAAACTAGTTGAGCTTTGAGCAGACCACTACATGCCATGAACTATTTTGGCATTAAAACAAATTGATCTTTGTCGACCTATTTCATTGATCTATAGTACTTGTTTAGTTTAGATGGCATGTACACTGATTTATAAGATTTACTCAAATGAATGTTATACATTGAGCGTAATACTCCGCTAACCTTGTGAGCCAAATGGAATAGAAGCCGGTTTTGAAGAGGAGACACAGGTGCTGAAGAAAATAATAATTGTTCATCGGACAAAGTCATACAAGTTCATATAATAGGCATAATATAAATGAGTCAGTGTAATTTTGTGTGCATTTATCTTTCTTTTTAAAAGCCTACCCTTGGAAGCAGCCTCTTCAGCTTCTTTATAGAGCCCCAGAAAAAACATAGCACAGGCCAGATAGACCCATACGTCTAGGGGACAATCAGGCTGCACAGTTAAGGACTTGTATTCCTGCCAGAATTAAATAAAATATAAATATATTGGAGTTTAAAAAGTTAGCAATTGTCACATAAGTGTATGGGTCTTTATTGAAAACAAAAGTGACAATTCAGTTATGTTTACCTCCATGGCTCTCTTGTGATCTCCCAAATGGAAGGCACAATAGCCAATCCAGAGGTCTGTGTGCTCTTCTTTCTCACCAATACTTCTTTGGAACTGGAAAATATTATGTACAGTATAATATAAGAAAAATACATCTACAGCAAGTGTGGTTCAAGTGCTTTATTTTTACAGCGGAAATTATTTTTCATTATTTTTCATCTAAACGTAATAACAATTTAATTATAACCAAATAAACACTGTATTATATTGGGACAAGTTGAATTACCTCTAACAGGGTCAAAGCTCCGAGATAGTCTCTTTGTTGCAGATAATCTTCTAAAGCGGGCACTTTGGTCTTGTTCTTTTTCTTTTTCTCTCTGATGCTTTCAGGCGCCTCACCTCCCACAGCTGGCTTTACACGAGACAGGATCTACAAACAAACAATAACACCGGTATTTCTTTCAGAACACACTTTTAAGGAAACACAAGACTTACCATTTTGACCACTTGGTTGGAAGTTGTTTGGTAAACCAATGCCTGGTTTAGTTCAGTTTTAACACCCGAACCCCCGAACTCACTCTCTAAGCTAGCTCGATATCATCAGATTACTGTTCTACGCATGCTTAGTTTACTGCCTCTCGAGAGCTGCTGTAAGACATTAAAACATAAGTCGCTGTAGAATATATTAATCTAATTTTAATCAAAGGCGGTTAAGTGTACAGGGCAACTGCACACAGGGTCGCGTAAATTTGCTACCATGGATAAAGCAACAAACCCATGGACCGCTCCAGCCAGAATGAACCATTATTACAACTTCCTTTGTGTTATTTTCAAAATAAAAGTTATAGCGCCCAATAGAGTCGCACATCAGGAAATACAACAGTTACAGTCGGCTTTTATTTTGGAGACAGACGAAGTTTTGTGCTGGGCCCGGAATTCCCTCTCACTACGTTCAGTTGTTTTATTCATTGGTTTATTCCTTGTTGCCTAGCAACATCTTCAAACTTCATGATGCTGCAACAGAAACACAAGTAAATCACCTTTAGTAACTTCAGGGATTGTGGGTTTGAGTCCCATCTGTGGAGCCCACGAGTTGTGAAGAACTATAGTGTATTGAGTTGACGTTATCATCAGTCTTAAAAGAGCATGTTGCAAGTGCTGAAGCAATGGCTGACCCGATAGAAAAAAAATAATTTAAACTAGACCAGATGTTTTATTAAAAATATTTTTATTTGAATTAATTACAACAGTTTTACACCACGTTGACAAGTGCACATGTCTATCAAAAGCAACATGTTTAACCCTGTAAAATAATATATTTTCGGGGGGGAAATGCATGTCTTCAGTACATTAAATGACCATACACATTAAAGTCATAACAAAGATCAACAGCAGGAGTGGTTTTAACAACTGTCAGAGACAACCAACATCTGCTTCTTTGCACAAACATCAAAACTTTAATTCCATTCACAGGTTTAAAATGAATCATTAACACAGACATATCGGCCTACATAAAGAGCCTGTCCTAAAATGACTAGTTTTCCCTATCCCTATTTTTTACCAATTTAACAAAGTTTTTTAATCAATAAGGATGAGTATACCTTCCAGATGTGCGTCTGCAAGTGCAACCTGTGTAAATCAATTCAGTTGTCCATAAAAATAAAAACAACTTTTAAAATTATGTTTGAAGCATCAAACATGGCACAAACTACCAGCCACGTGTGTACTCAGTTAAGCATAGTTTAATAATATCTAACAAAAGGCCTTGTTGTGATAATTTGTGTGCGCTTGAATTTCCTGAACACAGCAGCATGATTGTCTGTGCAGATCTTTCTCTAACATTGCTATAGCATCATCTGGAGCCTCAACTGCTGTTTAATACACTGTTTACTCTGAGTGATATGTCTCGTATAGTTTAAAGGAGGAGCAGAGAACATCACTTTGATCAAACACCAGTACAACAGTAAGGTTTTAGGGACATTCATTTCAATTAATTTTTACAGGACAAAACATTTTCACCAACAAAACATGTACACATGTACACGCAAACCACCTGTCTGACACTTTTATTCACCTTTACTTTTGTTGTGCAGTTCTGTCTAGGTAGTGAGACCTCACTTTCATCTTAGCCCCTTCCTCTAGTCGAGGCTTTTATTGAGAATTGAGAATAAAATATCCCGTCAGATTAAGATAAATATTGGTTTTTGGCCACGGCTCAGGATTTGAGGCCCATTTTTGCCATGAGCTGTTCATAGACAGTCCAAGCCATGGCAGCCATTAATGTGCGTCTAAGGGACCTAGGGACAGCTCCACGGAAAAAACCCTGCACTCCATTTTCCTACAGTTGAGCACAGACAAGAAAGATACATAATTACGATTTGCGCAATCGTTTTTAAATCACAGAAAGCATTAAAGGGCACTCACAGTGTAGATGTAGTGGATTGCATCCACTGTGCGCCAGTGAGATGGGCTGACTTGAATATGTGTCTTGACAACATCAGCAGGTTGTGTCGCTAGCGAAGCCATGACTCCAGCAACCACCCCACAGCTGAAGTTGACCAGGGGAGCGTAAGGGGAAGAGGCCACCTCTGTGACAGAAAAAGAAGCAGTCAAATGGAACCTTTAATGAGGAGTAGCTTACAAAGTTAAAACTCATACCCTGAGGCAGGGACCTCTTTGTTTGGCTGTAGAACATAACGTAGATGCCAGAGAAAGGAGCATCTCTGAGCAGTGTCGCGGTTAGCCCTGAAAACAGAGCTCTGACTCCCTCTGTCTGATACATGCTCTTTAGGGCCCCCACTACGCTCACATAGTTGTAGCAACCACTCTGAAAGAAACATAACCCGTTACAATTTGGATGTCAGACATGTAATAAATGACACCCTGGACAACAGGCAGCTGGTTAGGGTAAGGTGTAATTTTCATTTAGGGAAATTGGCCTTGGCATTTGAAGCATCTTTCAATGCCACCTGAGCAAGATGTTAAGGAGTGGCCCCGGGACCTTGCCGTGAGGCAAGACAGGCTACTGAATTTGGGTGACACAGTGTATACTAAAAGACAGCCAAGATTAATGTGTAGATGATAGCTTGTGGAGAAGACCAGCAATGGGATTGTTAAATTAGGATGTACAGCCCTATTCATTATAATGGTAGTGTGGTTTTGAATCTGCTCCAGGGTTTTGAACAAAGTGGTTTCAAATTTAAAACTGTTCAACAATAACCAAGTCTGGTCTTCCTCTAGAGATTATTTTTACAAATTAAAACGCATAAAATCTAAATGCTAAAAATAGTAACATTCACACAAAAAAAGGTGATACTCAGGTGTCAATACTTTTGAACTTTTTGTACATCATTACTTTATACAATGATGTTTTTAAAAATAAAAATAACAACAACAACAACAATAATGCATTAGTTTTATATAGCTCTTTTTCAGAAGCTCTGAGATCAGACGAGTGTTCAGAGCAAGAGGACCTAGAACACATTTCTAAAACCTTTGTGAATGAAGCAAAAAATATATAATAATAATATAATATAATAACAATTTGATGAGAGAACAAAATAGTGTTAAAAGCAAATGTTTCATATGTCCATGTTATCACTCAGCTTCATTATCAAGAAAATGGCACTGACCTCAAAGCGTGTCTTGATGACTGTGAATGGGAGCATGCAGACCCCAGCCACAGATCGTGCTCCTGCTCCAAGGAGAACGGCCTCACCAGCGTTAGGTGCTCGCTCCTGGATGAAGTGCTGCTTCAGTGAATAAAAAGTGCTGAAGTAAATGCCCACACCAGGAATGCAGCGGACAAATGACTGGGGAAGAAAAACAACATCAATACACTACGTTAAAACAACAAACATTTAAATAACAATAATGTGTTAGTACACATATAAATAAAATGGAGTACAACTGTGACTTACTGGTGAAACCCCTTTCCAAAGACTGAAGAATTTTTCTGTTCTTATGACTTGTACAAAAACTGAAAACATTCCAACTTTAGGTGCACTAAAAAAAACAACAAGTTAATATTTTGTATTTTCATAATAATAATAATAATAATAATAATAATAATGATGATATGTGTTATGTACAAAATAGTTCTGATTTGTGTTCATGTAGTGCCCTTGTCCTTATTTTCCAGCAGCGTGTGCCTAATTATATTGGACAGGCTGACACAACACAGTGCATGGATGGAGCACTGTTGAATCAACTTGACCTATAACGTAGCTCTTTGGTGAAGTGGCCTAATTTTTTCCGGCCACTCTTTTTGTCCAGTGAACATGCTACATGCAATGACTAATTTTTAGGAGAAAAAAATGCATTTTACATAGTAAGGGCATACTGTGTGCAAGGTTCTACATGGTAATATTAGGCATGCAGTACGTATAATTTTTCTTTGTGTTCACTCACCCTGGTTTGACATTTTTCTGCAGCGTCTGTAGTCGTGTTTTAACCAGATCTAAAGGCTGGAAAAGCAGTGTCGAGCAGGTGCCACTGAGAGAGCCACACATAAAGGCTTTGAGAGCTGGGTGAGCCTGAAGGCATAAGAGGGTCAGAAATAAAGACATTTATAGAAGAAACTATGGACATAAGAAAACACAGTACCAATTGGGTCAAGAAACACTTAGAAATGTGTTGAATTATTCCCGTAAAAAAAAGCAAACAAATAAATTGTTCAAATGTGACTGCATGACAATGCAAGAGGTTAGATTCCCACGCAGTCCAGTGATGGAGATGTGCAGAGACAGCCAGCGCACACAGGCTGCAGAAAAATGTCACACTGAGAGGGAATATTGTCTGCAGCTTTATGCCTCATGGACAGCAGGCAGAAATGGGGCGAGAGGAAGACAAAAATGTCCTTAAAATGTGTTTTAAATGTCATAATAGAAGACCGCAAATAGGTAATCAACAGGCAATGACCACAGATTCAGTCAAATAAAATCAATACTACAGTTCTACTACCAAGTGTGTGTTATACACCAGGCGTGTCTCCTACAGTTCTCAGATCTGCTCGCATCCCAGAATCCTGTTTCCAGCATTATTTACATTCCTCTCCTGAACACAGCTGTTACATACAGCATTTCACAAATAAACCTCTATTAGATATGCGCCCCTCATTTTCTGCAGACTACCCACAATTATATGCTCTTGCTTGTCCTATGTCCTCCTCCCCCATTTTGAAGCCAAGGCACAGGCTTAATCCAGGCTGATTCTAAGGTTCTATCTTTATCTTTCAGACACAGGCACATACATCTGTACCCAGGCCCTAGTGAAGAAAGGTACTTAATTAAGCCACATCTTTGTCAATGGCATGAGTCATGCTTTAAATGTAGGTTAGTGCAAAAGCACCCCTTAAATATAACAAAATATAATTCAAGCCTTAAAGTCTTTTCGTGTCATAAATCATATTGAGGTGAACAGAAAAAAAACAGCTCTATGATATTTACCAGTTTTATGGGTAACAGATTTTTAAAAAATATGTTAGAAACAGAAACAGGCAGTTTATTATAATGTTCATGTTATCACTCACAGGACATGACAATGCACATGAAAGGATGAGGTCCACAGACAGGCGCTGCGCACAGTCAATACACACGTTATTACTTTGTTATAGCAGGTGTTAGCACAGGACACATAGACACGTGTTTGTGATGCACTCACCGCCGCCAGCTCCATCCTCGAGCCCCGTGATGCCCCCTTGTCCTCCGCGGCCGTGTTTAGGCTGCTTCAGTTCACCCTGTGTTTACAAATGAGTCACATGAGAGTCGATTCTGCTGTGCGGACAGCAGATGGCAGGAGAGAGTATTTCCACGATGCGTCCCCTCAATATGTTATGGTTCATATAAACACGCTAAGTGCCTTGTATTGTTTGCTATATTAACCTCACATACACGGTATTTCTCTCTAAATGCTGCTGACAGACTTTCTGTCCGTACGACTCGACGTATGGGCAGAAAAACACTAACAAGCTACTCTAAGCTAGCTTCAAGTAGCATAACTTAGCCAACACTGCATTTGGCTTCACTTACCCAACTCCAGTGAAGAATCTCTCCCATAAGAGCTCCGAAGCCACATTATCTGTACTTATTATTCTCATCGTCTGTCTCCACATAGGAGGACACTACTGTTACCCACCGCCAACATAACTACCGTAAAAATAACACACGTTAGGCTAGTGCTGTCAGACAAAGCCTGCTCTAGATAAAGGTGGTAACCAAGATTGTACTGTCAATACGTAAATATGAACAACAGTAATATGAAGTAATGCACGTAAGGAATATTTAAACCTGAGTCCAAAATATGAGCCTAAACTCTTGTGTTAGCCTCTCCCCCGGTGTTAGCATCTGAGTTGACCTTATCACTACGACTGCAGTGGTGCGTGAACGCCCCGCAACAGCGTCACGCGACCTTAAACTACACGTACAGAAAGTAAGATCTATTATAACAACACGTGAGACATGTCCATCTATATTAAAGGTCAGTTATGATAAAAAGGTGAAAACATATTTAGTTTAAGTATGCATGGGTTACCTTGCCATAACCAAAAGGCATACTCTCACTTCAGTGTACGGCAGCTGTGGTGACTTCTACTCCCACAATTATTGAATCATATTATAAGAAATTATTCTTTGCCTAATATGCATACACACACACGGGCTTTATTTATTCACGTTTTATTATTGACTTAAGGCATTAGATAAAATGTAGTCATAAAATTGGCATACATACAATTTTGAGAGTAAATGTGACAAAAAAGAAGACTTGCAGTGGCAACCCAAACCCCCAGGGCAGTTGTAGAGAATAATAAAATTATATGTATAACGCTGCAAAGAAATACCCCTACACCTTTGTGGTACTCAAAATGTTCTCCATTAAGTTCAAGGCTACCTGTCCCATCAAAGGTTGTGCAGTCCATATTTGGCAATGTGCAATATTTTTGGGGTAAAAAAAAAAAAAACTTGTGTCCAAACCAAAATGAACATATAGACAAAGTCTAGCTGATCTGTGTTTGTAACAAAGAGAAAAATGTGATTTACTCCTTAGCAATTCATAGCAATGGCCTATAATGACAAAAAATGTGTAGCTAACAAAGACACCAGATAAAAACAGGAGATTTTGGAAGACGTGTAATAGAAAAAATACTTTTGATAACCAAGGTTATTTGACTTAGAAAAAGCACACTAGATTTCAGTTAAAAAGAGGAATCAAATTCCCCTGTGGATAACTTCCATGGCTGTCCTTTGCATTTACCGGTACATATTTCTTTACTAGGGCAATTAAAGCATTTCCCCAGGGACTTTACTCCGCTGCACTCTCTGCAGGCGTCTCTGCAGACACGTCCAAATCTTCATCGCTGTCTATTCCTGAGCGATTTGTGTTACGCCT
Source organism: Chaenogobius annularis (assembly GCA_015082035.1). Classification (NCBI taxonomy): domain Eukaryota; kingdom Metazoa; phylum Chordata; class Actinopteri; order Gobiiformes; family Gobiidae; genus Chaenogobius; species Chaenogobius annularis. Next base: position 1,162,144 of record BJKM01000089.1, on the reverse strand, counting down.
CAAATTAAAAGGCAGGTCTCCACGTCTGCAAAACAAAATGTAAAACAAAATGTAAAACAAAGCGACACTGAATGAAATGTATCTTAAATAAAAACACTATTACAGAAAATAAACATAGCATATGATTTACCTGAGCTTGCTCTTGAGAGTGCTCACTTCCCGGTTCATCAAGTCGGCTGACTCCGAGGCGTCGTCCAGCTCTCTCTGCAGCTTCCTGCGATAAGCGTTGGCCCGAGTCAGTTCCTCCTCGGACTCCTCCAGCTGCCGTTTGAGTTGCCGCATACGGCTGTTTGTCTTATCCAACTGGAAAGAGAGATTACTTTAAAGAAGATCTATAACAGTGTATTCCCACTTGCACTACGCAGAGTTCGTGTTTTACCTGATCTTTGAACTGTTCGGTGTTACGTCTTTCATCATCGATCTGCAGCAGTGTTTCTTTCAGTTTCTTCTCAGTACGCCTTGCCAGTCTTGAGGCCTGCTGACGATCCCTGAAAGAAACAGCAAATGAAAAAAACTTTATAACACGTCAATTAAATATTGTTTGCATATCCAATGAAACAGGCACTTACTTTGACTCTACATCAAGTTGCTCCTCCAGCTGAGCGATCTTTGCCTCCAGCGTTGCGATGCTTGACTTGTACTTAGACTTGATTGTTACCTCGAGCTCCTGCAACTTCAGCTTCAGCTCTTTGTTTTGACGATCGAGCTGAGAGCGAGCCCCCTCAAGGCGCTGAGAATTGCTGCGTTCTGACGACAGCTCTGTGGTCAACTGTTCAGTCTAATAAACACAAAAAGGAGTTTGTTTTATCATTAATTATGGTACAAATAAATATCAGGTTCACGCCTAGGCAGATGAAGAAACTCTGTTGGTAGTGCTCAGTGGTTTCCTTGCACGTCATTCACCTGTAGTGTGGACCTCCTCAGGCGATCATTGACCATCTCTGTGTTGAGCTGCTCCTCCTCCAGCTCTTCTTCAAGTTGAGAAATACGACCCTCCAGGCGCCTCTTTTCATCTGTCAAAGAGGAACTAGAAAAAATAGTTCAAAATAAGAAAAGTAAATACACACTAACTTTCCATGTTTCTTCTGTTCTATTGGCTCATACTTCTTTGCATTGGTGCTGTTTATCTCCTCTTGCAGCTCATCTCGTTCAACCTGAACCTGTCTTTTCAATCTCTCTGCTGTAGCCAGGTCCTAGAGTGAAAAAAAAAAAATGACAGCATTACTGCAAAGTGCAGGATAAACACATCATTTGTTAGTGGTAACAAACCTCTTGGAACTGCAGGGCATCTGCTTCCATGGTCTTGAGTTTCTTTTCAGTCTCTTTGGCTGAAGCGACCGCTTCATCTCGGGAAAAGCGCAGCTCGTCCACTTCTCTCGCCAGTTCTTTCATTTGTCCCTGTAAAGTGTTACCATAAATTGTAGCGTAGCAGTGCTTTATAATGCGCAGCTTTTAATGTCAGTAAGTCATTTGTTAGCTTAGCGCACCTGTAGCTTTTTCAGTTGTTTCAGTGCCTCATCTCTGGCCTTGTTGGCATCAATAATCTGGTTTTCCAGATCTGCTAAATCCAGCTCCAATTTCTTTTTGGATGAAAGAGCTTGGCTACGCTGGCGACGCTCCTCTTCCAGCTCCACCTCCATCTCACGCACCTAATCAGGTTAAAAAAGACTTTAATATAATGCAGTTCTATTCTGTGCCTTCAAGAACAGTCATTTCATTACCTGTTTGACAAGTTGTTTCCTTTTCTCCTCTCCCTGCTCATCTCTTGACTGTAGGTCTCTGTCGAACTGGGCCTTCATGGCCTGCATGTTCACCTCCAGACGCAGCTTGGCGTCCTCTGTTGCCTGAAGCTCATCCTCCAGCTCCTCCAGCTGCACCCGCATCTCCTCTAGCTGCTGATCCATGGCTCGTTTGGATCGCTCCAGCTCATGAACCTACAGGAAGGCATCAGTGTATGATTAATGTCAATAAGATATTTCAAATGTCTATGTATCAACTGTATTGCACAGTTATTCTCTTACACTCTTTCCAACATCATCCTTGGAGGAGACCAGATCCTCCATCTCAGCTTTAAGATTCTTATTGGTCCGTTCCAGATCCTCCTTCAGGTCGCTCATGGTCTCCAGCTCACGGGCCAAATTCAGAGCTCGGGTGTCCTTCTCCCTGGCCTCAGCCTCTGCCTTGTCCCGCTCCTCAGCATATTGAGAGGAGATGGTCTTCTCCTCTGCCAGCATCTTGAAGATTTGATTTAAAGAGACTTGATTGAGAAAAACAACACAAAGTATCTATACTGCACAGTTTACATACATTGACAAGCAACAAATACCTGATCAAATTTCTTCTGCTTCCTCTCCAAGCTGGACACAATCTGTCTCAGGTTGTCCTGGTCTACCAGTTGGTCCTCAAGTTCTTGTTGAAGACGGTTCTTTGTCTTTTCTAGTTTGTCATAGGCTGCAGTCTTCTCCTCCAACTGCAGCATTATACTGTCCATCTCTCTCTGGAGTCTCTTGCGACCCTCCTCAGCCCCCTCCAGAGAAGAGGCCTCCTGCTCAAGCTTCTTTTTCATGTCTGCAAGCTGAACACATGGACGTTTAGTATTTCAGTATGCATCGATTTAAGGATGTGTGTGATAAAAGTTTAATCTAACCTGAGCTTGCAGAGTGGACATTTGCTTCTCTACATTTTTCTTGCTCTCCTCCTCCTCTTCGAGCATCTCCCTCAAATTTTGTTGTTCGTCCTCCATTTGCCTGAGCTTAGTTGACAGAGACAGCTTCTGACGAGTTTCTTCTTGAAGCAGCTCCTACATTTACAAAAATTATGATCAAAAACATGCATTCTATTTATCTTGTAGCATTTCACAGTGCTGTTTTTGTACCTGCGCGTCGGAAAGCTGAGACTCCAGTGAAGACACATCTTTGCTGTATTTTATGTTCTTTCCTTCAACTTCAGACAAGAGTTTGTTTGTGTTCTCCAGCTCAGACTACATAAAAAGGAAAGACATATTTTAAACAAGTTCAAGACATGTTTCAATTTTTGTTCATACCATACCTGCATCTTGGTCATTTTGTCGGACATGTCAGTCCTCTTTCTTTCACTTTCTCCAAATTTGACCTGAAGTTCCTGGACCTGGGCTTCAGCCTTTTTGCGGCGGTGCTCGGAGTCACTTTTACTTTCCGTCAGATTTTTCAGCTCGATCTGTAACTCGTTCCTCTCACTCTCCAGCGCCTGCTTGGACTTCTCCACAGAGCCTTTATTCTACAGGAACAAACATTACGCATACTCATAATAATGTCCATGTATCTGCTAGACTTTTAAAGTACACAAATTGCTCAAAATACAGACTAAGCAGTGACTAAAACCAGATCTACACTAAATTTAGGAAGTGTGAATGCACCTGATTTTTGTCCTTTTATGTCATCATGTCTCATTCTCCTGGACCCAATTTCAAGTCCCGATTGTGTCTTGTCCCACCCCTAGTGACCACAGCCTTTATGTGAAAATATGAATGTTACCCTTTTGGCCTGCTCCAACTGTTCATTCAGCTCTTCAAACGCCTGGTTGTGTTTGTGTCTCATGTCAGACATCTGTTGTTCATAGGTTTTTGCCTCTTCCTCCAAGGTTTTTTTAAGCTGGGCAACTTCAGTCTCACGTTTCGATCTAGAAACATGAAAGCCTTTAGTTGTGTGAATTATTTTGGCTGCGTCACAAAAATAAAAAAGGCAGAAAAAGCTTTAACCTGAGTTCTTGCTGAGCTGCAGTGGAGTCCAGGGTGTCCTCCAGCTCGGTCTTTAGGGCCTCCAGCTCCTCGCCCAGGTCTCGGCGGTGTTTCTCAGCCTTAGAGCGCGCTTGTCTCTCCAGCTCCAGGTCCTCCTGCAGCTCTGAGAGCTGCGCCTCCAACTCACGAATCTTCTTCTGTGCCGTGTTCTTGGCTGCAGCCTCTTCCTCAATCCTGAAGACAACATAGTTCCTCTTGTTATTGTGCGATTACAATTACTATTAAAAACACGTGACTAACATTAACATGGTAAATTGTCTTTCACATACACAAAATAATAATAATAATAAAATAATTTAAATGGACCACGGCAGAAAGGAGAAGGAATGGACTTAGTTCCAGAGTTAGCTGGAGTTTTGGGAGTGTAGATTTTTATCTGCCTTTTGACATATGGAGATACTCCTCTTCTCGTAGTGCATTGCCGTTTTGCACATTGTGAGTGCAGCGGTTAGATCATCATAGAAAGTACTTGCCAGCGCCATGCCTCAACCGCGTGGGATTTCTTAGTCCACCAATTATTTCAGCCCAAAGAGCAACAAAAAGAATACACACTAAAATATGACTACAATGACCTGGACAGAGCAGCCAGCAGTTCCTCCTCTTTCTTGGCGAGCTGATCCCGGAGCTCAGCTATCTGAGCCTGAAGGTCTGCGATCTGGTCATGGAGCTCTGTGGAGTCTCCCTCCAACTTCCGCCGATTTTTCTCCAATTCCTGACGCTGTTTTTCTTCCTTTCTCAGACGATCTGATACGAAAATTATAATGCAACTTAGGGAAAAAAATTTAACAAACAAAAAAGTGTGTGTGTATGGTATATATATATATATATATATATATATATATATATATATATATATATATATATATATATATATATATATATATATATATATATATATATAGAGCAAAGACATACCTTCCAACTCTGTGATCATAGCTTCATGTTTATTCTTGAGTTTTTGTAAACTTTTAGATTTCTCTTCCTCTTCAGTTAAGTTTGTTGTAAACTCTGAGATACGCTCCTCTAACTGCTTCTTTTCCTAAAGGTTCAAAGAGGAAAGCATTATTAAATACAAGTTGTAATGTAATTCAAAAGACCTGAATTTGTATCAGACCTTGGAGAGTTTATTGTTCTGGTCATCGAGCACCATGACGTCCTCCTCCATCTTCTTCAGTTTGGCATCTGTCGTCATCTTTTCCATCTGAAGCTTCTGTCTCACAGCCTCCTCCTCATCCAGCTGCTGCTCTAGTTCCTGTAAAACAACAGAGATAAAGATTACATTATTGATACGGTTGTCATGGCTCTTCTTTCTCAGACTTCACTGACATTGATGTTCTGCTGCATCTTCTTCCTCTCTGTGTTCAGTTGGGTGACCCGCTCCTCTTCCTCCTCCAGGCGGGACTCGAGATCATGCAAGATGTCCTCCAGCTCCTGTTTACGGTTGGCCAGTCGAGCCCTCATCTCCTCAGCCTCTGCACACAGCTCCGTCTCAGCCTGAAGCTGTTCCTGAAGGGCTAACTTCTCAGCACTCATCTGTAAGAGAAGATGAAAAAGGATCAATTACTCGACATCATGTGAAGTCCAAAGTCAACCCTGGAGAGAGTGAAGGCCACACCTGCTTCTGCTTGGCCTCCAGCTCCTCCACCAGCTGCTCAGCCTGGATCTGCTTCTCCTTTATTTTAGACAACTCCTCTTCTTTGGCCAGCATCTCCTCTTCCTGCCGTGACACCTGAAGCAATGGCTTCACCTGTAAAAAACCAAAAAACATGGTAGACATTAGGAGAATTATGGCAACATGCACAGTGCTAACATTGCTCATGTTTTACCTTTGTGAAAAGCCTCCACCATTGCCAGTTTCTGAGTTTGAGATAGGCAGCACAGTTTCTCTGAATAACTTTCATGGCTGTAAGCTGCTGTTGTCTTTTGGCAAAAGCTCTAAAATGATACAAGAAATGCAGAACAATGATTAATAATGAACCAATTATAAATGTATGAAATAACATCAGTTGGTGTGGTTTGACATACTTGCGTGCCACATATCCTCTGCACCAGGCTTGAAAACTGATGATCACATCGGTGATTTTCATGTCTCTCTCCTCCTCCAGATGAGCCAGGACTCCAGCTCGGAAAAATACTTTACTTTGACCAATGCGGTACAAATTGGGGTCCAGCTCTAGGGCTTTGATCTAAGAGATTAGATACATTACATTATAACTGATTAATTTGACCAATTATAAGATTTCGGTAAAAATGATAAACAACTTAAAACCCCACCGTGAACTTTTGGGCCGAAAAAATTTGACTAAAATAAAAAAATACTTTTTAAAAAAAATTGCACTAATGTATAAATGCTGCGAGCGGGCTGGCATCTCCACAAACCTGACTCTTACCTCGGCCTGAAGGAGCCTCATCCTGCTCATTTCTACGGAAATATTGATCCTAGCTATGAAACCCATCTCCATAAAGCTAAGATACACTCTAATTTGTATCTAAAAATAAGGGGTAATGAGTAATGCACACACCATAAGTACACAAGCCTGTTTCCCATCCATGAAGCCCTTTGGAATGGCATTAGGAGTGAGGATTTCATATCTGAAAAATACAAAAGCAAAAAGGGCTTATCAACCCAGTACTTTGAATGATATGAGGGCAGTGGTTTTATTTTTCACTCGCTACCTCTGCCTGAACTCCTGGAAGACGATGCGGTTGGGGAAGCCCTGTCTGCAGATTCGGATCCCCTCCAGGACTCCATTACAGCGCAGCTGGTCCAGAACCAGGTGAGAATCCAGTTTACCGGCCTGGTGACCCACAAAGATGAGTAACCTTCCAAATTAAAAAAGTTTATGAATGCAATTTACTTTTGAAACTGTACTTTTTTCTCGTGGTTGGGGATGATGCAGCGGACAAAGTTGGGGTTTGTGTTCCTCAGCGTTGCCATCAGGTTACTCAGTTGCTCCTTATACAACTGGCCAACGGTGCGAAACATGCCTTTGCGTGTTTTGAATGCGCCATGCATAGAGTCTGACATTCCTGCAACCTTATCCAATCCAACAATACGATCCACTGTGAGGGGAGGAAAAATAGGAATCATCTTTGAAACAATATCAAAATGAATATGCGTGAATTGGAACACTAACTCTTACCATCTCTCCACAGATCAGAAGTGAATTTGTCAGTGGACTGGTTCAGCAAAGTGGCTACACACTCATTCAATGGATCCATGTTTTTCATCAGCCACTCATCTGCTTTGTAGTCAACCTGCACCACAAATCACACAGTCATTCAAACTCACTTTCTGTTTTTGTTAATAGAATCATTTATAAGGACGTTTACAAAAAGCCAATAACCTTTCCCGCATAGTGAATGATGCAGAAGTCAGAGTCATCTTTGAGTTTCTTGGGTTTCTGAAACTTGGGGTGCGTCCCCTGCTCCTGCACCAACTTCTCCACAAAGGTTTTGTCTGTGGCTTTGGGGAACCAGCACTCCTCGTCGAGCAGAGCCAAGACACCAGGGGGCCCAGCCTTCAGGTGCAGACAACACAGGTTAATGTCAGACACCCACTCATTACAAGACCTACTGATACATGCTTAAACTTGCAGTGACATCTGCTTTCTCCTGAAATCTTACACAACATAACGCTGCAGAATCAGGACCAAATAAGGAACAAACGCTGACTGTTTCGTGTGCGAGCATAAACGGAAAGATGAATGATCACCGGTTTCTCGATGAGGTCGATACAGGGCTGCAGGTCCAGGCCGAAGTCGATGAAGCTCCACTCGATGCCCTCGCGCTGGTACTCCTCCTGCTCCAGGATGAACATGGTGTGGTTGAAGAGCTGCTGCAGCTTCTCATTGGTGTAGTTGATGCACAGCTGTTCAAACGAGTTCAACTGATGGACAGGAGAAAAAGGTAAGAAAAAGCACTTAAAATCTGTCAATTATACAAGTGAACAGTCGAAAGTAGTTTCTTTTAAAAACGATATACTATTCTTCACAAATTATACAAGTGATATTTAACACATTTTACCTCAAAGATCTCAAACCCGCGATGTCAAGGATACCAATGAAGGATGCTCCCTGTCGTTTGGTCTTGTCAGCGCTTTGTTAATCCTCATCACTAACCACCGAAACATTCTCTCATAAGACGCTTTGGCCAGAGCCTCCACTGCAAACTCAGCCTGCTCCTGAGTTTGGGCCTTCTGCACATAGTCTCTACCAACCTGTGTAAAAACATTGTCATGGTAAAGTCACAGAAAACATTTAAAAATATACTTTACAAATGATCATAAACGGGCTTGTTACGGTCAGACCTTGATTCGTGGAGATAAAATCGCTCGAGTGAAGTCAGTCACATTAATGCTAAGAAGATGACACACTTTCTGAGCAGCTGGTGAAGAGGAACACAGGAGTGAATGCAAATACACTTTTGAGTCAAAGATTCACGTTGTGATGTTGTGGCGTATATACCGGTGTCATCGGGCATGGAGGCCTGGTCTGAGTGACGCTCTTTCTTAAAGGTCATGTTGCCCAACTGCAAAACTGCAGATATCACCCTCAACAGACCTGGACAAAAATGTAAACAAGCAAACTAATTCACTAAAAGTGAAAAACACAACATTCAATTTTGTTTATGATGCTGAAATTGGCACCTGTTCGTCTCTTCTTCTGGGATACCCATGATCTGAAACGCCTCCATTGTTCAGTGAAACAGGTCTTGTCCTGTTGGCCAGGAATGGTCATGTTGCCATTAGACAAGAAGCGGTATTTGTCGTAACTCTCAAGGCACAGTTCAGCTAAAGGACAGAAAAGCCCGTCAACGTCTAGCTCTTGTACATCAAGTTTATTTTGATCTATTAAATACTGATATTTTCTGTGAAAAGACTCAGTCTCCAATTGACTCACAGCGCAGCTTTTCCCCTGCTCCGGTCAGCATGTAATAGAAAATGTGAAGCTCCGTTCTTCTTTAGCTTGTCTAATGGCCCGAGACTTTTCCAACAAATCTACAAGATTTAGTCAAGGATCAACGTCAAATAGTTTAGTGTATGTGTGTGTGTGTATGTGTATGTGTATGTGTATGTGTATGTGTATGTGTGTATGTATATATACACACAAACACACACATATTTTAAAGCAAGATTCACAAAACAAATATAGCATCACTTGATAAGGATACAAGTTTCAATGTTGGCTCCAACGATGTATCCGGTGACATCAAAGTTGATCCGAATGAATTTTCCCTAAAAGTGAAGAAATACGTTTGGCTGTGCAGCTCAACAATTGTATACATTTATGAGTAGCAGTAATCTTACAAATCGTGAAGAGTTGTCATTCTTGACGGTCTTAGCATTGCCAAACGCCTCCAGGATAGGGTTAGCTTGTAGCAGCTGTTTCTCCAGTTCTCCCTGACACAGAACAACACAAGTAAACTAACTAGGCTTCAGTTCTAATGCTGCTAAACCAGTTAGAGCAAATGTATTCACAAGTTGTGAATACCAAAACACAAATAAGATAGTGTATTCAAAAGACTGGCCTCAGGTATCATTGCCCAATCACACAAACGGAACAAAATACTGTATCCTCCACATTCCAACACACATTCCCTTAGCAAGCCTATTCAAGTAGAAGCCCTGTAAAGTCCATATCCTTACAGGCTAAACAAGACAACCGCATACAGGTAGGTTAGTGAGAAAGAAAAGCAGGACAATTCAAGGGCACCCACAGCTACACCCATGATCACCAGATAAGGGAAATCACAATCCTTTCTGCACTAAAATGTTGAAATGTGGATAGGGCAGTGGGACAAGTTTGAACAAATATCCAATTCAATCTAATATTTATTCGATTTGCCATTTGTTTTATCAAGATTCATTCCGCAGTGCCCATTTTAAACATGCTCAGGAGCCTTAACTTTTGAGAGGAGAGTTTGTAGAGGTTTAAATTAAAAGGGTTCTCCAGTTTTACACATACTGTAAAAAGACCCAATAGAGACAAGACATTTACTACTTAGTTCACCCAAATATTTTAGATTCACTGGTCCAAAATGTTGCATTTGACCACAATACTCATGCTTTAGGGAGATATTCATAAATGTTGTGAGAAAGTACATTGTTGTGATAGGTTAAGATAGAACGAGTGAATCAAATGCGTGTGTACAAAAGTTCCCAATACCCCCACAGCCCCTTGCTTTTGTTAGTCCATGCTTATGCGGTCAAATAAAAGTAGAACTCACATGTGACAAAACTGCAAGGCTCTGGAAAAAGGCACACAAATCAGGTACTTTTAAATTACGTAACTTTGGAGATAATCTTTAGTCAGCTGTTATTGAATCGTGAACGAAAATGTCATCTTAAAAACAACAAACAGTAGAGTGCCTGTGCCCACACATCTGTTCAGATCGACCCGCTTCTGCAGAGAGAGACGCAGGTCGAGACATGAACCAAGAATGTGGCTCATTCAAACAGGCTCATTGCATAAAACAAGGAAATCTATAAGCCTTTTTTTTTTAAGATAACATGTGAAATAAAACCCATTACAACATTTAAAAGCATAATACTTCAGAGACCAAACCAACCTGGTCTTTCTTTGATTTGGAGGATGATGCAACATGGGCCAGGTATTGAATTACTTTCTTGGTGTTTTCCGTTTTTCCTGCTCCAGATTCCCCCCTAAAAAGGACAATGAAAAAACACAGAAAATGCACAATATTATGAAAAAGAATATCAAATTAAAATAGGACAATTGAAAAGAAATTCAATCAAAAGGAAAAACATACGTGCATAGAATAGATTGGTCCTCACGGTCTAAAAGGCAAAAATAAGAAAAAGAAAATGCCATGAATACAACAGTAAATAAAATGTCAACATGTGTGGCATGGACTCATTACGAAGCGTGGTACCCTGCATCATGCTGCGGTAGGCATTGTCTGTGATAGCATAAATGTGAGGGGGCATCTCATGCCTCTTCTTGCCCTTGTACATGTGCACGATCTCCTCGGTGTAGATGGGCAGGTACTTGTACGGGTTGACCACAACACAGAAGAGACCAGAGTACGTCTGTTAGGAAAGAGCACATGAATAAGTGTACGTATTGACACACTTTAGAGTCAAAACATGTTGCTCGCGTGCTCAAGGTGCAGTGGCATATTTTCATAAACTGACATAGATGAGGCCAGAGTAGTATCGCTCTTTGATGTTGTGCAGCACTGAAGCCTCGTTCAGACAGGTCAGCTCGGCCATGTCCTCCACTTTATTGAATTTGGGGGGGTTCATTTTCTGGATGTCATCTTTATTCACTTTGATCTAAAGTTTACAGAAAAAGAAGAACAAGTATTCGAAGCACAATATCAACATTGGAGAGAAAAACTCCACTTCTTTTTACCTTTTTGCCAGAGTCCACAAGCTCGACAAGACACTCCTCTCCCTGCTCCTCTTTCAGAGAACCGGCCTCAAAGCCCAGCTTCTCAGACGGGATCCATACCAGTTTTTTGGTTGCCCAGTCGGCCTGAGCCAGGGGGTTGTTGACCCCACCGCGGTCCCCATACAGGAATTTGTCTGCGTCTGACATTTTAGCTTTGAAGAAAAATAAAATAAAGTTAATTACATTAAAGCCTTCAAAGTTTACATAAAAGTTCAGTCAAACTGGCTGGGTTGTTTGCAGCGAGATGTCACTCATCAAACCATCTGTAAAGTTTGTACAACAGAAGCGCTCTGTCGCCATTTGAGTCCCTAAATTCTACTGGATGTAATAAAATGAAATAAAAACAGTTGAGCTGGCTCTGAAGGACATGCAAGAAGCCCATAGGTGTCCCGGGGCAGGGGGGGGGGGGGGGGATGCTCTGCCCCAGATCCTGCAACAAGAATGTCAGGAGCAAGTCTGGGCAAAAACAGAAAAGTCATCATTGGCCCACCACACCCAGCAGCTCTTGAAATCTAGTACTCAAAATGCTCTGGATCCTGCTCTGAAGTATAATAGGATTAAATAAATAAATATTGAAACAGTTGAATATTGTTATTAGCAGTACATTAGTGGTGTAAAGGAGTCTGGCTCATATTTACACACACACACACACACACACACACACAGCGTCCTCAGTTAAGAGCGAGTGTGTTTATAGAGCGAGGGATAAGGGGATCAGTGCACAAGGTGTCATCTGCGCCTGCCCTAAGTTCATTAAGCGCTCACGGCCTGTGCCAGCGCTGGGGGAGGAACACCACTTTCACTTCTATACATTCAGCCGTGCACAATAAGCACGTCGACAGTGCAGGTTTTCTGTTTATTCTGTAGTAAACAACTAAGGACATAAGCACAAAACTGGTGATCTTCACATGAGTTTGTGTGGCTTCCCTGGAGGTGGCTCATGGCCCAACTTCCTCAGGAAATTACAATGTGCCCTTTTACTTCAACATGTTTCAACATCTAGTCAGTCAATTTGAAATATCAAAATATGCGGCTATAGGCTACAATTTAAAACGACTTCGACAAGGGGGTTTGAGGGTCGCTGCATGTTATTGAAGCAGAAATAACAGAAATTTAAAACGCACCACATTTAAGTGATGACTTTCCACTTCCATTTCGAGTTGCCACAGAAAACCATCGATTGGCACAACTCATTTGAATATTGATTGATAATTCATTCATCCAGGTTTGGGGTCGCTTGTGGATTCAATCATTAATAATTGATGCTAAAATGTCTTATTATTCGCACATCTCCAGGTGCTCACTCCTGATTTTGGCCCCCAGTCAATCCCAGCTTTGCCTCAACCTCTGACACGACCGTGCCACCTGTGACTGACATTGGTGCCCGGCAGGTAAAGATCACTGTGTTTTTATAGGGAATATCCAACAGATTTAAGGGTACAGATTGGAGCCAAGGAGATTGATGATGCTCAACAAGTGTTAGCGTGTCAGGGGCGGTGGCTGAAAGCACCAACATGACTGCGTGCCGTGTGCATTTTTGTTTTTTTGCGCATTTATTTAACTGTATCCTCGGGGTAGGCACACCTCACTGCAGAAGAGGATGGGTGTGTGCCTCTTTATGAAATGTTAATCTCATACAAAAGAGGCAGCACAGAATTTATGTAGGCAACAACAATTACCTAATCTTTTGTAGGGCTGTGCAGTTAATCACATTTTAATGGACATTGAGCATCAGTCAAAGTGATGGTGAATGTATGGGTTTCAGAAGGATGAGAAATATATCTTTGATTGGGAAGAAGTCCTCAAAATGTTGCTCATAACAGGAAGTTGAAACAATGAATATGAAGATTTCTTAAATGCTTTTGTCATATCGTCCAGCTCAACTTTTGTCTTAAGGAAAGAGAAGCTGACAGTCAAACAGGCTTCTTTTTGCACTTTTAAACTGCCCAGGCTTTTCACAAACGTTCTGGGACAGAGAGAGCAGAGCATGCGCACATTTAAAGGGGGCTTCTCTCTGGCGTCTGCCCAACAAGTTTGCACCTGGTCATGTCTAATCCCAACCTTTTGTGTCTTCTCTGGTTCAGTCACAACATCTAAACTGAAACCTTGTGTTTTAGTCTCTTTAATGCACTGAGCACACATTTCCCCTGAAAAGTTGAACTCACCTGTTGTTCAGAGTCAGGCACTTTACTTGAGTGATTTCCTCCTCCTCGACACACACTTTAGTTTTACTCCCAAAAACACAAACCCGCGTGCGCTCCGTGTGTTCGTCCTCTTCAGCGGCTCCTCCCGTGGGTGTCCTGCTCTGTCGCCCGGGTTCAAGCAGCTCCTCAGCGGGGCTCGATCAGGACAGACTCCGCTGCTTTGATCCGCCCAGTTTTACTTTGCGCAGGTGAGTCCTCCCTCTTCCTCTTACTCCTCTTCCTCCTCCCTCTCCTCCTCCTCCTCCCCCTCCCCAGCGACGTGTTCAACAATACTGTCTATTATAATTAATCATTATAGGACCGCTATCAATTTTGCACATTTAAATTTTAAAATCTACCACGTTTATTTCAATTTTATTTATTTATTCAAGGCCTAATTGTTTGATTTTTAATTTTTTTTTGTTTTTTTTTGTTTTAGCTCAACCAGCCAAATTGGAGGAAAACTATGTGTTTAGTATGTATTGCTATTCTTGTTTAAAAAAAAAAATAAAAGAAAGAAAGAAAAAAGAAAGAAAATAAATTTTAAAAAAGGGTGTGTCCCAGCTTATGTGGAAATTGAATGGCGCCAGATCAGTCACTTTGGGGGCCCTAAGCAAGAGGTGGTCTGGGGCCCCTCATATACAGAATTTGAACAGTTTAGTGCAATTAAAGCGGGCCATTCATTGTTGACAATTTACACTTAAGAAGAAACATTCATACATGCTGTTTTATTTTCAAACGTGTTTCTGAGGTGGATCATATTTGATGGGGCCCATTTAGCCTGGGGTCAATTGCCCGGTTCGCCTGCCCCATCGTGCCGGTGTTTGATAGACTGCATCTATTCGCAAAAGTAAAGAGGCCACAAAAGATAAATTGTATTAAAACAATAGGATTTGGAAAGACTATTTAGGCAATTTATTTTTCTGCATTGGTTGAATTAAAACTTACTGTGACACGACGAGGAGGTGTGTTCACAGCTCACTCATCTACCTGCTACTGTTCAGCCAATCAGCTTTTTTACAATTTCTCACCTTATATGGTCAGAGAGAGAGAGGAGCCAAATAAAAAAAAAGAGAAAAGTGAGAAAGACAGGAGCACAGAGCAGGAGGTGTGGTCTACTGTTGAGTTTCTTTGCAAACCTAGTCATTACTTTAAATCCTTATCATCCTGTTGGGCCATTTTTGTCCCACATCAAAGTTACTAAGCAGGTGTTATAAACAGAGTTCCTTCAAGTTCAAATGCACTTACATGGACACTTTAGGTTAAAAACAATTTCAAAACTATTACTATACACCACACACATTGTTTACCGTTTGTGCGAATGAGAACTTGTTCGACGCTAGCTCAAGTTCCTGACTATAAATCTGTTTGCAGGCCGTGAGACGTCAGCAAAAGCCGTCACAACATTTCAGTCAGTTTCTTCTCTGTAGGCTGTATTTGGGTCAAATTTGCAGCCGCAGGCCCAGTGTGTAGTTACACCTTCAGTCACACCCTGCGGCTCACTTCAGGATACACATAAATCTACAGTATCTGCAGTTAATGTGTCACGTAAGTATCTATTCATGAACATAAACTGTATGCATATTTGAGCTTGAGGAGAACGCATATAGTGTTGTGCAAGACTCAAATAACAGAGGATGCAGTCATGTCAAGTCATGCCATTTCACCGACGGGGCGGGAAAAGAGGGGAGAGACATATTATTTCCAGGTACTTCGTATTGAACAATGACATAGATCAGAATTTAATATGTTTGTTCATTGTAAACCTCAATACTGACTCAAAACGGCTTGGCAATAAAAATGGGTCCATTGACTTCCTGTTCGAAAATGTAGAACTGATAAGTTCTACATTTTCTCTTCATAGAGACATTTCACCGCAATAAGCAGCGCATTGTCGTTAACATGCTTTTATTTTTTTGCAATGCATCTACGAGACATTTTAGAACCTATGTGTCACTCAGAGTCTGCATTTGTCTATTAATCACAACACCAAGTACAGGGATGTGGGCGGGGATAGGCGGTAGGTGAAAACAGGGATTCTCTGGGCACTCGAGCCTCAGTTGCAGGACAATACCACAATACAACTTTGAGTAAACGAATGAGGACGAAACACCGGTGTACTTAACTTAAAGTAACCACAAGCACGCACGCCTTTAGGTTTTTAATGTTTATTTATTTGATTTTTAGATGTTTTATTGTTTTTATCTCCAAAAATCCTGAGGTATTCACAATATAATGGCATTTATTCAGTTTGCAATGAGACTTGGGTTAGAGGGGTTGTAATCAAATGAGAAAAAAAAAAAAAGGCAGTAAAGCTGTGTCAATTGATACAAGACAAATACATCAATGGTGTCATACGCTTAACAAGCTTTGAAACGGAGACAGCACACGGCGATTCTTCCACCCTGCAAAGCACACCATGCAGTCATAACCCAAGCCACTGTCCATAATTGTCAACTATCTCATATATTATAAAGAGGGCGCATTGTTCTGATACCCAGATGATATTGAGTAACTATCAAATATAATATTCAATTTACAGTTGTGGCACAGTAAAACTAGGGCTGCACAATATAACAAGTTATCGTAAAACACATTATCACAAGAAAATTCTATAAAGGTTCAGCATTTTAGCATTGGGTTTGTCTCGTCTTTTGAACAGTTTTTACCACTAAATATGTTTTACGAGCTACATTACACTGTCAGAATGAATATAATAAAGAGGTCAATATATAATGTGATCATTTCATATCACACCTATTGTTATACTGTGCATCCCTCATACTGGCTGAGCAAAACAAATAACTTAAGCCAAGTTCATATACATGCCATGATTATTTTGCCTAAACGTCGTTACTTGATTAGTGTGATGTGGTTTATGTTTATAATGGTAAAACGCCAATGACCGACTACTGTCCTATACTGTTCGCCCTCAACAACACAACAAAAAGACATCATAAAACAACATACAAACAATAAATAAATATCAGTGAAAAAAATAAACTGTTGAATCAATCTTGCTCTGTGTCACAGATCTACGATTAATAAAAAATAACGACTGCGACTCACAGAAAGAAAATCAAATAATATTGTCCTTTAGCTTCAAGACAAAAAAAAGAAAAAGAGAAACCTTTAGCAAGTGCAACGTCAGTCACAACAGTCTCAGCATTAAAGGGGGGGAGAGGGGGGAAACAAAAACAAAACACTCTGGTATCAGCTCATTACTACAGCAACAAACCAACCAAAAAGTATACAAAAAAAATATTAAAATAATAAAAATTGTAATAATAAAAGGGATAAAATAACAGCACGCAATTTATGACCCGAAACAAGGGTAAAATAAACTGATCATTATTATCTGATCAAAAATATATAAAGCAACAATACTATAACTTTCAGCTCAGACTCGAGGTTTTCTTTCTGCTGCAGTTCAAAGGTGGAATGAACGTGGCAGTCCACCTTTTCTTGTACAACATCAGGATCAACCCCCAACTCTTTGTTCAATTTGGTGTCAACTTTGCCCTGAATAAAAATAATAAAGTCAATATCATATAAAGGTAATAAAATATAGCAATAATTACTTGTATAATAAAAAAAACAACAGCAAAATAAAAGCTAATAATAATCACCATTGATAAAGACTTTTGGTAAACAATTAAGTTCACACACTCTGTTCACACAGCTAACGGGTAAAGACATAAATGAACACTTTCTCCTAACAAACGTGAAGTTACAGCTCCTCTGTGACACCTAGTGATGGCCCCAACAGGGAAAAGTATGTTGCAAAAATAAAGGCATAAATTCAAAAAACCTACATGTTGTAAAACTCATAAATAAACATCTGTGCGTCCCCGCCTTATGTCGTTTTGTAAAATAAAAACAGAAAAGGGAGAACAAATGAACAAAAGAATGGCAGTTACAGTGGTGACAATAACATGCGTTTGATATACTTTACAGCATTTATCAGTTTATCTCCCAAATGTCAAACAAAAGCGGACCCTCTCTGACCCAGACACAAAACCAGGAGCTGTTTTTGGTTCAAGACAACTACAAACATGAGATTTAGTGTATTGTATTCAGCGATACATGTTCTACTGTGGCGGAACACAGCAAAGAAAGAAACGGTTTTCAAATGCACAGTAAAATTTCTTTGCATTTGAATAAACATTATTTTGAATATTATAGATTTGTGGTTGGACGCAGTTATTTTACAAATGCTCACATTTCAAGTTGTTTTGTGGGATGCGCACTGAAAATAAGTCTTTGTGTTCCTTATAATACATAGAAAACAACCCTAAATTATTTATCAGCTCAATAATAATAAAAAAAAAACCAACATGTTGATCGGTTTCCCTCAGGCAGGTGGTCTTCACAGGGAGGGGCTTAAAATAATAAACAATGTCACTGCAGCAAACCTTACATGAGTTGGGTTTAAAACACATTTGTTGCCCATCAAAGCAAGCGGACATGGTTTGAATGTCTGCATAGTGAAAAATGATATTTGGTTTACTTACAGATGGGGCTATGACACACACGCACACACTGCTCCCTGGTGTCAAGGCGCGGCACTGCAACACTAGCTCAAGTACTTTTATACTTGCTGTGGAAGCTAATATACAGATAAAGCCACTGTTGGCAGTAGCATCCCTATGTACAGTGGGATGACTTTATACATTAGTTATGTGTCATTGAGCATGAGGAGCTGGAGTCAAGACGTGTTCTGAAGCAAACTGCACAATTGAAAGAGCAGGACTGTGTATGCGTGTGTGTGTTTACTTTTATACAATAGCTTAATACACACAGTTTTACAGTGGGAGACTGGGTCCAACTACACATTTAATTTTGCAGCTGGATAAGCCATGATAATATGCTTCGTTGATATAATGGTAATATATTTTCTCCTTTTTGAGTCAAGTTTTTGTACAACCGTTTAGCTTTGCACAGGCAAATTTACAGATGCAGCTTCAGGTCCACCATGGGTCACACAAGGGGCCTGGATCTCAAAACCATCATTATTTCTCGAGTCTACTGCTAACTTCTAAACAGATATTTTAAGGATTAACCCTGCCTTGTTTAATATGTTTATTATATTACTACTGTAGATAAAGACTTGACATAAATTGATAGAATAAGCCAGTATGTCCATTTACTATAAAATGTATATACATTTAGTATTATGCAAAAATTAACACAATAACAAGAACTGCCCTTAAAATGACTTAACCAAACAGTCCACAGCAGCTGTTTTGAAAAGGCTGAAGCATTGATAAGTTGTTGTGTTGGTAGTGGACCAGTCTCCCTCTGTACAGTATTACACACATGTACAAGCAGTGTGACACCTCTGCTCGTCGCTCCAAGTCCTATAGCAGGGATAAATGATGTATAATATATAATGTTAACGACAGTTGTTACAACACTCATTTGTAGTTTTGATCCACACCTTTGGTGTAACCATGGTGATAGTGAGGGAAGATGAACAGAGCAGAGGAGTTATGACCAAAACATCTGGACAGACAGACACCCCTTTGTGTGTTAGATGCAGTACTGTGTACAGTACAATATATAATACAGGTAACTGCTCTCGTGTTAGTAGTACTCATTCTCTCTGCGTCATCTATAATTACATATTCATATTTGCCTTTGCTCTTCTCAAACAAGCTCATATTTGGTAACACATGCAGACATTGCATTATTTCACGTTTTTGGTATAAAATAAAAATATTTGTACTTTGGAAAAAAATAGGTGACAGCAGCGCCTAAAGCAAAAAGCAGCAATAATGCAAATAAATAACCAAACAACAGAACAAAGAGTCTAAATGCCAACTAATCATAACAGCGTGCCATCGTTTAAGTGATTTACAATAACTTTGGACACCAAAAGCTCATGACTTTAGCCTTTCAGTTCATGTTCAACTTTCCTTCAACGATCTTCCTTACTTCCTACATCCTCAGTTCAAACACTTGACTCTGGGTCCTCCTCATCACCTTTCCTTCAACATACTTCTGCCTCCTTCACATCACTTCACTGTTCCTTTCTTCTGGCCTTTCCACTATCTTAAATCTGATTTGGTGAGTGCTAGGGAGTGGGACATCCATTTTAGACTTGTTACATCTTTAAATTGTAAGTCTAAAAAAAGGACATTTCATAAAATTGAATCACTGAATGCACACAGTAAACTAGCACCATAAACATCTGTACTTACAGGACCGCCAAATACATTTGTCTCCACTTATAAATGACACTACACTTTTGGTCTGTAACACAGTGGAGCCAGACACCTAAAACCAAACTACAGGTGGTCAAAGAGGTAGGCAGATGGTAAAGTAAAGCAATGCTCCAAATGTACTGGCAACAGTTTCACCAAAGAGACAAAACCTGCCTCTCCACAGTCACCAGAGCACCACTCCACGTCATCCTTTCATCTGACTGCCTCATCAGCTGTTCTTATACGAGTAAATACAACCCACTCTCTCTCAACAACTCACCTCATTATTATTATTATTATCAAGGCCATGTCATTTCCTTTGTCTTCTTCCAATTACGTCAATAATTAGAACAATCATATATTAAATTAAAAATGTCTTCTATAATAGCTGATGAGAATCTTATCTAAATAGCAACATAACCTGATTGTAGTGTAGTAAAGTAAATCATTACCTTGTACAAAAATACTATTCCTACCATAAGAAAAAGAACGACAGACAAATGAAAACAGGTACAGCCTGAGAAAGTGTGAACATAGAGAAACCTGGATTAAATAATCACACAATCAAGTTGTGCCTTATGATTATGTACAGAAGTGATCCATATGCTAATGTAGCAGAAGGTTTTGTTCCAGTGTGTAGTGACTACGCTGTTGACCAAACCAGCGGTGGTTAATAAAACTGTAGAGAATAAAATATACAGCATGTGGGTGCAGTTTAAGTGAATACACCCCTGTCTGCCTGTCCAGATTTCAAACACTCATCATCTACCCGTGCATCAGTCCTCTCAGGTCTTGGTGCTGCTCCTCAGTGGCTCTTCTGCTGGACAGTTGGTTGTGAGTCGAGTGTCATGTCAGGTTTAGCTAGACTTGGCCAAGTCTCACTTGGCAAAGCTAAAGCTGGGGTCGACTAGCGTATGGCCAGGCTAACGCTGTGCAGGGTTAGGCTACCTACTGAAGAGTGAGTGGAGCTGGTGCTGGTGGCTGTAACACTGACTGCTGCGCGGAGACTCTGTGTGCTCCATAACCGACTGGAACCAACCGGCAACGTCCACATCGAGCACTTCATAACGACGGATGAAACTATGCTCCTGAGAACAGAGCACAGTTTTAGACACTGTCTGATTAAGTGTTCTGGGTTTAAAAGAGAAAGAAGAAACGTACCAGGAGTGGGTGGTATTTTGGCCTTTTTCTGTGATCCTTTGTGAGACTAAGAGAAAAGAATAAAGTATAATATTACATTGCCGCAGCTGAGTCAAAAATGACCATTAAAAGAATATTTTTTTTAAAAAGTCCAAAACTCACCAGTCTTTAACAAAGGACTGGAAGTCCAGAGAAAAGCCCATACCGAGAGGCAGCAGAGGAGGATCTTCCTGTAGCACTTTGGTCAGAACCTCAAAATCTGTCTTGCAATTTTTATACGGAAACTGTCCTGTGGCAAGCTCCACCTTTAACCAGTCCACAAAAACACATTCAGGCACAGATGCAGTTACTTTCCTGTATACGACATCACTGCAGCTTCGTTTGACTTACCAGAGAGATGCCCAGGCTCCACACGTCAGCGCGGATGTCATAGTCCGGTTTGGTGGGATCTGGGGGATCTATTCTCTCAGGCTGAAACATAAAAAGATTTTGTAATTAAATGTTATCAAACAACCATTGTGACATTTTGAGAGGAGACAAGCACTCACTGCCATGTATGCAGCACAGCCAGCGCTGCGTGTCTTTGCCTTGGAGTCGACCAGTCTTCCGCTGATGCCAAAGTCACACAGCTTGATCTGACCCTTAGCGTCTAAAAGGATGTTGGAGGGTTTGACATCTCTGTGTATTACACCATGTTTCTCCTTCAGGTACAGCAACGCCTTTACTATCTGGTAATGACAAACAAGAAGCATTACATTTATCCATTTAAGTTCAACATCACATCCATAGTATTTACTTACAGCTACAGTCATTTTTCCTAGGATTGGCTCTGGGATGGGGCCTTGGATTCTCTTCTTTAACTTCTCTGCACATGTTCCCATTAACTCCATGGCAATAAAAACATCAGTCTGAACAGAAACATTAATCCAGTCAGCTCCAAGAGAAATTTAACACATTTTATTGTATGAAGTAAGAAACTCACATTGGTAACTATAGCGCCATAGCACTGAATGATGTAGGGGCAGTCATGACTCTTCAGCACAACATCCAAATCCATAAGAATTCGCTTGTTTTCATCTTTGTTTCCTGTTCGACGCATTTGCTGTAGCAGAAAATGCAAAACATTAGTTTTATTTTTAAAATATCTTATATAAGCATGAGCATACAGTTAAATTAAACAGTATTTCACCTATTTGAAGTGTTTAATCATTGAAACACTTTAAGTCCTGGTTAAAGGAACCATGTGTAGCCTGTGCTTATTACTGGTTTAAAAAAGAACTATAATCAAAACTGAACCTAGGTTGCCTTGACCTGCAGATGGAGGACACATCCGAGGTTTTCACAGACTGCACCACAGGTTCATAATTGGCGGCAAGTGCTGGGCTTAGGTTAGGTTCAAGCCAACTGGATTTCTGCTGGTTTCATGTGCTCATTGGGCAGTCCAGGTGGACCTGTGTACATTCATGAGCTTTTGGATGCTGAGAACACTCTTTATATCAGTTTGTCACAGATATATTTTTTGGGGGAGATAATTTGCTTATTGTAGTTCTTCAAAGTTCTTCAAATTGTTCACTCAATACGAAATATATTGCAAACTATCGCCATTGTTGTCAACTCTATTTTGCCTTCCACCATCAGAATCTTGTTTCCAGAATTCCCAACTTTCGGTTAGAAACTAGCATTTATGGTTGAGACGACACCACATGAAAGCACCATTAGCTGTAGGAACTGGCAATGCAAAAGAGAGGCTCGTTCTGCTTTCTGATTGGATAATCGTCTCATGAGCCAAAACACCAAATTACAAGATATACAATGTTAACGTCATGTCCAATGTTTCTGTAATTATGTTCATCTTGTATTTGGGGGCACAGATTGGTAACATTTGCAATTTAAATATTACAGTTCCTTTAAGATTGCTTCAAAGCTGCAGTCGACTGTTCCCGTTTTCAGCAAAGGGTGAAATGAGGAGGTTCTAGAGTTGGAACTGGTTGTCAAACATGGACAGTTTCTTCAGTGATTATTGATTAATATCTTGATTGGAGGCAAACAGCACACGTCTGATATTGCTTACTTGCCACTTTGCTGTTTTAACAAAATGTATTATACTGTTTACAACAGCAGTAAAAAGCTTACAACATAAAGCACTACAGCTTTAAAAGCCTTTGTACACTGTAATGAAGTGGATGGGCTTGTTTGTACATGTACTGCCATGTCAGCATTTAAACTAGAGCCAGTACACAATGTATAATAAATAGTGACATTCACATACCTTGACAGCAATTACATGGTCAGTCTTCTTAAAGCGCACTTTAAAGACCTGTCCACACGTTCCGCTGCCGATCTCGCCCTCACTGATCAGATCCGTCACCTCGGCTGGATACCGCTACAGTGGAAAATATACATAAGACTCTGATCCACACTCTAAAATGTACTTGTGAGTTAAGATACCTAGCTTTATTATTCTATTGTCTCCAATGGCTTGGCTTTGTTGCCAAATTTTAAATATTAACTCTTAAATACTGTAAAATATAATACTATGATAATACAAACAACAGCAAACTTACCTGACCATCAATCTTTAGATAACCTGTTTGTTTCATGATCTCTTGCAATTTCTGGTCAATCTCTGCACTGTAATAACAATATAAAGTTAAATTAAAGCTCAACATCATCACAGCTTTAAAAAAAAGGTAAGGCTGAAAAAGATTTGTAATGAAAGAAAACCTGAAACTGATTTACTAAATAGACGTATACTAAAAAGCATCAAGTAGAAGTTCTATTTTGTTGTTTATAGAAGACATTTACTTATTTTACCTAAATAAATACAAACGTTATGATTTGCCAAATGTGTTCATTCACTTGCATGTTGCATGTGTGCAAGCACATACTTCTCTAGGCTCTTCTGTTGTCCATATGGGGGTGTGGGCAGGGTGAGCAGGTGTCGCGGGCGGCTGGGGTACGGGTGGTGCTGGGGCGAGTTCTCTGATGACGACGAGCGGCTGCCTCCATCGTTGGCCAGTGGCAGCGGAAGTGCTGAAGGACACAAGTGGCATTAGTTACACTGCAGCATCTGAAGTGCGTCATATAGTAAGTTTCATTTTTTGTGTGCAGTTGAATGAATGTAAAACACTTTTAATTGTTTTACAGAGCTTTGAACAACACAGGAAGATTCTTCAGTGTGTTTCCAGTGGGACGCCAAGTGGAAAAGTCTCTTGGTGAGGTCAGAAAGTTTCTTCTTATGTAACACCACTATCCTTGCACACCATATAACGTTTTCCCATCAATGGAACAGTTTTGTTTTATTTTTGCTGAAGTCCCACCCAAACATTAAATAAACAGGACTGTTATCTCAGAGCAGGGGCAGAATCGTTCTCAGGCTGAAACAGGCAGAACAGGGAGGGATGTGCCCTTTGTTGATATCAACAAGTTGATTTTATTGGGAAAAGAACTGTTTAACAACTTAGATTTATCATTATTTTAAAAGGTCACAACCCGAATAAAAGTGGGACCATGTCTGACACTGGGCCATGTTTTTCTTTATTAGAGCAGTGATGAAGTCATGTATCATGAGCTATCTTTAACTCACACTGTTTATGCCAGTGACCTTCACTCCTCCACATTCAACATGTTCATTTTGACCTGTGTTTACAAAAGCCTCAATCTATGTTTGAGAGACATGGTCAGGGATATTAATATCAAAATATCTTTTAATTAATGTAAAATCAAGTTGTAAACAGGTGTTGTTTTTGTAAATTCTAATATAATATATATTGCATCCAAACAAACATGCCACATGCAAAATATAATGTATGAGTTTTGTACTGAATATTATGGCCACTTTGGGTTAGTTACATTTTCAGTCACTCTTGAAGACAAATTACACCAGATTATTAACAAGTACTTGGGAAAACATTCTTCTGACTTCTTTTTAAACAAGTTGGAAGTGTATACACCGAACATGCCATCAGGTGTTTGTCTCCGTAAAACACCCACAAGGCAGGCCTGCAAAGGGACTTCAGTTAGAAGGAGAAACGTTAGTTTTCAGGACCAGTCTTTGGTAAAGGTTGCATATCCATAACTGTCCCCTCGAGGCAGACATAGTACAGCACAGATGGCAAGACAATACAAGAACAAAGAAAAATATGGACATTAGCAGACACTGACTCCTGCTTTCACAGTACGGCTGCGTGAGGAATCAGAGGGATGCAAAAGGGTAAACATTGGACCTCAACGTTTGTTGAGTTTAATAGTAGAAATAGACCACAGAGAATGATCTCAAAGTCAGATCACTGATCAGACAAAGAATCTTGGGATGCCAGTCAAAGTAAAGCAAGAAACATGTACTTTCCTGTAGATTGACCAGAGGAAACTTAATTAGAGACAGAGTAAAACAAAACACAACCAAAACAATGTGCCGTGCATTAAAGCCACATGCACGGTGGTTCTCGGCCTCCAGCAAAACTAAGGTTAATTTTCTGACACATGTCAGCACACGCTTGTGTTGTCTATATAAACACACAACACTGCCTGCCACTGCCACAGACACACTGAAGGTGAGAGGAGAATGGAAAATATGTGATTTGAACTGAGGTGTAAAGGACTGAAAAGAAGACTATAAGTAGTTTTGAAAGCATGAAACAGGTGCATCTTATGGGACTGGAAGAAATTACAGTATAATTTATAATTTCCCATCTTAAAACTTTTCTTACCCGAGTTAGATAAAGGAATGTTTACTCCCATGGTTAAAATAGTAAATTACAGAACAGGTTTGCTTGTTACAAGCTATCAAACATGTAGAATACTGTAGAGAGCAGATGAGTGATAAAGTTGTGAGGTGATAAAGTGGTGCAGTGGCAGAGAGAGCGATGACTGAATGATACCTGCGCGTTGGGAAGGGGCTGGAGCAGGACTGAGCTGGATCACGATGACTGGACACAGGACAGAAAATATATACACACACATACATTACTGCACTATGGCTGAAAGACAGGCGCACATCCTCAGGCACTCAGCATGATGATAAAATACAAAAGAGCATGTCCTTTTTCTCTTGCAAACCATTTGTAAACTTCAGTCATAACACAGTAAAGGGTGGTGAACAAACAATTTACATTCAATTATATGCTTTTAATGTGGATGTCCAGTTCTGAAAGATTTTTCACAACACCGTTGCTTACCATAACTCGACCTGTCAAATTCTAAGAGACAAGAATATAGTTTATATTCATAACATTCCATCCAGGCAAGGCAGTCATCAAATGTAAACGACCACAAGGGAATAAGCTTCAGTCGACGCATTTCCAGTCTTTTCACATGTCAAGTGTTAGTCTCTGAAAAACATGTCAGAATATACCACTGCTACAACTAGCACAATGACATTTCATAATGTAGCAGTCAGACAAATATCATAGTATCCCATCAGAAGCAGCCAAGACATCTTTAGCTCCAAAAAAGGCCCAGCCCACCCCCACCAAGGATACGAGGACCACAATCCAGGGGGAATTTAGAATAATTTCACATTTAAAAATAAGGTTTAAATCTAAAGGACTAGTAAAATGTACTTTGCAGGACAATTTACAACCATAAGAATGGTTTTAGGGTGATTAGAACTGAGGTATCAGTAGAAAAACAGAAAATATAATAACAATAATTGATATAAAATATTAGTAAACAGATTCACACTTTGTAAAGACTCACCATTACACAAGTACTGAGTTTTAGAGAAAGCTTCGTGGTATTTGAGCTAGTGACCCATGTATTGTGATGAGTTTCTACATAATAACGTTGTGAATGAGGCTGTCAACTGCCCAACAGCAGCCTAATCTTTTATTTGTTGATTCGTGTGATAATGATAAACGCCCTCATGAAACGTCAAGAAAAAAAAGGAAAACAAGATAACCCTTTCGTTAAAGCTGTTGATTCAAAGGTTGTCATGAAATTGGTCAAAATCGGACAGTATTTAATGCTGTCAATATGTTAAAAATGTCCTTAAAGCCGCAGAAAATGTTGACGATGGGCCTGTGGCTGACTATCACAGATTGCTAGTTTCTTAGCTTAGCATGTTTGACAGGACTGATCCAAAACAAACACACATCTACCGGGCCAAAATGTGAAATGACAGCCTGTCCTTTTTAATAAGACGTCAAAGATGATTCACCACCAGCAAAGCATTTATAACTTAATACTTGAGAATACTTTCGGATCAAGCAGTTTGTGTTTGTTTATGTAGCTAGCCTGTTAGCATGTAGCTCGCAGCAGGATAACACCTTCCTCCGCCTCTCGACATTTGCCCTTATATTTTGGCGCATACAAACGCCGGATTAAAACTCCAGGGGAACTCACTTGGCCTGGGGCGTGACCGCTGTGGACTCATGTCGATGTTAATGTCGATCCTTCGCCGGGCCTCTTCATTTTCTTGTTTTAGTTTCTCCTCGATTCGCGAAAGCCTCTGTTCCAGCGACGACATCTTGAAAAATTGAGCAGTCTGTAGCTGCTCTCGACTCCACTGTGTGGCCGCGGCTGGTACTGCACCAGGTTGCAGCAAGGGAACGGGCACAGAAGAGAGACCTCTCAAGTCATTGTACCAAATTGCAGTGAATGCCTCATGTTTTTGCAAGTTGTTGGATTTTTGTGAATGGTTCTTCATTACAAAAAATGTAAAAAGAAAATGGTTTCAAAACAGTTTTTTTTTTGTGAGAAGAATCAAGTCATCTCAAGTCCAAGTCGAGTCCCGAGTCTTGTGATAAAAATTAGCTATTAAATGTACCCAAGTAAGAGTTACTTCAAAATAATATATTCATGTAGTCAAGTAAAAAGTAGTGGTCAAAGAAATTACTCCAAATATTAAGAGCAGTGGTGGAAAGTGTACAAACATTTTTTTACTCAACTAAAAGTACCGTTACATGTGCTTACTCAATTACGTCTGCCAAAATTGTACTGAAGTAAAAGTACTACTTACTTTAACACAGTTTTAGTATAGTAGTAATTTTAGAACAGCGTTTTGTTTAAAACTTTTCCTCAGCTGAATTAAGATATTTGAAACAGCAAACCGAATATTCCCAAAGCTCTGGCCAATCAGCGCAGGAGATGCAGTGATGTTGAACATTTGTAGGTTTAGAAAAGAGCAGAGAATGCGAGGCAGCCATAGATTTGGGATAATTTGGCTGTACTCAGTAACTCCCATGACTTAAATGTAACTAATTACAATTACATGCTAGACTTGCACTCAATTACAAGCATAAGTTCAGGTTTAAACATTATTCAACAGATCTACTAAATTACAGTAACGCGAGTATTTGTGATAAATTACTTTCCACCTCTGAGTAAGTGTAACAAGAGTAACCGGATTTTTTTTATTTGAAGTTAATGAAGGACAGTTGATATAAATTCTGCACATAATCTGGTATTTTCAAACTGAGAAAATGTAAATCATATCTGAAAGCGCGGTGCAAGAATATTCAAATGATCTAGTACTAACGGCATAAAGCTTTGGTCACTTGCAGACTTACTCACAGTGTGTATAGTAACTAAAACATTTACTCAAGTAGGAGTACTGTTACTTCAAACTAAATATTACTCACGTAGAAGTAAAAAGTATGGTGCAAGAAAACTACTGAGAAGTTCATCATCTATAAAAACTTACTCAACTGATTGCAACTAGCCACCTCTGCACATTGAGCAGGATATCGACCTTATGACACCACACTATATCAAATGTCCAGGCATTTATGATACGATACTTCACTTATGCAATTATTCTACTAACTACAATAAATAAGATTCTATGGAGTAAACGCGCTTGTATGTGTGACATATTTGGCACCTGTATAGATACTCCATGTATAATACCCACAAAAAAACATTTACAAATGAGTAATAAGCCATTATTGTTGACATTTTTAGCAGGTGTTTTTGAAATTGGCAATTTTACTAATAATTTGTGAGCACTCATAAACTAAAATTAAAAGTGACTAAAATGAGTAATTTCGTTCAAAAAACGTACATATGAACAAGACAAAGTTACCAACATGCCGTATGTCTTTAATGCTTAGTTGAACCAAAGACATGCATTATTTCCTTTACCAACTATTCATTAATAAAATGTTTTGTTTCACCAACTATTAATTCAAATCCAAATAGTCCATGTAAACTGGACAGTGCGTTTACCCTGTAACCCTCTCATAATTTGCCCAGTCAGTTCCCAAAATTTGCTAAATCTAGCCACAATTAGCTCAAGAAATTTGTTCTAGTTAAAAGAAAATGCTATATAGTGGTTCAATTCTATGTAAAAATGTAAGGCATCGGTATGAGAGGCTTTTGATTTGCCTTCAAACATGTAACAGTACAAAGATACAGCAAACCTCTTCTAACAGCTCCACAGATGACGGATGATTTTAAAGGCTACTGTTTTGAATGAACTTCAGTCAATGATGTGTCGTACAATGAATGGACAGAACAGCCTAAAATGGTAGTTACTCAACACACCTTGATTGAAACATTTGAACATCCTTTCAACTCATCAAGTCCAAAGTCTTTTAAAATCCTAAAAACATGGCAGTCTCTCTTCATTCATTCACAGTGTAATAATCGTCGACAAACAGTAAGAGGGGATGATATAACTTGAAGCCTTGACACATTCTTTAAGGTCTTGAAGTCTTGGTCCACTAGCAGAGGTCCGAGACGTAGTCAAAGTCTCTGAAACTTTCCTGGTCTTTTCGGGAGAGCACCCGCGGCTCACGAGGAGGAGTCAGAGTCGGAGCTTCTGTGGTGAACTCTTCGTCAAAGTTACTCACGTCTTCTTTGCCTCCAATGGTAGGAACAAAAGGAGGAGGCACCTTTTTCAGAAGGAGCGCTTCCCAGTCCACATTCTAGAGATAAAACAGAGGAAAAAATATAACTATAAAAGCACTATTGTTTTTCCAATGCAGTGGTTCTAAAACGGCAGTATTGGTGGTACACTGGTGACTTTGTAGTTACTGGTAATTACAACATTTTAAATTCCAGACGATTTTTATCACTACTCTAAATGATTACCTTTGAAGAACAAAATACATGTCTTACATTTTAGTCCTGAATAATTTCAATTTAGTTCAGCTTCAGTACATAAGTATGTGCAAAAAGCAAAATCCTCCAGCTAGTTAGTCCTGACCAAACCTAGCACATCTGAAGTTGGGTTACCTTTTTTAGTCCTGCCAAGTCAGATTAAACTGATCTTCTTTTAAAGTTAAATGTACTGTTTGCCAATTGGTGTGCGTTTCAGAATCACAGTTTCATAGGTTCACTGTTTAGATCAGACATTGGGTTGATATCTGCGCTCACCCTGAAGAATGGCTGTTTCTTCACCTCCTCTGCATCCTTCTCACCAGAGCCAAGGCGCCGCTCTGGGTTCCTCCGTAACAGCTAAAGTGACAAGTGACATTACAGTGGTATTTACACTTGTGAGTAAGACTATACGAGTATCTATGTATGCATGACTTTTGTCATTGTTACAAAAAAGACAACTGTGCTCTTACTCTTCTCATGATGCCAATAGCCTCAGTGGAGAGGAAGCGTGGGTAGCGCACTTCATCGTTCACAATGCTGTCAAACACCTCCTCCTCGTCATCTCCTGGAAATGGGGACTGTGCACAAACAGTGGAGAAGATGATCAGTTTTACATGCAATGCCGTTGTCTGTAAAGGAGGCATAGTAAGTTCAAATGTTTAGAAAAGTGTGAAAATGTCTATCAACTAAATGTGCATATAATTAATACAATTGAATGATTTCAGATCCAGGAAGATTTGAGGGATTTAGTACCATAGTGACAAGCAAACATGAATAGAAATATTCACTGTGGAGCAATACTCACTCATTTACGCAATGTTTACTCCCGAACTATTCAATTATATAAAATTTTGCAGAACCAAGAATCTTGAATAGGGCTTTAATACATTCTTGATTTAACCAACAGAAAGTTCAACAATTAAACAGTCATTGGTCAGTAAAAGACAACCAGAAGACAACTAGAAGAGCAACCATTTTAAAACAATGGCAAAACAATGTCTCACCTCTCCAACCAACATTTCATAGATGAGAACACCAAGACCCCACCAGTCCACTGCCCTGGTGTAGGACGTGTCTGTCAGGACCTCCGGCGCCAAAAACTCTGGAGTGCCACAGAATGTGCTTGTCCTATCCCCAAAACCCATCCCTATAAAAGGGCAAAATTAGATCCAGGTCTGATCAGTGCTTTTGGTGTAATGTAATTAGAAAAAACATTGTGTTAGGAAACTTACCTTCTTTACAAAGGCCAAAGTCTGCGATTTTTACATAACCATCCGTGCCGAGTAGAAGGTTGTCAAGCTTAAGGTCTCTATAAAATGTGCATGAATTAGTGATGATTTGTAATTCATTTGTCACGTTATTATTTGTTGCCAAGACAACAAACTCACCGATATACAATCTTATGATCATGAAGAAACTGAAGTCCAAGAACCACACAGGCAGCATAAAACCTGCAGTGACATCCAAAAAAATCATAAATATATTCTGCCATAGGTGACATTTATTTAATATACAATGCATTTCTTCAGGGACACATACACAGCCCTCGGTTCTGTGAACACGTCTGTATGAATGTGCATCATTAGGTCGCCCCCTGCTGTGTACTCCATGACAAAACACACATGCTCCGAAGTCTGGAAACAGGCAAACAGGTTGACCAGGAACGGGTGATGGGACAGGTTTACAGTCTCAAAAATACGCTTCTCGCACATCAAGCTGAACAAAGACAAAACACACAAGGGAGGGAAAAATGTTTAAATGATTAGTTGTTGGTGAGAAAATCCATCTGTAAACAGCATACAGTCTAAAACACCACATTTACCTTTCAACTTCATCTCGAGCCACAATATCTCCTTTTTTTAGCGCTTTGATAGCATACATTGTTCCTGTCTTTTTGTATTCTGATAACAACACCTGCAGAGAAAAAAGATAAATGACGTTTGTTTTGGGTTGACACTGAAAAATATATCTTGAAATCCAAAACCCAAACCTTTCCAAAATGTCCTCTTCCAAGCACAGCTATTAATCTAAAATCCTGCAGGGAAAGCGGGCCTCTCCTTTGCTTACTGAAAATGCATGGGATCAGCGTAGTTATACGAGAAGAGTTATCAGACAATGTTACAAATATACTGGAGTCTTTTGGAAGCAATGTGTACCTGCTAACAGGCGGGGTTTGGGCAGGGCTCTCTGGGGGGAGGTCTGGGGGAGATATGGGGTCAATGGCTTGCAGTCGGTCCTGAGGGGAACCATGCAAGGATGACACATAGAGGAAATATGAATATGAAAATACAAGTGGACAAAACAATACGTGGATTTTATATTTCAAAACCGGTGAGTAGAAAAAGCATAATCACAAACCAATTACCTAGCCATTTTTATAGCTGTGTAAAAGGTATAACCTATTTTTTACTATAATTGATTATTGTGAGTTGTAAATATTTGTGAAAAAAGTACAAGTAAATTGACTTGTCTGTCTATCTCACCGGAGTCTGTACATCCGCTTCTCTCTTGTAATCGCCTCTAATGGGAGAGTCGCTGTCCAAACTCAACTTTTCCACTGAGATTTCCCTGAAAAATTCACATAGACAAAGGCACCAATGTGGTGGTGGACACGGACAAATGGACACAAAAACAAAAATTGGATCATTAGATGATGGAGAGGAGATGGCGTTGTATTTTAACCAGAAACAAAAGGAAAAAGCTCAAGGAAAATGACTGATGGCCAAATCGCTGCGATAGCCATCAATGTCCCAAACACATCCTGGGATTGAAAGCTGCACTTAAATAGTTTAGGTGATCGTGGATGCATATTTGGAGAGTCTTACCCGCTGTTCAGTGTGAGGCTGTGAGCATTCGGACTGTATGTGCCAGAGTTGTTGACGGTGGGAATCGCGTTTCTGAGAAGCCTCACCCACGTCCCAATATCTACATTCATCTGACGAGCTCGAAGGAACGCTTTGCCTGAAAACATAGACATGTACGTGTGGTCAATGACATGAAGGATTCAAAAACCTCTAGAGCCTTCCTCTAATGCTTATTGTTATGAGTGAATTAATGAGACTCTATATTGATATTTTTGGCCACAGGGGGGAGTTGTGGTCCATGTCAAAGGCCTTTAGAGAAACTCCCTTTGAACTCAAAGTGCTATTGTCCAAGATAAACTCCCAAATGTTTCCAAAACATATCAAACTGTTTTGCAGGCTCTCATTACAGTCGAAGTCTTATCTTGACTGCGCACCATGCTGTTTGGAGAAGACCTTCTTCTGCCTCTGCAGGCGAGGCACTCTCTCGATTACTGGGTTAAAGAAGATCACCTGGAAAACACACAAAAACAAACCTCACCAAACATGAAAAGATGGCACAACACCAACACATGTGTCTGATGTTTTTAAGTAATAAATATCAAAGTGTTTTGTGGCACAGGTGCAGATGACAGCTACAGAAGTGTGAATAGGGGAACACATCATACAGAAATGGGGGATATTTTTAGCACTTCAATGGCATGGACATCTGTTCACAGTTTTAGCATTATTTTTTTCCAGTGGTCTTTCTTTGAATTGAACAATGTCTCTCTGTATATAAAAAAATACGCTGATACAAAGATTTGAAGTGACATTTTAACAAAGAGCAGCAGAGGTTAAGTGAAATGAATGGAACAATCTGTGTGTACCTCAGCCAACAAAAGGCCTTGTGGCTCGAGCTCCAGTTGGACCCTGTGTTTTTGGTTGTCGAGAAACTCTTCAAGCTTTAGGTATTTGAGGGCACATAGCGAGCGGTAGTCCTTCCAGTAAACTGCGATTTCCATCTCCCGAGACTAAACACCAATATTATTAGAAACATTTCTTTATTCAAAGACGTTATTCCACAGTGTGTTTGCACAAACCCTCTCTAGCTCCACAGTGAAAGTCTGGTCCCAGGCCTGTTCTCCTACTGTCCTCCAAGACGTTTGTCCCACCACAGAGTTGTCCAGCTTCAAAACTGCGCTCACCTCAGCTGCAAACAGAAAATATCTATTATTAAGATAAGATAAGATCACCTTTATTTGTCCCACAATGGGGAAATTCCACTGTTGCAACACAGATTAGGTAAAAAAAAACAGATTAGGCAGAAGTATAATAATAATAACACTCTTATTTACAGCTGTCATATGGACAGAAAATATTGCACTGGGATGATAGACATTATGTCACAGTATTGCACAGGATTATGAAAGCTGAATGACACGTTCAGGACTAACAGCGTTTGTTGTAAAGTCTATTGAGAGGGGCATGGCAGTGTGGCTTGAAGTTTTGATCGATAAATCATATACATCTATTATCCACACTTCACAAAATACTTCATAACTGTGGCCTTTTACCCTATTAGTGAGAACTTGCTTTAGGCTACTTATGCTATAATAAATGTATTGTTTCCACTTTCCCTGTACTTTTGAGTGTTTTCAGCATCAGCAGCACCTCCACAGTGTGTAAGCTGCTCTCGATGTTAGCCGTGCATGCAGAGTGCACATTTAATTTTCTGTGTTAAAAAAATATTGCTATATCAGAGGAAGGTGAGCCAGCCCAACAATGAAGGCACATTTAGAGGGCAGACAAAGAAATAAAATAACAGAAAATGGCTTACTATAAAACTATTCATTAGAAGATCTGGTGCTTTCTCAGATACAGAGGCTGGTGCCACTGCGGCACAAACTACTAGGCAAACATTTGATTAGCTTTATCCTGGAACAATTTCTTTTCACAATAAATTAAAACCATTATGTACACCAACAAAACTGACACTAAGATTAAACAGCAACTATCAAAGGGATAAGACTGTGCTTTTATGCACTAGTAGAGTATAATATTTGTCTCATCTTTCATTTTCAAACAGAACTGCTGCTGCGTGGAGTAAGAAAACCCACTGAGTAATGAACTGAACTGACCTGAACTGAACGTTAGCTATGGAGGATGTGAAACTCAAGTAGGTCAAACAAATATAGAATAAAAGAAGCAGATTCTACACTGTTGAGCAGAAGTGATCAATCTTTACTGCAATGTTTAATTCGCAATTTTTTTAGAGAACTTACAGGAGAGGTCGTCCGTTTTGCTGGGCGTCTTGCCGCTGACGGAGCCACTGCGCCCGTACAGCCCTTTGCTTCCTCTCATGAAGGACTTGGTGTCTCCAGGGCTGTAGCAGGGCAACATCACTGAAGTGCCTTTACAGCGGCCTGGGACCACCTCCAGCAGACCCACACAGCCCAGCAGCTGTACCTGTAGCGTACCTAAGCACACAAATACTCAGTATGAACATCAAAGAAGATTAAAATAATCAATCAAATGTTACATGGTCTATCTCGTTCAATATTGTTAAACTAATCTGTTCAATGAAGTACAACTTACCAGTTAGAGGTGATGGTTTGTTTAGTGTACTGTACTGATTATGGATGTAGGGGGCGCCATGACAAGAGCTGAAAGCTGGAGAAGAGGCCAGGACAAGTTCCTCTTTGATAATATTCGATTTGGGATGGTCCTCTGGCAGTTCTGTGAGGCGCTGGTCAAGAGCATCCCTCAGCAAGTCCAACTTTTGAGAGGCCTCACTGAGACGAGTCTGTGCCTGGATAAACCAGAGTCAAAAGGAGTTTGGAGCCAACTGTGAAGGTGGCGGTTTCAAAATGGATGTGAAGTTACCTCCGACAGAGCCTTCTTGTCCTGGACCTTGTTGGCCCCCAGAAGTCGAAGCACATTTTTGGCCCCTTCTGCCACAGCATGTTCCACCCTGTAGTGATGCCTCAGCTCCTCTATGCGCAACTCTACTCCGCACAAGTCATGGTTACCTGTAGAAGTAAACGGAAAAAACAAATCAGTGTCTATTAGAGACTACAGTACATACTTTCCTTCTGAACTTCAGGCCAAGAACAAGATCCACACTAACCAAGTAAAAAATAAATAAATAAATCACTGAAAACCTTTCAATAACTCTTTTTTTTTTTTTTATTGTTTGTCTATCATTCTTAATCTTCATCAATAATAATAATAATAATAATGACTCAAATCAGGGATTGAAGGTGCTAGTAGCTTTACTACATAGCTTTTGATTTGGTTCAACGCATCATATTTCGTAATTATTGACTAGTCATTTGTTTGATGAACCAGCAACAATTTCCCCCGGGCAAAGTTACCGGTAACACTATAATGCATGTCACCAATCAGGTTTAGGTAACTTTGGTAGAATTGGTTTGTAGCTGGAGTTGGCTTCCATACATATAATTATGCAAAATATATACAAAGAGACATACAATCATAGTTCATAAAGGTGCCCCAGTGCGAATAAAACAATACACAGATGAACATGAATGTGCAATATGCAAGAAAACATTACCAGGTCGGAAAGGCAATGTTTCACTTGTTTGCTAATATGTGTATTTTAAAAAATACACATATTATATGTAATCCCCATGCTGTAATTGAATGACCGCTGATCAACATTTAATGGAAATACGGAATCCAAAAATGTCCACAGTCTCAGAAAATGAAAGCTAAGTGGGTCAAATCAGGTTAAAGTGATGGCCTGCTATCAATTAACAGAAAAACAAGTGAGTCAATAAGAACAAGGTAGAAGGAAGCACTCAAGATGTGCTATTATGCCTAAGTGGTTGGTTTAATGGCATAGAACCTGCAGAATAATTTGGAGAAGAGA
Source organism: Chaenogobius annularis (assembly GCA_015082035.1). Taxonomy (NCBI): domain Eukaryota; kingdom Metazoa; phylum Chordata; class Actinopteri; order Gobiiformes; family Gobiidae; genus Chaenogobius; species Chaenogobius annularis. The sequence continues at coordinate 1,125,708 of BJKM01000089.1, read as the reverse complement.
CAAGTGTAAGATAAGGAGACGGACAACGAGCTACCAGACTTTAAAAATACCCACATTTGAATTTCAAACCAGAGGCCACTGCTGCTGACAAGGAGGAACCTCTGATTCTTAACTTAAAATTCAGGAGCAGAGAAAAAGTAGAAGTGGGAGTAGAAGTAGTGCAGATGGATGTGCTCGCTTTTATCTCCTAATAAGGTGCTCTGCCTGCAGTCCAGTCCTGGCTTCACGACCCTACAGTGGGTGTGGTGCCTGGAGACTGTCTGTCTGTGTACACTATATTACACACTGTCCTGTCAGTGCAGGGAGATGGGCGAGCAAGGAATCGGCAGATTAGGCTTTAAGTTTATGTAACAGCAGCACAAAATACCTTCAGTCCAAGTCTCCAAGGAGAGGTACCAAAAGAACTGTCACACAGTAATAGCATAACACCATATGTGCATAAGGAGCAGGCATTAGAAGTGATAAGACTTTTTAAACAAAAATTAGGTTTGCCTGTGATAAACTGATAAAAATGAAAAATTGTTTAGTGTATATGGCTAATAAATCCTAAAGAGATGAGTGCCAAGGTGTTTAAAAAAAGAGCCGGGCACCATCAGATAAAAAGGCAACTACCAATCCACTGGGCACGTTAAACATAACACTCTTATAGACTACAGGGCGAAATTAGCACTTGAGCTACAACCTGGGACAATGCATCTCTCCTGATAAGGTTAATGTATATTGCGCACTGTCCCGTCTCAAATCAAATCAAATAACTCCAAATAAAAAATTCTGGGATGAATCTGTTTGTACTCCAAACCCACAAATAAAAAAAAATTACCCTAAAATTCACCCAAATCGAATAGGTCTTATATATGTATATACAGTATAGCTTCAGTTCTGAAAGACGTATTGTCAAAACCCAACAAATGCCCAATCCACTGTCCATCAGGCCATCCTCTAAACACCAGCTTTAATTCTCCATGTAGTTGCCAAAGAAAATCTGGGCAGGATTTTAATCGGATTTTCCTTTGTGCAAAGCTTGTTTCCACTCCAGCCATTTGTTTATACTCCATTTTAATCAGGCGTTTTAGGAAAAATAGGCCCTCTTGATGAGGGGTTAAGGGGAAAATATTATGTAAAATTGACTTTTATGAGCTTTTATGGTGTTTCCCTCATAATAAACCTGCTCAAAGTTGCATTTTGATCAATCCAAGCACGAGTAATCTTGCATTCAAGGGTTGAGTGCTCAGAAATGTTCAGTTTCTACCTACTCCGCATGCTTACTGCTTTGTACTTACTGCTTTGTACTTACTGCTTACTTAATTAGTGAAAAAAATATATATAATCTGACTCTGATTGGTTGGACTGGTTGAAAAATGTCACATAAAAATGTTTCAACATTAAAACATAAATGAAAATCCGCTGTATGTTATTGTGAAATGTCTCCATAGGGACAGTGGACCTGATTCTATTACTAATTTTAGATACCATTTTAGATCAATATTGGGGTTTACTCAAAATGTAAAAGCATTATCAATTTTAATACTAAAGACAAGAAGAAAAAAGAATAAGGAAGGGAAAAAATTACCAAGAAGTTAAAGTATACTCACTTCTTAGCCATGAGGAAAATGCCAAAACCCAAAACATGTACACAAGTCAAATTCTCCAGCTACGGTAGTCCTGACCAAGGCTATGGTCCATCCGGACCAGAACCTCCCGCCACAAGAACAGTTTCTTCCCTCTGCAGTCGGACTCATGAACACTTCTAAACACCTGCCACTTTAACTGCACTGTCACTTTCTGCACTAAATCTGTAAATTTAACTGTACATTTTGTGTACATAGTGAGCCTATTTTTGATTTCATAGATGTTGTTTTCATTATTGTTCACCGTCGTATTGTTGCACCTTAATGCTGAAACAAGTCCTACGTTTGTGACTTTTGTCAATTGACAATGGCAATAAACCTTTTCTGATTCTGATTCTGAACTATCCCTACGGTAAAATATATTTTTTTGGTATCAACTATTCAGGCTTTGCTCCACTGACCTTTGACCCACATGTGTCTTGTTTTCACAGCAATGAGCACATGAAGCCTATCCCAGCCCTGTTCACCCAAACAGACTGAAGCAGGAGTAGCTTAAAGTAGTTGTCAGTGTCTTTACTACATCAAATACGTCTTGAGCTGAGTCTTTCTTGGAGTCAAGTCATTATTGATTTGTTGGTGCTATTGTATTTCTGCAGTCTGGAGCTCTGGCCCAGGACAAGCAGTGAGGCCTGAGGATCCAGACAATATTGCACCACTTCTTCATGGTAACACTTGCTGTATACATGACTCTTACACAAACATAACTTACTCTGTGTGTCGTCATTCTGCTCTGTGGCCTGCACAGCTTTGCGTATCTGCATCCGGATGATGTCAATTTTGGTCTTACTGTCCTGAAGCATCTGCTGTGCCGTCTGCAGCATCTTCTTATCCTTGGTAAAAAGACACAAGGAGCCTAAGTAAATAAACACATGAGCACCAGTCTCCATCCGCAGTGTTCATTTTCACTTTGGTGGCCAAAAGAAGACCCCATTTACATATTTTAAAAAGAAGTAAAGCTGATGCGGCATAGAGTGGCGCATAGAAAGTGGTGTTGATGGTAATTGTGGCCAGTAGGGGCAGGGCTTTGTCTGTCATCACTTATATACATTAAGTGACTATTGTCTTTGTCAGCAAAGGCATGGCTCAAGTAGCTTCATGTTGGGGGAGGTGCCCTCTGCATCTGAGCTGTATGTCTTTCATCCGGCATGCTTGTGTACAATGTATTATCAAAAGGTCTTTTGACAAATCACATCTAAGCTGGTATAATGCTGCTTAATAGACGTGTATACCTTAGTGGATCCGTTTGCATAGATTGGGATCATGTTTTCGACACCCTGTTTGACTTTGAGCTCTATGTTAAGCTGTCGCTCCAGGGCAGCGATGCGCTCCTTGTGGGCTGAGGTCCGGCTCTCTGCCCCGGGAGACTGCGGGCATTCATCTGTGGAGAAAATGGTTCATTCAAAAATAAAATCATTACATTAGAACTACATGCTTCCAAAAATGCTTTACATTTTCAACACTATTTATAAATCTACATTCACATTAGCCTCAAAATAGCCACAAAAATTGCAGACATTAATAAAACAGCATCACAGATACTGGAAGAAGGGGAATATGAAATCAAATACAGTGACACATTTAAAAAAAACAGTTTATTTAGTATGTTCTTGTGCTAAAACAAACCTTTGTTCTCATCTCCTCCTTTGACCACAATGTGTGCGTCCAGTTCCTGTAGCTGAGAGTGCAGATCATCCAGTTTGCGATTTGAACTTCTCAGCTGATTTTCTACCTGGAGGAACAATAACATACAAATTAAATTATAGTGTTATTATTGAATTATATAAACATGTAATTATATTAAAAGAAACATTGTAAATTACAAAAAAAATAAAAGTTGAGAACTATGTTTTCTAATATAATTTTCTTTCCACTTTTCATGACCAAATAGCAATCATTACAGTTTCCTGCTTCTGGTGTAAAATTGCAGTGCTTCCAAAGTCCCTGTGGACCGTTTGTCAGACAGTCTAGGTACAAAACATAATATTCTTGTTATCGAAGTCAATTAATTCCTGACAACGCTGTATTTTTGTCACAATGGATTAGGAAAAAAGACATACACAATATTTTGAAAGAAACAGTTTGATTCCCTGAAAAGACAAAGTGAAATGCAAAGTAAATTCTAAAGTACAGATTCTGCCTGTGCCGCCTTTGGTGGATAGTTACTGCATGATTGTAGAGTATGTGAACTGTGGAAACAACAATCACTGACCTGCTGAGCGTTCCTCTTGTCCGTGGTGGCTCGTCGCAGATTCTCAGCTCCTTCCTTGATCTTTAACTCTCTGCGTATTTCTCTTCGGATCCTTTCGCGTTGCTCCTCCAGAAGTTGCTGAACACTGGAGTCCGAGAAGTCAGAGTTCTGGTCCAAACCAAGCTGCTCCAAAACAGTCAGCTCACCCGGGTCACTCTGCTCAGAAGAAAAATAAGACATCAACACAAACATGCATTTAAGTCAAGAAAACATTGTGAGCAGAATAACACGGGTACTCGGAAGGAAGGAGATAAGCACCTTGCTGAGTAATACATTTGAAAGTGCATAAAAAAGGAAGTTAGAGGAAGGGAAAGACGAGACAAAACAAGACAAAAAAACACAACAATTTGTAGTAAACATGTGCTCTTTGTTTAACGGTTTGTGTTATTGATTAACTTCTTCAAGAAAGAACTCAACAGATGTGAGAAGAATATCCAAACTTTCATCCAAACAAGTTCCTTCAAAGCGTCCTTTCATGTGAAAAAAACCTAAAAAACAACGCATCCCATCATGTGAAAAAAACTACTTTAGATGGTGGCAAAAGAACATGTTTCTGTATTATTTAAGTAGAAAAGCAACAGGTTAACAGAGGAGAGCTCTACACAGAAAAACAAAATACACACTAAAGATCAATCAACATGGACATCAAACCTCAGAACTGTCTTCATCCTCCTCGTCCCCATGCCAACACATATTGATCCCAGATTTAAAACTTCTCAAATGGACCTATAAGACCCTGATCTATCCAATGGAGCTTATGCCACACCGAGAGCCTAGTGTGTTTTTGGGAAAGGGGACGATAAAAGGAGATAAAGAGAGTGGAGTTTTGGTGAGGGAGGAGGGCACGCCTGAGAGAGGATATCCGTCCCAACACCGAGCTGCTCAGGCCTTTCCTGTTTCCTCCCTGTGCTGCGACTGCTGTCAGTGGAGCAGAGAAAACAAGGACAGAGACTATGCATCAACACTACAGCCCACTTCATAATGGGCCTTAATCACTACAACATTTTATTGACTTGCAAAGTGACCTTTCAATTGGGACCTGAGGCCATTTTCCTCTCTTGACGTCCTCTCAAGATTGAAAAATCAAAAAGGACTGGAGGACATGCTTTTGAAGCAACAACTTCATCAAAACAAGACTAAAAATATGAGGATATTGGGGTTTATTATTTCGTTGATGATCATGAAGATGACTGACTGTTTTTGTTTAGTGTAGCAAAGAATCAATCACATCAATAAGGATTTGTCCAGTTTAAGATAGGACTGGGCGACTCCAAATACAATGACAAAAGCAATGAGTAAACTATTGTTGTACTTGGGTCAGTCTCACGAAATTCTGTCTCATTCTCTTCAAACAGGATTTTTTTCAAAAAGCATATATCAAAGAAATTATTTTCAAACATATTTTTTAGTTTATTTCAAAAACATTTTACCATAGTTTAAAGCTTATTCTTCAAAACAACTCCTGAAAATCTCACTACCACAACACTCTGAAAATGTCAAAAAATTACACGGAAACAACATATTTTTGAATATTTCAAATTATGCTTTTTATATACATATATAGAGCAACCAAAACATAAGATAATAAATTATTAAAAATTGTATTATTTTCTTTTTCCAAAACAAATTTATCTCATTTCCGCAACACTTTCTCATAGCAATTACCTCACTTTATAGTTATTTTTGTGATAAAAAATAATGTGGACACTGATCAAATATAATTCACAGAGTGCTTTAATGGATGTTAAAACTAGTTTTTTGATTCTTTTATATTTAACTTAAATACTTTCGGTAAAGATACACACATTTCGGAAATGAAACTGGTAATTTCGGTAATGATATGGTACTGAATAATTGTTATTTAAGACATTTAATATTAATCCCAACAGGCTAAAATGGAAAACAATGTTCCCAGTTTTAGTCAATTTCACTTATCCTCTCAATGTACAAACAATCAATATATAAACCCCTACCAAAAACATTTGACTTTTCAATTTTTACACAAATTACTTTGGTGGTGTTTTATGGCGGTTGGTATCCATAGTGTTACATAACCGACATTCTTTAGACTTGAGTGTTTATTCTTTAGTGTGTGTTCCTATGCGGAGGCAGTCAAGAAAGTGCCAAGGAAAGAGGTGAAAGTAGACTGAAGTCTTGAAAAGAGACTTCTTGGAGTTATTCGAGGTGCTTGATAAAATGGGAATCAAAACATTCATACGTTGACCTCTTCCAAACATCGTCAGGAAGATAAACAAGTTTAGCCGGCTGCTTCAGCTGAACACATGGCTGTCCAAAGAGTGTGCACCTAGAGGATTGCACTACATTGAGAACCTCGATCTATTCTGGAAACGAGAGGACCTGTTTAAGAGAAATTACCATCCTTTTACCATCTAAAAAACATTGCCAAAATCAAAAGTATAATGTCTAAACCAGACTTGGAGAGACTTATCCATTAGTTTGTCTCTAATAGATTACACTACTGTAACGGCCTGCTCACTGGCCTCTCCAAACGAGCTGTAACAAGCTGACTAGAACCAGGAAGTACGATCACATTAGTCCTGTGCTCAGGTCTCTGCACTGGTGGCTCCCCTGTGGCTCAGAGAATAGACTTCATAGCAGCTCTGCTTGTTGATCAAGTCTCTCCATGGCCTAGCACCAAAGTACATCTCGACATGTTTAGTGCCATATGAACCATCTCGGACTCTGAGGACCTCAGGGACCGGCCTCCTGCTGGTGCCCAGAGTCTGGACTAAACATGGGGAATCTGCGTTTCAGTTTTGTGCTAAAATCTGAAACAGTCTTCCTGAGGATGTGAGACAGGCCGCTACTGTGGCAGTGTTCAAATCTAAGATAAAAACTATTTTGTTTGGCAGTGCATATGACTGAAATTATTTTATTTGCAGTCTTCTCTTTTATATCTTAAACTATTCTGTCATGTCTTTGTGATTTTAATGCATTTTTTTCCTGTTGTATGAATTGCCTTTGTGGTACAAATTGTGCTCTACAAATAAACTTTTGTTGCCTAGATACAGTGAGAGATGCCAGGATTGCTCCCAGCCAGCTTGAAGCTCCCAAGAGTGAAGGTTCCAAGATTACTGAGAATACCGTGGTTGTGGTTTGGAATGATTTGGTAGCTTTTTTTTTGGTGGATGTTATTAACTGTACTGCTCAAACTCAAAAGAAAACTGAAAAGATCGGGATCATTGCTTAAGCAGCAGAAAAGTATCTTGGAACAAAAGATTTTTAATCGGGCAGAAATAGAAAACACACTAAATGAGTATCAGAGTAAAGAAATTCCACGTCCGCTGTCATGTTATGGTGGAATGAAGTCTAAATGAAGTTAAGGATGAAGTCTAAAGAATGAAGTCTAAAGGATGAGGTCTAAAGAATGAAGTCTAAAGGATGGCGGTAATGTAACGCTATGGCTACCAACCGCCATAAAACACCACCAAAGAAGAAGACCACTTCATTCTTTAGAAGATATGAAGAGATTGATTAACCTTGTGTCCATCTTTTGGTGTCACGCCATAAGTGATCCTTCCTTCAAAAATGTCTCCAAAAAGTAGGTTCCTTATGTATTTAAACAATGACCAAATATAGTTGCGGAGAATGAGAATTTATGTCACGGACACACATGTTTTGTTATTTTCACAGAGGTCATAGGAGGAGACCCAATAAACCACATATATTTATTGTAGGTACATACATAATGATATGGACTGTTAAAAAAATGAATACATTTTGAGTTATAAACATAAAAAAAAAAGGAAATCACAGTAGAATTTTGAAATGGACGAGTTGCAGAAATGAGAATTTTACGCTAAAATGTGAAAAAAAATCTAAAAAATTTAAATTATAATTACCGCTTTGAAAGATAAACGAAGTAAAACCATATATGATTTCTTTATTTTTATTTTAATAATTATTTTTTAATATGAAATTCTTTGGTGCCACCGTATTGTTGAGGTTTCGCGAGACTGACCCACTTATTCCAGTTATTACAAGAAGGACGAAACGCATTTCTAAGGAGAACATGTACACATTTTTGTTTTACTTTTAACGAGGACAAACTCATTGAGATTTTTTTTTTTTGCAAGAGCGTCCTGGCCAAGAGGGAGGAGCACAAATGCACGAAAGCACAACAATAACACGACGATTCACATACTCTCACAGGCAATAAGCATAAAGTGACAGTCTTAAATAAAGCATTGGCAGGCAGATAACTTTATATGAACTCAAAACAAAGCTATTTGAATAGATTTGAAATACACGTTTAAAAAGTAGGATTCTCTTCACATTGTAAACCACTCCAGGAATATTAACATTTGAAAAAGTAATACAACTATCCCGTTAAATTTCAGAGCATGTTTCTATTATCTAAATACCTGCAGCCTTTGCGATTGGATAATTGTCCCAACAACAAATTACGATTTGATTGTGATCTACTGTGCAGTCCTAGCCAACAAAATGATGCAAGACTGAACTTTGCAGAGCCTTTCGGTGGACCTGTAAACAGTTGTCACAGCTCCAGGTCCTGAATGCGTCACCCCTGATCCGGCCCAAAGTGGAACGTTCAGCAGCCTGTCCCCAAAACGCAATAGAAAACAGAACCTCACGAGGACGGGCCTGAGGCTGGGCACGCTGAAAAGGTGTGTCACAAGTCATGTGACAACATTGCAAGAGCACAAATCTAAATTAAGGATGCTATAACCTGGTAACAGAGCAGCAGAGTTCACAAAATGTATAGCATTTAATCCCACCCCTTAAACATGTCAGTTTCCTGTTGCATGTTAATATCGTATGGTTTAATACATACTGTGGAACATTGCAGGCAAAACATGATTCTTTTAATAGGATCCCCATTAGCAACCATCTTAATCTGTGCTTGTCTTCTTGAGGACACAAGGTGGTGGCAGAACCCCCACTAGATAAATTGCATAGTTCAACTTTCTAAAATGGTAAGTACTATTATACAACTCTTTGTATTGTATATATCAAGTTTTATTTCATGAGACTCCTTAATGCATACTATCACTTCATTATCTTGGGACAAAAGAACAGAATTGGACCCTTTTTGGAAAAATTAATTAGCAGCTTGATCTCCTCGTTTAACCCGCTTTTGTATTTTTGCTCCAGGAAAGTCCCACTGTCATTCCGAATCTAATTTTTGCCTCTCGTGGGAGCCCAATCCGGTCCAGGAAAGGACTAAAGTAACATTTTAAAGCTTATGGACTATACTTGGGGACTGGGAGAGGAGGGATATAAGGTGGGGGGGTGAACGTGTATTTAGGATGTCTCAGTTGCCGCCATGACTTCTGCTAAAACGAGGATTTGCACGTTGGCCGAGCTAAAACTCAACCGTTCTGCCAACTGAACATTTGGGTGTAACTTGAATCCTAACATTAGCAACTCAAATGTTACACAGTGGCTACGAGTAAAAGGCAGTCTGCCCAGTCACGCTCTACAAGACAGTGGGGCTAAACAAAGTCGGAGCAGCTCGGGGACAGGAAGAGTGGGTGGAGAGATGGACAAGGCACAGCTGAGAGGGTCAGAAGGCCCGGGGCACACACATCACCACCAAAAAGAAAGAAACTGGGCCAATGAGTCAAGCCCCAGCGACCAACAAGTGGCTCTCCAACAAGGTTTTAACCAATGGATCCGACAATTTGGCACTGACGTTTGCCGAAATAGGGAAATGGTGACAAAATGTTCCGTCTTGTATGGAACGGGAATAAAAAGAGCAGAAAATATTCAAACACCAAAAAAAAAAAAAGGGAACAAAGCAGTGCCCACAATGACAACAAATAGGTGACCAGGCTCGTCATAACAACACCCATGAGCACAAAAAGTGGTGAAAATGAGGGCGTGAACTTTGACCTAGAAACAATACGGTCCTTTTGACAGTTGTGTTCTTCAAAAGTCTAACAAAGTAATGGTATAACGGGCTCCATTTGTACTTTTATTCGCAGTAGTTTTCAAGCCGTTCGGTGACGCGCAAAAGTGTTTTTCTTCAATTGTGGTAGTACGGTAAAATTAGGTCCAGCTCCAAAAGCATTCTGGGTAAATCTGTGACAAAATACTGATCAAAATATTTACCTGAAACTCTTCTCAGCAAGTCTGGATCAATACTAAGGATGATTTGAAAATACATTGGCAATCATCTGTGTCGTTGCACTCACTTAGTCTATTCATTATTTTATTAAGATTTAAAAAGATGTTTATGGGACAATAGCAAAAAGGAGAAGATGTGGAGTGAGATAGCTAAAGATTTTTTAGAGTGAACCATGAGTTTAAATCTAATTGATATACTCTCTATACAAAAAAGTACTAGTATGCAGTGTATTTATATGTGAAATACTTGTTTTTGCACAAAATCCTGTGTAGTTGGAGTTGTTGAGTGCAGTTTGATGTTAGATACATGGAGATGTTTTACAGTTTCAATAGTTTTTGCCACGCCCCCTTTTAGTCATCTAATTGGTCGATAAGGCTTGTCTTTAGTCGACCAAGTATTTCTTTACCTCGACTACTACCCTAGTAACTCGACCCATCTCACAATGACTTCCTTGTAAACAGATCCTGCGGTTGGCATTGATCGCAGGGCTGTGGGTGTGGACACAGACTGTAAGCACTGCAGAATGTTTTAAATTAACCATTAACTCCTGTTATAGTATAGTTCAGACCTATTACGAGAAAGGCAGAACAACTCTTCATCCTTATTTCACTGCGTACTTGACTTGTCTATGGTAAATTTGACATACATTTATCAACTTTATTTAATGTTTGTAAGACCAAATTTCTTATTGCAATAACTGACCAAGTAGACTCTTGTACAACTGAGCTTGAGGAGTAAACTCTGGGTCATAAAGCGGCACAGATCTGCTCCAACCAGTGCCAGTGACGAGGGCGACTGCGTGTCGGTTTGTGTCGAGTAATTCTTTATGCAAATCCACGCTGGAGGAAACTAGAGCTGCCCAAAGACAATCAAGGACCAAAACAAACCACCTTTACTTCCAAACTATTTGTGCTGCACACCGGCGTCTGCACAGGAAGTGAGTCCACGGGAGCGTGATAACGTGAGGCTGAGCCAGAGAGAAAACATCTGGAGGCATTCCTGAGACGCCTGAGCGCTGACAGCACCTGACCCCGGGACCTGCACGGACCCCAGCAACGGTGACGTGTCCCGTTTTGTGGACACGAAGAAGTAGAGCTGTACAACATGGGAAAATACGCTCGTTTTCCTTTGTAACTACCAATCACAATTTCAATTAAATAATCTCATTCATTATTATAAAACAAACAAACAAATATGATTCATGAACAAACAAGACAGACTTTTCAGGTTACACAGCAAATGCATGCTTTTCTCTAGTGCCATTTAAAACACAAAAAATAACAATTGTAACAAAAATCCACAAAAATCTGATGTTTAAAATGCCACAAATTGATCACTGATGATTCTATTACAAGTAAATTCAGCCAAACCAAAATTTGTATACAAGGCTAATATATAAACCTTTTATAACTAACAACTAAAGGTGTATTTTCTGCCTTCAGTTGCTTCTCTAAGCACTGTGAATTACTGCAGTAGAGGTACTGAGAGCACTGACCATGAACCACAATACCCATTATCTGTAGTGACCTGCTTTCCTCTGGATGTATAAACAAAACAGCAGAAACAAACAGACAGTTTGTTCGAGTCAAACTTTTAGCCCGATATCAGCACAAGGAACAATGTCTAGCCAGTGAACCACAGTATAAGAAACCCCACTGAATTAAAGTGCCTCGTGTTTCTAATTTTGTTTTCAATTCCTTTGCTGATACTGCTCAGACGGGGGGCTGGATGGGTGGCTGCGGGGAGAATGAGGTGGAGGGGGAGAGACACCACCCATTCTCACGAGACAGCAAAGACCATGCAAGTCTAGAAGGGACAAAACACAGCTGTGAGAGAGAAGGGCAGTAGAAGCAGAGAGAGAGAGAGGGGAGAGAGGGGAGAGAGGGGAGAGAGGGGAGAGTCGTAACAGTGATAAGGCAGCAGGTGGAGGAGTGTGGGAGTCTGTCTGTAGAGCCAGAAGCCACAGAGGAGCATGCTGGGAGGACGGACTCGTGGCCAAAACACTGACAGACAACAGGGAGGAACATAAGGCGGACCCATCCCAATGTAATGTCCCGCAGAGAATGTGTCAATAGAGCAACAACTTTATAGGGCACTTATGTCCATGACCTGCAGACGGACTAAAGCAGTGGGAAAAGATAGGAGTCAGTCTGAAACAAGTCAATTGATTAATTGAAACTAGTCAATTATTGAGATAATCATTGACTAATTTAGTTATAGAATAATTGCTATCAGGATTATACACAGACTCCAAAACATGCCATATGCTGAGAGAAGTGGTTTAATGGCTCAAACAAAGCAAGAATTACTTCAAAAAGACATAGGAAACATTTTCAATGAATGTCTTTGATAGATCAATACATTTAAAAAACGAGTTTTTTGTAAACATACTCCATCAGAATGTCCTCAAGTGGCGTCATTTTTAGGCAAATAAACAAATAATTACTTGATCAATCAGTTGAAAAAATAACAGTTGCAGCCCTAACGGGGCTAAAGCGATACTGTATTATTGTCAGACAATCAAAATGGGTTGACAAAAACCTTGAAACCATCAATCAGGTATGAGTCAAGTAGTACTCAAGTAGGTTTAGTTGCACTAACTCTCTTCAATTGAATAACAACAGATCTTAACTCTGTGGCTGTGACATTGATATGAATCACAAGTGCTGCCACAGGCATCAGATTCAGCAGGGGAAGTGATGTGACATGGGCTTCACATGCTGCTGCTGCTGCTGCTGCTGCTGCTGCTGCTGCCGGTGCCGGTGCCGGTGCTGCTGCTGCTGCCGGTGCTGCCGCTGCCTAGAGATTACTCTGCATATGAACAACACTAGTCAATATTTCCACATCTGAGGCTAAGGTGGTGCCAGTAAAACAATTGTTTTATCAAATATTTCCCTGCCTTTTACTACCCTAATACCCAAGTTTCACGGACAAAAAGGAATTTATCTTTGTATTTTTTATATTTGCAATAACAATAATCTCAGTTCTAATTTTTGCAATCCAAAAGAAATTTGCTAAAACAGGCCTGCACATGCCATATGGAAGTTTACACTTGACAAACAAATGTGTTCTTTTGGAACAGGTTGTGTCCAGCTCAGCTCTCAGGAGCTAAGCAGGGCAGGGCAGGGCAGGACTTGGATGGGAGACCAAACACACAGTGGAGCAGAAACACACACACTTCCCCACATCGCCTAATGGGGACGCAGTGTGTGAGTGAATGATTGGTTGGCGACTGGAGGAGCCGATGCCGGAGATAGGCAGCCTCTCATCTGTCACTCTGCCCCAAGGCAGCTGTGGCTACATTGGTAACTTACCACCATTGAGCGTGAAGTGAATTATTATTGCATTGTAAAGCACTTTGAGTGCATGAAGGGTGCAATATGAATCCAATGATTAATTAATTAATTACAAGAATTGCAATAATCCAGGTATTGAAGGTATACGAACCTCCAAAACAACAATTATGATTTCATAAATCTCTAGATTTACTTAGATATAAATATCATGTTCAAGTCAATATAGAGATGTCACGATATCAAATTTTAGTGGCAGTGATTATTGTGAAAAGAATCAAAATATAATGATTATTTATGATTAATGATAAGTAACAAAAAAAGAGAAATTGTTCATTTTCTTTCATTCTAAACATTACTGTTCCAGTGCTGGACCAGCTTTAAAATCCAATCAAAAATAAAGTTACCATGAAATGAAAAGTACCATACCTTTTAGGTGTATTTATTTGAGTAGTTTTAACCTAAATGATTAAAGGGCACTCCACATGAAAGCCACTGGGAGGCTGTACCCAGAGGACAGTATTGTTGTGCAGTGAGTTGTTTGTTGCTGACGTAGCAGCATTAGCTCTTGTGACAGCGGGCTCAGGTGTGGAGACCAGTGCAGCAGGTCTGTGGTCACACAAGCACAGACAGGTTCAGTACACGGTCACAGCTGTGCCGCCACACAGCCTCATGTTTTCATGTTTTCATGCTAACAAACTTTGGAAACAAGATACACTGGCTAAATAACACATCTGTTTCCATTAACATTAGCCTTTGTTCTCCTTCATCTGAAAAATCTGTCCATGTTTTATGTTTTCTAAAAGCTTTAAACATAATGGTCTGTTTTAAAAGATTTAACTTAACCAACTGAAATGGACTAGAGAGGTAAAAATAGAAGCAGCTCAAATTCATATTAAAAGAGGGATTTGTGTTGTTTCAGTGATCACAGATTATATAATTTATTTGGCGCATTACAGAAATGAAAGCCTAATGGAAGTACCAAATTGAGGGTACGACAAAATCAGACTAAAGCGACACTTTAACTAATCAAACACTCACTTTAAAAAGGCACTCAGATGATTGCCGTCACGTATTAAACATGCGGTGACAACATTTCACCTGTTGCAGCCTGGCAGTTGATGATGAAGTCGCCCTGTTTCCAGTCGTTTCTATGACAGCGGAGTGTCCTGGTAACGCACAGTAAATGGGAGGCTCCTCCAGTGTCTGTTTGTACAGTCCCCACACACCTGAGCCTAGCAACCATCAAACACAACCACCCGAAAAGGCTGACAGGAGACAAGCTGGAGCTGGCATCATTCAGCCGAGGTGGTGGTGGTTAGATTGTTGGACCAAGTGTAGAAAGCCTTGTAATACACCGTTTATGACACAAATATGGTGGGTCGGATCTAGAGTCGTCAAACGTATCGAAATACATAAAAGGTACAAAAGAAAATTCCATTAACAGTTTTAGAATGATATTTAGCTTCATCAAAACGTGTGTAAAACAGCATGGTGACATTTAAAGCACTATTTTGTATTGAAGACTATTATGTAAGCAAACAGCATTTTTATAATAATTCTGGTATTGAACTGGGTATCGAGCCCATTTCTTAGTATCAAAATTGTGTTAGACGTTCTAGCATCGAGACAACGCTAGTCGGATCACCTTTTCACTATGGTTGGTGCTTTATTTGGGATGGAAATCGAGAGAATATGTGTTCCCTTACAAGGCTGCAAGATTAATCATAATCGAATCGAAATTTTAATGGACGCAATTAGCAAATTGCAAAGGCTGCAGTTATTGTACCATAAATACCATAATTTCCTCCACAAACTAAATATCCTGTCCTATTGTGCATAAAAACTGCTTACCCTGAAGTTTAGTTTATCTATACAAACAATTTCAGTATTTTTTGCAGTTCTCCAGGCAGCGTTTGGAATGTGAACTTTGAGCAGAATCCGATTATTGAAACATAAATCGCAAAATTTGCCAGGAAAAACCCCCCCACATTTAGATATTTTCCCCAAATTGTTTAGCCCGATTCTCTAATCAAATTAGGGCCAAACCATTTTTCACCCCAGTAAAAAATAATTACTTAAAATAGCAGCAGCATCCATAACATACCCGACCCGTTTCCTTAGCTTTTCTTCCTGCCACGCAAAACAACTCTTTTTTGTTCCCTAAATTTGGTTTGACAAATCCCACATCCCACCAATATGGCAAATTCTTCATCATAGGCAAATTAAAGTAAAAAGTATAATGGTAGAAATTGTGTGTAGTAGTATAATTGTCTAACAAATCTGCTGTAACAGGAACACACATCCTGTTAAAAGTGCACGCACTCAGGAAAATGTCAAGCTCCCAATCCATTCCAGACCAACAATGGAAAAAGACAAACAATTGGCACTTCTGAAATGATACAACTATAAACGGCTCTGAGTCTGAGGTTTTGGTCAATGAGAGGCGCTTAATTCAAACTGTTCCCGTTTCCTGTTAAAGGCTGGCGCTCCTCCCAGTTGGCCAAACGCTATCACTGCGTAACTGGAGCTCCGGGCCAGTATAATGAGATTGAAGGGGAGACTTTAATAACTCCCAAAGTCTATTTGTGTCAATAAGTCACACCCGCCGAGTGTGACGCACCAGAGCAAACCACACGAATCAGATCTGACAAAGCGCGCCTGTGCTGCAAAGGAAAACCATGATGTGATGACAGCAAATATTTGACTACATAATTCGATATATACACTTTTATCAAACGGAATATACCGTAGTCTTTGTTGACCATTAGCCAAACACAAGTACATAGCGCAGACTGCAAAATGTTTTTTTTATTATTTAAGCTTATGATGCTGGCTCTGAACCAACAACAACAATTTGGAAAGCGTCTAAATTGTTTTACGTTGTTTATTGGGGCAAGACTGTGCAAAAACAGCGCGGTGGGAGCAGTGGAGGGGTCTGCAGCTGGTGCATCTCCTGAACTGGAGTGAGCGCGAGAGAGGCAAGAGGGGGATGAGATAAGGCAACTCGCTGGGGGTCATTATCGGAGCATTTACAGGAGGCACTTTAAGGTTTAAAGCGGAACAATTCATCACATCAGGAAACAAACTACAAACTTCAACTGAAGCAGAAATCTTCCAGAATCTTTCCACTTTTGACTTTATGTCCTAAATACAGGCTGTAATGATGTTTTTTTTTGTCAAAAGACACAGGCATGTTTTTGTTTTGTTTATTTACAAGTGTTACAAGCACATATGCTCGTGTTACTGGATCAACTCCTGACTCTGAATGTCTCTATGCTCTTCATCCCCATTTCACGCCATCTACTAAAGCCAAATGTTACTTAAATGCACCATTAGTTGTAGTCTAGGTAGATTAACCAATTTATGCAACATTTAAAAGCTTTAGACCTGAATTAATTCAATTCAAGTTTTACTATTGTTCCTTAAACGCATCGTCTGTGTTCCTCTCACAATGGCTCACAGCTCAAGTATGCCTGCCCTATAAAACACAATTAAACACATAACAACATCCTGCACATCAAGGCTGTTTGGGTACAAGCCTAAAATACATTCCCCATAGTAACAAAAAGCTAATGTGATGTTTACAGCCTTTTCAGTGTTTTATTGTGGGTTAACTAGGCTAGCACTTATCGGCATTAGTGCTTTCGGGGCGCGATGCATTTAGGAAGCCTGACACGCTGATCCCATTAAGTGTGGTGGTACAGAGCTTTTGTTCAGTCACTCTTTACCAGTTGACCTCCTGCTGCGGGGAAATTCACTGTGCCCGAATTACTTCATGCCAAATGTAGTATGGATTTTTTACATAAGAAAATGAAATCTTCCTCAATAATGTACTATATAGGCCTAGTACTGTTAACATCGGGAGAAACATGGCCTTTTGCTCCATTTTAGTCAAGCAAACGTGAAGAAATGTAAACTTGACTTAATTCCTTTAAATATGACTATAAGGAAAGGCTTTTTTTAAATTAAATGTACCATTTCAGCCAGCACTCACAGACAGTTAACCTAACTATGATTAAAACAACAGCACTGAGTGATGCACAGAGATCAATGTATGTGTCCCAGGGGCCCTGGACACTGCCATAATGAGGAGGGGGCAGAGGTCAAGGTACGTCACGGTGCAAGGCTGCTGGTGTTGACAAGCTGGGCCATGTGAATGGCAAAGTGAGAAATTAGAGCTCTTACAGCATCAACACAGATGAGGAATGGGAATATTCAGTGTTTGAAGTATTTATGCCCTGGCAAATACACAGGGCAGAGTAATCCTCCCATTCTTACAATCCACTGCTGCACTGTATGTCACAGTATCAGTGGTCTACTATGGTCACAACAGTGTGCGAATTGAATATTTCTGTGTACCAATAGAGAAGGAGGGGTCCGCCTGAGGCTGGAATGCAGGGGTACACCAACATGAGGTCATGAGAATTATAGGATGTTTGCGGAGCGGAAAGACGAGATGTGAAAGGGAGATAAAGAAACGGGGCAAAACCCACAGAGAGAAACAGCTGCTGGCGCTCAGCTAATGCTGCCTCAAAGGCTTTGGACGCACAGAGGATTTCAGTCTGGATGGGTCCACAAGCAGCCCCTCAGCATAACCTGCTCGCAGGACTGGGCAGTTAGGTTGATGGTTTGCCACTTGGGCGGTTGCTGGTTGACCAGGGTGTGGTCATCCAACATGCTGCAGCTAGGATAAGGCAAATGAACTCAGTGTGAATTGAATGTGATCCAGGCTGAGTTGGACAATATGAGCCATTGTCGTTCTGTGGCTGGTGGCTCATCATCAGCATATTGGCCTTTAGCCCTCCCTCAGTTCACCCCCTGCCCCCGGCCCAAACAGAGCATGCCCATATGTGAGCAGCCCTTAGCGCTGAAGCATGACCCAACCATAACACAGCTTTGTATCACACAGTAGTGTGAAGACTTAAAAATAGGATATTGATAAGAAATTAAGTTAAGTTACAATGTCTAAAATACTATCAGAAAGCAAGGGGGGGAATAACATACACACACACATCTACTATATATATATAATAAATATAATAAATAAAAGGAATAATTAAACTACTGATAGACTGCCTAAACACTTTACATTTATTGTTTTTTGGCACGATTAATTGAAATTACTTTATTTTGCTCTTAAAATTCCCACATGCATACATTCTCACTATTGTGGCCTGAACTTTGCTTCTCCTCCATACATGTGACTGGCGGATATAATATTGAGTATTGAATTTTCTCTTGGGTGTCCTGCAATAAAATAATAACATGCACATTTTATTATATTAAACTGCATTTTCAGTAGAAAAAAAACATATGAGGTTGTTTGTATAAGCCTAAATATAGCAAACAGCTTCACATGACGGGAGAGCAGCCGTCCTATTAGGTCATATTGTTTGATTAACGTCAGACAAAGAGCCTTAGGTCCCAAAGCCTCCTGTTGCAGTGCTTTTTCATGATGCATTATTGTGGGCTCTACATGGCCACGGGCAGCGCTGAGAAAAGCCGACTTTGTGCATAACTGTCTCCTTACGTCATGGCGGCCGCTGTATGGGAAGTGCTCTCCTATGCGTTCCCCTGAGTGTCTGACTGCGTGTGTGTGTGTGTCAGTTGGTATCTATGGGGCCGGTAATATCTGGGTTTGGGGCGATTTGTACCATGACATTGGTACATGGTATGACTCTAGGCCTTTCTACAGTCGCTCATGGCAATATATAATGAAAGCGTAATCAGTAAATTACTAGTAAAGACGTTTTTATTTAGGTGCGAACATTATTTTTTAAATTTGTTTCAGTAAATTAGCTAAACCATAAAATATTTTATGTGACAATCATCTTCATCCAAATGTGTCAGTTGTTAAAGCTGGGGTACATGACTTTTTTCTTGCAAATTAATAGTTTCCCACCCCATATAGCATCTTGTAAAAGCAGCATTTTGTGACAAAGTCGGACCGCTGTGTGCTGTCTGCCAACCCAGAAGTAAGAGCCGCATGCAGCGACTGACTGAGCTTTGGCCGTTTCCCCAGCTCCACTTTGCCACCCGAAAACTGCTGTTAAAGCTGAGCACGGGCAGGAAAATAATGTATGTGAATATTAACAACGTGCCAAAGGGTTTGTGAGAGCTAGAGACAAGTTATATAGATTTACTTCCTCTTTTCGCCTTTTGAAAATCAGGTTTAAGTTGGTGGTACCCAAAATGTTCCTTTCAAGTACCCTTGAGCGTGTCTCCTACAAGTATGCCATAAACCTGTTTACTAGTACTGTGATAAATATTACTATACATTTTTAAAGTTTTAATTACCGGTATGCCAAAAATCTTTCTTAAATCCTCACGGTGTAAAAGAGCAAAAGCCGTCTGGTTCACGGGATCAAGAATGAGGGTCTAAAATGTAAGCTCTTGTAATAAACAGTAGTTTTCTTTTGTAAACTGATACTTTTGGATACATTGAAAGATGATTTTCCGGAGTCCCTCAAAAATCACAAAAATTTGTCTAGACGTTTTGAACTAAAGCAGACAGACACTAAGCGCTTCAATCAAAAGCCAGAACCTCAAGCCCTTTACTACGACGAAAATGTTTGTTTTGAACCAGAAAATGTGCATTTCTTGGTTACCCATTCATTTAAACCTGTGCGACAAAACAGTAACATTGATTATAGGCATTACACTTTGCATCCCAATTTTAGATGCCTTTATATAAGAGGGTGAACGTGTGTTAACCACAACAACAGGTGAGTAGGATCTCATAAGTTCCTCGGAACTTCTCTTCTCCTTTTAGAAGTAAGTAATTCTCCAAAATGTATTCTTATTGTAAGTATTGTTCCACTACTACTAAAAGCTAAGTAGGACTGTGCAACAAATACCGTTTTTAATCAAAATCGTCATCAAAATAATTGCAGATAATATATAGTAGTTTTGGGGGCTTTTAAAAATCAAATAGGTTTACAGCCAATCCTGCTGAGCATGTGGTTTGGAGAAGAGTTCAGATTTTGAAGGAATAATTTGTACTTTTTTGTTAATGGCACAGACGTAAAAAGGTATTGTTAATATTAAACGCCATGTTTTTAATAAGAACAAATGAAATGGGATTGACTTGTGCTCCCCGGTGGTCGAGTGGTTAAGGCTCAGCACACGTATGCCAGCCTCCAAGTGTAGCCGGCCACAGTGTCGTGAGTTTGATTCCCGACTCCGAGTGTTTACTGCATGTCGTCCCTTCTCTCTCTCATCCACCATTTCTCACTACTTTCCTGTCAATAAAGCCTATGGGCAAAAAATCTTAAAAGAAAAAATGAAATGGGATTGACAATTGTGATCTAGAAATACAAGGGAAACACTCACTTTCTTCCATATATAGCCCAACCCTACACTTAACTGTTATATTTGAATTCGAGGATTTACCCAAGAATTAGAAGATATTGAAGTCCTGGCACAGATTCTATACAACTGTGCAGCGTCTCTTTAAGACAGTGGTAAAGTATGTGATGTAGTCAGCCTTAAGGACAGATGCCAAAGCTAGGATTAGCCATGTTTGGGTGGCAAACTAATCTATGGCAGAAAAAGTTCAAAAGGTGTCTGATAGCACTTTGCGTTCAAGAAGAAGTGTTAATCAAAGGCTGACGTTGGCTTCGTTTTACGACGGACACATGCTTCAGCTCAGTGCGTCCTGGAGAGAAAAGGACATGAATGTTGAAAGATACAAACATGTTGAAATATAAAGAGACAAAGATTCAACATTGAAATGAATGTAGGGATTCATTTTTGTGTTAAACTGTAAGCAAGTAAGTTTTTGTTGTAGTAGTAGTAGAAAAATTGGACCGGATATGAAAATACAGAGGATTTGCTGCAACTGGACACATGAATATAGTGTTTAGTGACAAACGCCACTGTTTAGCCTTTATAGACCCGCTTGTATGCTTTGCCTGTACAAAAACAAAAATGATGATGACATAAAACCTCACTAAAGACAAAGCACTCCTGGGGGTGTACAAGAGTGGTACACCTTGTGCATTATTCATTAAAAATGTCCATTTCTAATTGGACTCTCACAGGCAGAGACAGTTTGCTGAACAACGTTTTATCAACCAAAACAATTGGTATTGGCCATAGGTGTGCTTTCCATTTCTGTTCTTTATGGACATTTCACAATAGTCACGTTTAGTTCATGCTATAAAATCAGTCATGGCTCATATTAAAGAAGAAGCAGCTTTCTTATCAAAAATAACCTTAGTTTGTCCCACAATGGCGAAATTCCAGAGTTGCAACAGATACATAACTATTAAACATAAACTTAAATGTAAAATTAGCTTACTTAAAAGGCCCTTGCATCATTTGTAATCACAATAAACCACATATGCATATTCAAGCTCTTGGTGCCACCCAGAATGCAGTCTGACATAAAAGCAGGCGTGAAGTCAATGGAAATGAGCCCATAACTTCAGACTTACTTGAACAGAGTCATTCGCCATGACTGTCCCAGCTGCGGTTTGTCTTCAGTCTTCACAGGAAAACTGTGCACATGTAAGATTGGTCTCTTTTACTGTAAATATCCAAATGAAGTTACTCCTTTGCTCAATTTGCGCAAACTTTTACAAAGAGCCCGCAAACAAAGACGAATAGTCAAGAGGTAATCCGCATTGTCTGAAAAGAGACTCTGCCTGGGGAAAGCCTGCTTGTTGATTTCGTTGCAATCAAGGGACAAGTGAATAAAGATGCATTCACAAAGTCACATTAAAAAGGCGACAGTGCTTTTACAGCAGAGCATCCGACGCCTTCACCACATTGTTCTTCGTCTCTGCGCGTTGGCCATTCAACAGCTCAGGCGCACAGTCAAATGCACCCTTGCTGATCCGCCACAAACATCCTGAAAAAGACCATCAAAATGAAAACGATAAAGACGGCGTCCGGTCTTCTTTTACCGGCGGGAACATTCGTGTAACGTGAACACGCCTTGTCTGTCTGTTGTCCGTATCACATGCCACAAAAAGCCGCCTGTCAGCTCTCCTTCCCAAGCCCTTGTTCGCCGCTAAAACCCAACGTGGCGCCGGGCAAACGCTAAATAAAGTATTCCAAAACACCCCACGCGTCCACAGCAGCGGGATTATTCTTAAAACAGGTGCGGAATGATGGAAATATTCAGTCTGTATCAAAGTGTGGCTAACTGTGGCTGCAGACGGAGCACTTGTACACAGCCTCGGAGCGCGTCCTCGGCCCGTGATTGGTCCAGCGCCGCGCGAGCAGGACGCGCCCGGATGTGTCATGTGACTCAGCACAAGCTACAACTTCACTGTCAAATAATTCCACCAACTGTTGAATATGTCATGTCAGCACTCATGCGCAAGGTGTACTCACAGTGTGGCCTCGTCTGCGTGATGCATATACGACTTTTACTCTTAGATTAAAAGGCGTACTGCGTAACAATTCTGGAGGAGGGTCCATCAGCAGCTCGTGTCCATGGAGATGTTCCACACAATATGGTACTAAACTTATTTATCTCCATGGAGAGAAGCCGGGGATGCCACCAGACCAAGTTACAGGACAGATCTGTGGAGAGGTGAACATGGTAACAGTATGAATGCATGATTTTCAAGGTATTCTTCAAAGTAATAAAAACACTGTAATTAAGAAGACAAGTTTAATGTCAGGTAACGCTTAACGTCTCCATGGAGACAAGCAAGTGATCAATTCTTCACCAGAAAAGTTACATAGTGCACCTTTAAGAAGGTTTCCAGTCCACTGAGCCGAGCATCATCACATGCATCACAGATTATACTATTCATTTTAGTGAGTCAGTTTTTACTTTTGCAAATGACCCTTTGACCTTTTCCCCCCAATCAACATTATGCGCATTGCCAACTTTGCGCACTTTAGCCGAAGTTAGCAATTTTTGGAACAAACGCAAACGTTTGCATTGTGTCAGTAAGATTAGAGTTATTTACACCGTTTGGCACTTTGTGTTTGGTAATGTTCGATTAGCTTCAATTGACATCAACATTAGCATCGAAGTGAGCCTTTTGCATCTTTTCTCGTCCACTCAGGCCTGGAGACAACACGGACAGTGAGCAGTGATGGACGCTGATATTCAGGCCCAAACTTCAGAAGAGAAGAGTCAAAGCGAGTCTTTGGAATGCGAGGAGTCAGGCTGCTCCGACACAGGTCAGAAAACTTGAATCTAGACTATGACTCTCAGTAATAACATGATGACTACAACGTGACAATCAAACGCACCATCATACCTGAGGAGGAGGCTAAGCACGTAGGCTGAATGTGGACCAAAACAAACGGGTTTCTTCATGTTTTTATCAATTTGGATATTTAGGGACCATGATGATAAGGATACTTTATTTTTCTTAATTGGTTTACTTGTCCTGTGAGTTTTTTATTTCCATAGATAGGTTTCACAAACCATTTTGACAAGACTTTGTTTAGGTTGTGATTTAATCTTTAGTGAAAAAATTAAAAATAATAAGCACTGCTTTTTCCAGCGGTGGAGCCGCTCTCATTACTGGCTGGTGGAGCTCTTGCGCCCCTGTGTGGCAAAGGCCCAAACTACAACTGCACCTGTGACAAATGCTTTGGTCTGGACTCTCTGGAGGAGAGAGTAAATCCCAACCTGCAGTCACTGAAACTACAGCTGCAGTTCTTCATCGGCAAAGCAGACGACATCCAGAAAAACCTCTTAGAAATGTACGTCATACTTTACTTCTTCACTTACTTGAATCAGACCCAAAACATTGATGTATTTGTGTTGTGTGCAGTGTTTCAGACAGGGAGGTTTGTGCTGCATCTGTGGAAAGTTTTCTGTTCACGTGTCAGCCTTACTTTAATCACCTTGAATCGACAGTTCGTAGACCTTTGAATGAGAACAACCATCGGTTTCAGTTCATGGTATGTTTTTATGTAGCATATATACAATTTGAAGGACTGGCTCAGAGCACTTTCTAGCTATTCATGGGGTTTCAAAAGATTATATATTTTTAATAGTTAATTGCTAAGGTAATGGTCCTAGTTTGTGATGATTTTGACTACACTACATGCAGTTATTCTATGTTTTCTCAGATAATGGTTAAAGTTCAGGATCGTCTAAAGACCTTATGAATCACTCCATTGTGGTTTAGCAAAGACAGGCCCCTAAAGCTGCATTTGCATATTAACGCCACAAACAAAGCTAGAAATGGCTGTGTACGGGCTTATTACAAGTGTTTGTGTTGCATTATCTGACACATTAAAACAAACTCGGTGACGAATCTAACATACTTTATGTTGTTGGTTTTTAAGCATTTTCAGCTGTTTGATTTTTCTCAAACTCTTTGTAACAAACTGGAGAGTTTAGTCTTGACATGTGCCAGCAACAATCTTCTGTCTTTGGATGAAACTGATCCTCACAGGTAAACTACACACATCAGATTTAGTTCACTTGTCCAAAATAAAGCCACACTAGTACAGTAGATCTTTTGTTGTTTTTACAGCATCTCCCATTTCCACATTGGCCAGTGTGGGTTAGGCCCATTGAGGGTGACTATTTTTCGGTACTGTCTGCCCACTCCGTATTTGGCTCAGTTTGACACAGGATTGCACAAACGAATGCGGTGGAATGTGGACCGACTCGGAGAAATAGAAACAAATAACACTGAGTTGTAAGAAAAGCTTTTATTCTATGTCATTTGGTGGCGCTCTCATACTACGAAATGGGCTTTTTTCCCCTTGTAGCTACTTCCTATGCTGTGAAGGTGTGGACGCGCTGCCTGAAGGAGACAGTCACAGCGTTTCTCACGGCAGTATTGTGTGGTCGATTGGTCAGTGGGTACAAGTGAGCCCTGAAACTGAGGACATAAATGACTGGTAGGTACATTTAGAATTCGATCCATATATAGTTTATTGACTAAATATATTTTGTACATCTGTATTTTATTGGGATTAGGATCTTGTGTAAGATTCCTCAGGGCACGTATCTGAAACGTGTCATTCTGGGAAGCAAGGAACCGTCCTGTCGCCTCGCCACGGATCATCTGCTGCAGCTGCTGATGTTGGACCAGACGTCCAATTAATAACCAAGTTCGAAAGAAAAATGTTCCAATTCCAGTTGTAAATAGATACAAGTGTGACAGGCCTGAAAGTTTTATGACCGTTTAAGAGAGTTTCAGAGTTATTTATATATATATATATATATATATACACACACGCACATGTTAATGTTTGAAGATGTTTCTGACCCTTGTATTTGCTGGAACTAGTTTTGTTTAAAAAGAAGCCAAAAGCCGTATTAAAAAACATTTTATTTACATTTTGATTGTATTGAAATAACACACAAAATACACATAATTGGAAATAAGCTGCCATATTTTGGGTAAATGTACCCTGCTCATTTTGAACAGTCAACATATCAATTAAGACACAAGCAGGTTTTACCTCATTTAAAATAAAAACAAAATAGACTTCCAACATTTCATAAAGGAATTCTAATCAAAGAAATTTAACCAAGTCTCTATCAATAACTCCGTTCAGTAGACCTGACATATACTTACATTTAAAGCAATCTATTTTCCTTCATTTCTAACTTTAAATGTTCTATTAAAATCAACTTTTCAGGTAGTACTAAACATTTTAAGTAGAAAAAACTATATGCATTTTCCCCATCAATACAGTGAACAGTCATTACAATACATAATAGATTTGCACAAACAGTAGTTGAGGGAAGCTCATCAGCAAACATCGTGGCTCGTCTATGAGGTATGACAATGCAAAAATAACTATCATAAAGCTTCCTTATGCTTCCATAGAGCACTGAAAGGTTTGAGAAAGAGGTGCACAAACTGAGGAAGACTAAATGTGCAGAGCTAGAGCTGCGATTAGCCCAAAGGTTTGCTAGTTTGAAATCAATGAATTCTGCACCGGTTAGTTACTTTGATCAAAATGTATTCTTTGACAAATGCTACATCAAGCAATAAAGCTGATCAAATAATTACCCCAGAGGAATTGAGCATGTAATAAATGCCTTTGATAACAATACTTTAAACAATAAATTACTGTAAAGAATCTAGAATAACTGTTTGGTGCATTCCCCATATAATTTGATTCACAGCAATATCGGTTATGTCCCAGAGTTTATGTAAGCATCATAAATAATGTATTAGTAGATTAAGCAACAGGAAAAGTCTGGTACAAACAGTTAATTATGTTAAAAAGTTGTCTGTGCAATTCCCTTTAAATCAGAAGCAACAAAGAAAGGAATATATTTTAGCAGGTAAGGGAATAAAATTAATGTTTAGTGCAATTGAGATGTTAATAGTGGTCAATATTAAGTAACAGTGCATTAGTAATTACCCCAGGTAATGTGAATAAGGTGGAAGAGTAAGAATACATTTTGGCACATGGCGTGTTAGTGTGACTGAAGCCCCAACGACGACATTTGAGATCAAAGTGTGTCCATTTGCACCTCGTTTCAGTAAACTATGGTTTCAGGTGGATGGGGACTGAAACGGGACACTACCCACAAGCCTCTTTGGGTTGGGTTTGGGCCAGAGAGTGGTTTGGCCAAAGGTGCAGCGTTACTGTGTAGTGTCTTTAGTCAGTTCATTTCTGTGCTACAGTTCACACACTGGATGTGTTCTTAAAACAGGCTCTATGTGAGATGAAGACTAAACACAGTGATAACATATTCCAATACAAGATGGAAGATTTTATGTTTTCCAGTTAAGTTCATTTACAGTGAAAATCTAGCAGCAAAGATGTTAAAATACTACAATAGCAAGTATGCAGCAGTGATAATACAACAATATAAAAAGGTCAAAATATATAGTAGTTGAATTTGTATAAGAGCGATTACAATGAATAATAGGATACATTTTGTAGGATGTAGATTTCAGTCTTGAATTCACGTACTGGAAAGACTTCACTGCTGATGTGTGCCATGTCTACCCATCCAGTGTGTGATGACTATTACCCTGTGAATGTGCTTTATCAACAGAAACTAAAACAATAGAACATGTGATTGAGTGGTCCACCATCCTGTTCAGTGATGCGTCTCCAGCTCTACCACTGTCCACTCCCCCTGAGACGAGGCTCCAGAGGTCTCGGGGGAGAAACTGCTCACAGAGGTGACTGTGGCTGAGGGAGGGGTGAGAGGAGGAAGCAGGGTGGGCCACAGGCTGCTCTCCAGAGGGCTCAGAGTCCCACCTGCCCCCCCTGGAAGAAGCAGCAACGAGGAGCAGCCATCCCCGTTCAACAGCAGAGTCTGATTGATCAACTGATGCACAATGTCCACCTTCTTTCCCCACTCCAGGTCCAGCGGTGAAGGCCTTTCGGGGGACTCTGGGGGAGACGATGAGGAGTCTCCGTTCTGAGTGAGACTGCCCAGTCTCTGTTGGGCGTTTTGGGGAGGCGGGGTGTGGGAGCGCTGCGTTTCAGGAGTAGCCCTCCCACAGCCACTGTCCACCTCCCGACACGTCTCAGAGCTCTTCTCTGTGGAGTTTAGCTCATTAACGATCTCTTCCTCACACTTTGCTTCCTCCTCATCGTCCTGCTCCAGCGCCTCATAGATGGTGCAGAGTCCAGAGGAGGGCGACAGCAGCAGGGGTTGTCCTTTATTGGACTCCTGTAGTTCTTGTTGCCACTGTATGAGCTGCTGCCGCTGTTCGAGCTCTTCTTGTTGCTGGTGCAGCTGCAGCTCCAGCTCTTTCCTTTGCTGGAGTTCTTGTTTCTCGGCCACTTCTTGCTGGCGTAGCCTTCTCTCCTGCTCCTCCTTATTCCTCTTTATCTCCTCTTCAGCTTCATCCTTCTTTTTCCTTTCCTCCTCTTCCTCCCTCCGCTTCCTCTCCTGCTCTGCCTCCTCCATAGGCCTGCTCTGTTGCTCGCGTCGCAGTTGTAGCTCTTGCAGATGTCTTTGGTGCTGCTCGAGGCGGCGCAGCTGAGGACTGAGCGACTGCTGTTTGGGGCTTCGGGGTGGGAGGTCGGTGCAGCTCAGCTTTGGGGACGCGAGCGCAGCATGGACTGGTTTGACAATGTCACAGTAGGTGCGCGGGTAGGAAGAGTGATCCCGGCGCTGTGGGTGCAGCAGTGCAGTGAAGCCTGTGACAGAGCGGGACAGACATTAAACTAGTGTGATTTTATAAAACAAGTGGCAAGCAGCAAAGAAACAGCAAGATTGAGTGCAAGCAAAGAGGTATACAAGGAGGCATAAGCTCAAAACCTAACACCAGCTGTGCAGATGCATAGTTTACGGATGTGCAGTACAAAACCATAATTGTGGCCCAACGCAAAGTGACTGGGGTGGCAATAAACAGTGGGTTGGAAATATTAAGCAGAGAGCATTTGTGCAATTTTGTGATATTGGATTTATAAATAGGATGTAGAAAGAAAGGTGTGTCTGCAGCCAAGTTCCTCTTAGTGAAACCCATAGTGATGACAAAGAAGCTATGATTAGTTTCTTACACTTTCTATGGCTTTAATATGCAACCGGTGACACATGCGAAAGCTCCCCATGCATTAATAAACTCCAGCTTAACCAGAACATATAGCTTGTTTTGTTCATGTCTTAGAACCAAGCCATTTGATTAAGTGCAAAGAAACTATTTTCAAAGAAATCAGATGAAAACCATTGGGCAATAGTGGCATGCAGAAGCTTAGCTCACTTTACAACAAATAGAGGAGCAAAGGCCTAAAAGTGCAGTGGATACAAGGTTCAAACAACATAACACCCACAGTGAAGTCCAGTAGCAGCAGTTGAAGTGAATGTGGATCCAACACAAATCATCAAGAACTTGTTTTTTAGTTCCTGGGAAAAGTTGAAGTTAAAGATGCCACTTCTGAGTCTTTCCAGCGATGCAGTAGCTCAGCAGAGTTTAGTGGATCTTCAGTGTCCAGAAGGGGATAAGGACTACAGTATAATACAACACTACTAAATTATGACAAAACATGTGCACAATAATAAATATACAGTAGAGAATAATCCATAGTAAAAATTTAATCTTTATTTAAAGTTTTTTTTAAACATTCCATAATTCAAAACTGTATTAAAACATGTTAAGGCCAGATAACATTTTAAAGTTAAGTGCAAGACAAAGAGGAAGTGCTTGAGTTATGTATGATGCTTGCATTTTAACATTGATCATAGTCAAACGTTTAGTAAAATGTAGGATTATTACAGACAAAAAGCTTCAGCATGACGACTATACATTGTGATTTCTCTCTTTAAGTGCATTTTATCAGATTAATAGAAGAGTTCTGCTTTGTTGATGCCAACTGAGAATGTGTCAATGCTCTTTGATGTAGAGGGTGTATTTTAAAATAATTTATATAACCATGCCACAAGTCTGAAAACAAAACAAGTGCAGAATTTGAAATAGATGCACATAAAAAAAAAACAAGTGCAGAATTTGAAAAGATGCACATAAAAAAAAAAAAAAAAAAAGGAACTAGAGCTACAAACACCATTTGCTTTAGTTTTTTGCTCTCCTTTTTCCAACCCAGCAACTGGTTAGGGCCACCCGGAAGATTTAAAAACACAGACATCCAGCACTACAACTAGAATGAGTAAATGGGGTTCAACAGAGGGCAGAACCACTAACACGTACTATACGTTACCTGTGAAATTCTCAGTCTTTTCACAAATAGCCGAATAGTAGGGAGGCTGGAGGTCGACCAGAGGATGCATCTGCTCTTCTTGGGGCTCTGGCGAAGGGGAAAAAGCTTTGTCTGGACTTGCAACTTCATTTTCTACAGCATGTTCAGAGTCCACATGCTGCTTCCCACACTCGATGTATGGTTGATCTGATATATTGGGCGGAGCTGGAGGCAGGTGGGTCAGAGCTGGCTCTTTGGCCTCCTCGGGCAGCTCCTCCAGAGAAAAAATGCCAGGGCTCTTCACGCAGCTCTCTCCTGTAGACTGAGCGTTGGAATTAGATGCTGAAGTAGTTGTGTCAAAGCCATAAGACACTTGCGAGGTAGCTGATGGAGGGGTGGCATCTTCAGCTGCACCAATGTCCTCCGGCTCCTCACTCTCTTCCACTGTGGACAAGCATCGCTGGCCGTGGGGCTCGTTTTCAAAGGTCACGTTGCAGATGACCAGAGTGTCCAGGGACTCCTCCAGCTGAGCCTCCCCCTCAGTGTCGCTGGCCTCATCCTCAGTCTCTGAAGAGGAAGAGGGGTTGGAGGCAGGAGCATTAGCAGAGGCTGGGAGATCGTCTGCACCTTCAGGCTCCTCTCTGTGTGCCAGCTCAGGCTGTGGAGATGGCTGAGGCATCAGCACATCGTTCTCACTATGGACACCGTTAGGTTCTTCTAGAAAAGTGGTCTCACTGCTGATGATTCTCAATGGAGAAGACTCAGGGGCCCAAGGGGCAGCTACCGTCGGTGTGGGCTCAGCAACAAGCTCGGGCTGCCCGAGACACATTTGGGGCTCGGGAGTCTGTTGTTCCTTTTCGCCACAAGCTTGTGGATTCTCTTGTTTTTTGTCAGAAACGTTTGCACAACCAAGTTCCATCCAAGCCTGAGCAGATTCTTGTGTTGGGGTCTCAGAGTCTCCTTGACAGGGGTCAGTTAGAGGGCTCTCAGCAGCTGCTTCTACCGTCTGACTCGACTGAGAGTCTGCTTCAGGTGGAGGCTGCTGTGGGACAGGCTCGGACCAGGGATCAGAGAAAGGATTGGGTTGGTCCCATTGTGCAGCAGGAGCTGAGGGAATCAGAGGAGGAGGGGGCAGTGGCTCCACGACTCTGTTCAGATTATCCAGTCTTTCATCCTCAGCAAAGTCATCTTCATCGGCATTTCCATAGCTCTCGAGGCCACTCTCAGTCACGCCCTCACTGGCCATCTCCACGTCTTCATCCTCTTCATCATCTACATCATTGTCATGTCTCTGGGGTTCGTCTGCTCGCTCTGACCCCACGTCCATGTCACAAACACGATCATTGTCATCCTCATCTTCGTCATCATCGTAGTCGTTCACTGGGATCTCAGGTACCCTTTCAAAGTCAGGGGACCCTGCTGAGGCCCCCTCCATGTCCATGGCACCTTTCAAACTGCCCTCCCCCAGATCGTCCAGGCTCTCAGTGCCCTCCAAGACACCAGGGGCACTGAGCTCCGAGGCGCCCTGCTGACTGACGCTCACCTCCTCAGAATCCAGTTCAGAGAGCAAGGCGCCGCCTACTCTCCAGGCAGACGCCCCGACAGGACCTGCCGACCCAGGACGGGACTCCTCAGTTGGCTGTGTGGTGCCGCTCATTTCTGACACAGAAACTAGCTGACTTCCCTCCTTCTCCTCCTCCTCTTCCTCATCTTCATTGAGATTGTTTGAAGGACTGATCAGAAGGCAATCATTTTCAGAAACTT
Organism: Chaenogobius annularis; assembly: GCA_015082035.1. NCBI lineage: Eukaryota > Metazoa > Chordata > Actinopteri > Gobiiformes > Gobiidae > Chaenogobius > Chaenogobius annularis. Next base: position 1,094,109 of record BJKM01000089.1, on the reverse strand, counting down.
GCATGGGTTTTGGGAGGTCAGACATTTGAGTTTCGGTTACAGGAGAAATGTTTTCAGGCTGTAACGGAGAAGCCACTGGAGAGACAAGTGAAGCTGCTGGGGCCGGCTGGTGTGCAGATGGAGAAAGAACCCAGGGTTGTTGCTGCTCAATCTGGGGTAAGGCAGTTCTCAAAGGACTTTCTTCAGGAGCAGGATCTGTGTTCTTTTCAGTTTCCTTCTCTACCATTTCAAATTCTCTGCTCTGAGCTGAAATTGCAGCCACAGGATCAGTGGAGGGTTCGGGGGAAGACTGCTCTTGTGGTAAAACAGGTACCACCTGTATCTCTGCGGCCCCGGTGCTGCGGCCCCCGGTGCTGCGGCCCGGTGCTGCGGCCCCCGGTGCTGCGGCCCCCGGTGCTGCGGCCCCCGGTGCTGCGGCCCCGGTGCTGCGGCCCCCGGTGCTGCGGCCCCCGGTGCTGCGGCCCCGGTGCTGCGGCCCCCGGTGCTGCGGCCCCCGTGCTGCGGCCCCGGTGCTGCGGCCCCGGTGCTGCGGCCCGTGCTGCGGCCCCCGGCTGCTGCCTTATTTGTAGCTGCAGCAGTGGTTCTGGCTGGTCCCGTTCTAACCGTCTTCTTGCTAGCAGTGAAAGGGGAGACGGCCTGAGTGGGCTTGTGCGAGACTTTGGATCGCGGGGTATTGGAGGCGGATGGAGATTTGCCTATTGGAGAACCAGGCGGGGTCTGGCCAATGCGGTTCACAGCTGGGAAGCGTGCAGCAGCTACAGCCGTTTTTTTTGTTGCGTTGGGCTTTATCATCTGCTGGGGCTTTGGTGGTAGTTTTGAGTCGACCTTTGTGGTTGTTAAAGCCATGCTGGGCTTCACGTTTCCTACAGATTTGGAGACTTCAGTTCTTTTAGCAGGAGCAGCAGTAGTCGGTGGTGGTTTTTTAGCCACAGCATCAGAAGCGGCAGGCAGCCGACTAACATCTGTTGTACAAAAAAAAAAAGAATACATAAGCTTTTTGGCATTCCATCCTACTTTCTTTACAGTATGCAATAATGCATCTTGAGTAAAAATGTGACCGTATTCATTGGCAATAAATGTAAAAATAAAATAATCAGTTGTCAATGTGTTATGTAACATTTTTGCACTCAAGGAATGATTACATTGTAACTAAATTGAGATCTCTTATTACACGCCTAATACTCATTAAACTGTTGCATTTTCTGTTTTAAAGATGTACCTTTCTTAGCAGGTCCAGCGGCTTTGTTGGGGGGTGCTGCTGTGGCTCTGCCAGAGGGGGGAGCTGTGGCCGCTCTGGAGGCAGTAGTCCTCACAGTGGAGGCGGGCTTGGTTGTGACTGCAGCTGTGGAGGGCTTGGCTGCTGTGCGGGAAGTTGGGGGAGCTGTGGCAGGTCTGAAAGAAAACATAAGCATGAGAAAACACAACATCAGTATGTGGGGCTTGGGAATTACAACAAGAGCCCAAAATGACAAAAAAAGAAAAAAAAAAAAAAAAAAAAAAAAAAAAAAAAGGTAAAAGAAATCCTTTTTCTGTTTTCCTGTCATTCCTATGTTAATTAGACCTTGGAGGAAGCAGTTGAACAAAAAGAGGAAACCCTGTTTGTCAGTAAAATTATACATCAAGTGACTAATACACAGCAGGTGTAATAGAAGCGACACCATCCTTTTTTGTCACTAAGCAAATGTGCTTAGTTATTGTGCAAGGTAACCAAGTGACCATCATCACTTTCATCCATTTTTCAAGTTTACCTCCTCTACGAATTACTTAATAAATGGTGGTGTGCAGCTCTGAGGCTTTGGCTGTTTGCTTTTCTAGGACCTCAAAAGTTTCATGACTTAGAACAAAAGAGCAACTCTGACTGATCTGTTTCAACCGAGCGGAGCAGCCTTCCTGTTCAGATGCCGCTCCCACATTACAATAGTCATCACAATGGCCATTTGTTTTCCATCCAATGCTGGCCACTCTCCACAGAAGCTGGGCACTGAAGTCATTAAAATAAATATATCGTGTAGAATTGAACTAGAATAATTAGTTTGCTTAGCATAATGGGACTAAATGCATTAATAACATGATCAGGATATCTGCTTAAAGCTTAATTACACCATTTAATTATGTTATAAACAGTGTGACATAACAAATTAACAGAATGAGTTATGTTGAAGACGTACGGTAGTTAGAGGAAATAATAAAGCTCTGCTAATAGTGAGGAACAGGAGGTCACAAGCGACTGCAAACCACACAACTGCCTCCATTGTTTTATGATGAGTCATAACTCATAACGGGACAGGAAATAGGCTTAAGAGGCTTGTATACTGGTTGTGGTATAAAGCCTAGTGCTTCTGTAGAATGTGTATAGTTCATATTTCACCCATCAGACTGGAAATCAATAGAATCACTGTCCAGAGGCAGGACAAGAGCATTACCCAGCCTTCTAAAAAGGACTCCAGTGACCAAACAGGTCCTGAGGGGGCAAAGGTCATGACAAGGTACATTTTATGGCCTGACCATATTGTGAAATAAGTCAATATTGGGAAATGCAGGAAATAATGGACTAATATCTGGTTGGCCACAAAATGACTTCCGTTTAAGACACAAGCCCTGCCACGTCTATGAAAAGATCTACAACTCCTTTTGGCACAAGGTCTAATGTGGATTAGCCACAAAAAAGGCACTGCTGCGACGCTACAATTTAAGCATTTTCCCCTCATCCGCTTAAGAGTTTAGCGCTAGAAAATGAGGCATGGAGAACCAGAACAATTCCTTGTTTGGTTTGTGAGTGGTCCAACACTCGCTGCTTTACCCGGAGTGAGCAAACCTTTCCTGGACACTGCCGGCCTAAAAAGATCTTGACAATGAAGTGAGTTGCAGGGGCCCAAGACTTTTACTGTCATAGTGATAGACGCCATTGGCTAAAAATGCCAAGACTGCCAGTATGGCCGCCGGCCAAGTCTGTTCAGATTTTTACCACCAGTAATTAAAATGGGCAACTCTAAAGCTAAAGTAAGCAAGGGGGATATTGCAATTTATCCATTCTGATAAATTATTTGTAAGGTCTGAACATGTTTTACTTGCAGATATTTATACATTTTGTCAAATGCAAAACCCAGTGAGACTTTGAACTTTTGGCCGAATGCCCAGAAATGTACAAACACAGACGGCAAGGGGGGAAGTGTGGACTGAAAAGAGGGGCTCACCAGACAGAGACCGATTGGCGCATCAACCATATCACCCATCAGTGAATGAGAGCCAAGGAGTGCCGAATTTAAGAATTGACTTTTGTTACGACAGCACTCTTTGCTTTGAATAAACTAAAACAAAAAAACTCCCATCTAAGAACTCATTACAGTAAAGTTCTGGCAAGAGCTACATGTCATTTAGGCCTGACTAAAGCTGAATTGTTGATTAGTTGGTAACGTGATTACTTTCTTAGAAAAGCTCAAGGAGATTTTTTAAGCATTGCCCAGTGTGTCTTTACTCATCCCTGTGGGGCCCTTGGCATTAATAGATGATGAGAATTTGCGGTCTTTCCATTGGTCACAGTGAGACATACGAACCCATAACCTGCACTACCAAGACTGTCCTTTATTTGATCTTTACATGACCTGTATGATCTGGTAACACAGTCGTGTTACAAGATACTTTACTCTTTTTATCAACACAAAATTGTTGTTTTGTAGCGATAACTGTTCAACTTAATATCTAGTTTCAATAAAAGTTTGATTAGAATCAAGATTTGATACTTTTTGCAACCCTAGTGGACATTACCACCCGTCAATGTACCTGTACAAAAAAGAAATCCATCTTTATTGTCATTATTGGAATGACCAAAACATTTTTTTAAAGTGATGTCGTTTTGAATTGAGCTAAACAAAACATTTGAATTTTAATTAAATACCATGAAGATGGTAAAGTATAATTTTTAATGCCATCATCTGTAAAATTTGTTTTCACTAAATAAAATACTGGTAAGGGGAAAAGGACTGTTCACGTGTACAGCTTGCAACCAGATCCATTATCTTAAGTACAAAGTTGTGTGGTGCATTGTAAAGAAGTGGGTTTTAGGGGGGGATTCTGCAATGGCTCTGTTTGGGACAAAGCACTAGTTCTTTACCATTGTCCAGTCTGTTAAGGCCCCCAGTCTCAGGTTATTTTCAATACCATGACTCACACTCTTCAAGTGAAATCTGACTCAATGACGATTCAAACACTACAATGAGCATCATTATTCTGAGCTTCCTTTCAGAACACCAACATAAACAATCACCCACTCAGACGGTTTGAAAGGGGGATTATAAAAGAAACTTGAAAGATCTCTGCCTGACAAAAATATACATCAAATTGAAAATAGCTAATAAAACTAAATAATACATTCATAACATGAAGAACAGCTGATGACTTTGTGACAAGTTGTACCCACACGAGCAATTCTGAAATTCTTTTATATCAGTCAGTGGGTAAGGGTTGTTCAGGATGGGTCTAACTCTCAGATAGATACCTTTAGATACAAAAAAGTGCTCGTTTCAAGTCGTGTTTTTTTAAAAAACATGGCTGCATCAGGAAGGACCTCTGGTTTTCTCACCTGGAAGTCTTCATGAGAGTGGAAGCATCAGGTTTTGTAGAGGCGGAAGCGCCTGGTTTTGGGGCGGTGGTTCCCATTGGTCGAGACACTGGACCTGGACGGACAAACAAACACATTATCAACAGACCGGTAAGCGATATTCTACACAGACTTTAACCCCACCTGTCGTTTTGGGTCTGGTTGTCGCCGGGGTTTTCTTAGGAGGGCCATTTGCTGGTTTGGTAGCATTAGATATTGCAGTGGCTGCAGAGGTAGGTCCAGAAGGTTTCTTGTCAGGCAGTTTGACTTGACTCTTTGCCGTACTTCCTGAAGAACCTGTCTGTGGTTTTTTTGACACCGCTGCTGCTCCTGGTGGTCTTGTCGAAGGTGCGAGTGGCTTTTTAATGGGGGCACTCCTTGCAGAAACATTGTTTGAAGGTTTGACATCATTCACTGGTCGCCGAGTGGTCATAGTAGGTCTGGACCCAGATGCAGATTCAGTCTTGGTTGTTGGGTGCTGTTTTTTTGTTGTGGGTTTAGTCTCTGCCTTTCCGTTGACAGCAGCCGCAGTCTTGGGGGCGCCATCACCTGTGGCTTCCACTGGTGGGGGTAGACTTTGCTCAGTGGGGTTGTTTGGTGGATTTGAAGGCTCAGCTACCGCTGCAGCTTCCGTGGTCTCCGTGGTCTCCATGGTAACCCCATCCGGTTTCATTCCCTGTCGTGAATGCCAATGGAGTCTCTTTTCTTTTGGATCCAGCAAGTCAGTGACCACAGATCTGGCTACTTTATTTCCTGTGAAATAAAAAAATAAAAAAAAAGATTTAAATTAGACCAACTTTCAATAAGTCCCACATGTGCCGGGAACGTTAACAGTAAATTACATTAAATAATGACTGATGCCTATAAAGAAACATGTACATTCCATTCAAAAAAAATGAATACGAGTGTTCCAATGAGGTTTTCTGTGGTAAAAATCTATTTTACAAATAACTTTATTGCAAACAGTGGCCACCCAGGAGATGAGTCCATTAGCGTCCCCATTGTCTGTCGTGAAAATGCTGATGGACGAGTCACTTTGTACACTCTTAAAATAAGCTTTCTGCTCAACAGAATGGAAATTTGAACGAGGAACAGAGCACAAAGCAGGAAAGAGACAAAACCTGTGGCCTGCTGGGGAGGAATAAAGAAAACGGTAGGTTGAATTTCCAATTTCCAATGTTCACAATAAAATTTTTCCTCCTCACGTTCCCATCTCGGATATAAATGGAAAAGCTTAAAAAAACCTGTCGATCCATTAGTCGACTAAAAGTGGCGTAAAAGTGGCAAAAGCCCAACACTTTCTAACCCAAAATGCACTTACAAGACCTGTGCACGGGAGCTCATGCCAAAACAAACATTTTATACCTAAAAATGTATCGAAATAGAATTAATCGACTGATACAAAATGTTATTGGACACCATTGACCAATTAATCTACTAAAACTACTAAACAGACAGCACCAATAAAATAAATAAAGTGTAAGCCTAGTCAAATTAAAACCGCATGACACTTAAAATAAACCACCAAGGCGAAGGTAGAAGCTAGTGCCAGGGAATTAAAAACGCTCTAAAACTCTAGTGCATTTAAAAGTTCTCTAGAATTATACCAACAACAAATGAATGGATCACTATAATCCCATCTGCGCACACATGCAGCTATTGGGTACGGAAACGATTCAATAAAAAAGGTCTTTTTTGTACTTGCACTACACAGAGTTTACGGAAGACTTAATACTATATTCATGACCAGTGTTACAGGGCTGAACCACAATTAACTCAATGTCATGGTCAACAATTGCGATGGGCTACAAGCTTTGTGGACGAGACTTGGGGAGCACAAAAGCATTGATAGTTTGCTAGAGAAAGAGGGGTTTCCAAGAAAGCTTAGGTCTTTGTAAGGACATAGGAGGGGGTTTGTCTACATCAGGAAAGAATCCAGTGCACAGTTGTATTTACATTCCAATTGAACAGAAATATAGCCGTTTGTGTGCGTCATTAAATCTTAGCTTGCGTCTCCAGCAGTTAGATTAAGACAGCCGCGCGTCTCTCCAGCTCCACGTCCAGACATCACAAGTGGCGCCGGGCAAAATGGGTCAGTTTTAATGCCGCGTCTGATACACGAGCAGAGGGATTTAGTAGTTTGAGAGAGTAACGCGGCTTTGCGACGCATTGTGTACATGGCCTTTATCAGTGAGCTCAGGTTTAATGTCACGTCTAGATGTATTTAGAGTGCTGGTATGAGCACACAGGCTAGACAGTTTGAAGTACACAAGCAAATGAAGCTCAGTCCCAAAAAAGATGGTTGCAGCATGTAGTTAGTAAAGCGTATACTTTTCCCTAAAACTACATTTCATGTTCCACGGTCCATGTTTAGTCCCGACTGAAAGTTGATACTTTTTTGGGGGTATAACAATGTAAATCTAATAGGGATGTGTTAAACCTAAACTAATGCATTTAAAGACATGTTTTAATCATTATGCAAATGTGAAATTAGTAAAAGTGCAGAAATATCACCTTGCCCAATATCCTTAATTGAAAATTAACTAGTTTATTTTTAATCACCTTTTTGTGGCATTTTTACTACAAACGATATGCTCTATATTAAAATGTTTCATATTTTCATAACATTCACAATATTATTTAAATTTCAATATAATGCCCTCTTTGTTGGAACCAAGATTTAGCCAGGAGTGAACACTTATTTTTAGATCCATTATTCCAAATTAAAACACTTTGTACCATATTAGCACAGATTATCAAACAATTTATAATATTTATTTTTAAGACCATTTCATTTTAGCAATATTGAACATGAATCTGAAGAGACACATCTGACTTCTGACGTTCCAGCGCTACAGACTTCCTCTGCCAATCCGACAGCTTGCCCGGAGTGTCTGTGTCCCTGTGTACACGGGACGTTTCCATGTTTGACAGAGATCGGCAGCGAGGGTCAGAGGCAGACCAGTGTGGACAAACCGTGTGCAAACATAACCTACCTAAAAACAGCAGTCATGGTGCAATAGGGGAGGGGGGGGCTACAATTTGAATAGTTTGAACTTGAAATTTGAATATCATGACAACTGTAGTGCCAACAGTTCTAAGTTTTACTCAGTTTAATTCAAGTGTAATGTCGCATGACAGGAAGCAGAAGGTGGATAAAAAACAATGACAACGTTGATAAAGATGCTTGTCATAGACTAAAATAAGTGTAAAAAGTTGATGGCTTTGGCGTTGCAAACTTGTATACTTTGTTAATCCACCCAAGAACAGATGTTGCTGGAAAAAACTATTCATGAAAACTGGAATCCACACACAGCTTTCTGGAGCGGGTTCCTTAAATTCCAAAGACCAGATTTATGTCACAATTCTGGTAAAGCCACACATTTAACCTTTTAACAACCAGTAAAGCGAGCTGATAAAGCAGACCCAGTTTGCGTGCATGTTCTGGGAATGTGGAGCAAAGATGCTGCGGAGGACGACTCTAAAACGCCCCCCTGCTGGGTCTCCAAGGGGCCGGCACGCAGACACAAAGTACTGTATACTAAAAAAAATAAAGTTTGAGGTTGGCCTTTTTTGTATTTAAAAATGGGGGTTGACGATTACAGCAAAAAAAAAATTAAAAAATTCCCTCCGCACTTAGATTGATAATTGTTTGGGATTTTCGATATCTCATCAAAACAAATGTGACTTTCAATACCTTGCGCTAATATAAATTTTGGGGGGGGGGGGGGGGGGGAAATGCTATATAACCAAGACAGAATAACTGTAGACCTCTCAATTAAAAATACCCAAACTGATCATTGCAAAGTTTAAACGGATTGAATTTTAATCTAACCGGGATCCAATTAACTGAATTGCTCGATTGGAAATCACATGCCCAAGATTAGCAACAATAACCTGTAGCTCATGGACTTAAAATTTGACATTGTCTATCAGTGGAGTCTTTCATTGTTCAGTCATGTGGATGCAAGTGCTCGGATGTAAAGGTTGAGATGAATAGAGGGGCTTGTTTATGGTAGGAAATGGAGCAGAGCAAAAGCAAACCATTTCTTTGGGGGAATGCCTTCTATATAAAAAAACCAAACTTAAAAACATGCAGACAATAAGCCAAAATGTGCCATCAAGCGACTAAGCGACATTTGAATGACAAAATGAATAACACGTTTGATAAAGTGTGTTTATAACGATGCTCTTGTGTTGACCATACAAGGCTGTGGCTGCAGTGGACGAGCCCTCACTGAGTAACAGGGGAAAGTGTAATTCTATCTGTTTGGATCAGACACATAAAACCCGCAAATACAGGGCATATTTGTGAGCTGCTGAAGAAAAGGGTTTCTTAACAGCCTTCACTTGCCTTCACACAAAAAGCATGTCTTAAGTGTTTCATGGAAAAAAGCTTTAGTGGGGCTAGTAAAAGCTTTTCCATAGAACATTACACAATATTTATGTCTAGCATCATGGATTTTCTAGATTACAATTCATGCAGTTAGTATCATATACGCCATTAGGAAGTAAATAAAAAAAGATAGGGACGAGCAATATATTGGGTCCAGTATTGGTAGAGAGTCAATACAATATAACTGAAAATCAGTCTGATCTGATCTTTGGCAATGCCCCAGTCTGTGGCATTCCCAAAACCAGAGGCACAGCTACCACACAGCCAAAAGCTGGCCCCCTGATCACAGTCCTTAGGCTACAACAACATTACAGTAAATGTAATTGACAAGTCTTTCTATTGACTGTAGTTTGACACTTTGACCACAACAGGTGGATGGCATCAGTGAGCCCATTTTCTTTGACATTCTGTCCTTAGTCATGGGTTCAGCTACTGCAATAGCTGTACAGCACAAGAACCATACTAATGTTTATAGTCGGCTTATAAGATATCTACATTTTTTAAGTTTAAATATATATTAAAAAAAAAAAAGGGGTAGAGTCTATCTGGAAAGCCAATTGTGATGTTTTGCTCGGGGGCCCCAAGACCCCCTCGCAACGCCACTGCCCAAAACTATGGCCGTATGTTTACACAATCATGCCACAAACTATTTCATATCCAAGAAACATTTTGTTACTAAATTAACCAACTGATGGTAGTGCAGCTCGCACCAGGTTCCAATAACCCTCAGTTGAAAGCCCTGCCATTGGGAATATTGACTTTCGGCCCCCTCAAGGCAGCTGAGAAAAGACAAATGCTTTGAAGGTTAGTTGTTTGACATGTGTTCACTTCAAAAAAGGTAGAGCGAAACCCGTTTACCACACAAACACCTATCACGGACACATTCCTGCAACAGAGGTCAAAGCAGCAGAACAAACAACTGCAGATCAAAAGGAGCAGCCCACCTTTATTAAGAACATACACCACAGGTATGCAACAATGCACTATGTCTTGGGCAGACACTTTAGTAAACACTGCACTACATGCAGAATATAAAAAAGGAAGAACACAAAATAGAGTAACACTGGAGCAGGCATAAATCGCTCTTTGGAAGCAAACAATGTCGGAATGGCATCTTTTCAAATCATTACTGAACGTTGGAAAAAGTGAAAGCCGCAAGAAGGAAAGTCCAGGGGAATGTGTTGAGGAAACTGCCTTGCATTTGCCATTACATTTACTACAATCCGCGCATGGATTACTTAGGTGCAAGATAGACAATTAAATATTAACAGAGTTTAGAGTCAAGAAATATGTAGTTGACATCAGCACCATGAAGTAGGGTTGTTAAAAAGAATTAACGATACTAAAAGTAGTATTGAAATTAGATACGCATTTGAGCAGGCATCAATACACGGTTGTGACAATAGTGTGTTTATGGTCCAGATAATTATACAATAACGAGATGATTATTTGAGCCTCGTCTTAATCTACAGCAGTACTAGTATAAAACCACATTGAAATAATGAGGAATCTACAATGGTTTTAAGTATCAAGCAAGCACTTTCTTCAGTGTCAAAATAGTTTGACATTTTCTTATTGTGACAACACTGCCACAAAGACAGATTTTCATGACCATTGCCTTCCTCTGGCACGGCAGCTTGTTTCTAGATCTACTGTGGAAGTCGTTAGTGTGAATAGTTCATACAGAGATTTGCCTTTAGACAAACAGCACAAATACAATAGGCATTTTTGTGCACCTCGTTATGTGTAACACTTTTGCCCTTAATCAAGTATCGCATGACTTCATCCGTCAAGTAAAAGCACAGAATCTCTCTGCATCCCGCCTTGTCTTCAGATTACTTTATGAATAAAAGCTGATTTACTTTATAACCAACTAAAACATCTTGACAACTTTGCAAAGATGTTCCGAGCAAAACATTCTCCTCAACTTAAGACAGTAACTTTCCATAGGAGGGGGGGGATGGGTGATAAGGATACAGCTTTACTCAAATCAATTCTACACGAGCATCGACATGTGTTAAGTGACTGTAAACTCCTCAGCATGTCATTAGGAGCAGGTGGTTAAATGTAGCCTCATGTCAAGCGGATAGGACCAGTCATAGCCTTTGAGCAGCGGCACAGACGCAGCCGTGCTCGCCGGGCTACTGGCAAAACCATCGGGATACAATCTGTTCGGAAGATCGCAACGTTACTCGACCTACTGCAAAGAGACAAAAACACAGACATTGTTTTTGCTATTAGAAGAAAATGAGCAAGTAAAACTGGAACAAAAAGCGGGGTACTCTCTGGCGGGGGGGGGAGTGGGCAGGTCTATTGTGTATCCAGGACACCCCTTTGAGTCTTGCTGTAGGCATAGGGCTGGGGGTGCTAATGGGGGTGCTAATGGGGGTGGGGGTGCTGTGGATTAACTGGTGCATGGGTGGGAAGGAGGAGCAGCTGGCGTGGCTACACTGACCCAGAGAGCGCAGGCACAGACAGAGGCAGGTTAATGATCAGTCACCGGGGCAGCGAGGTCGTTCTCTGCACACGACCGGGTTTACACCTGCGGCACCTTTGGAAAACACTGACCAATTAACCTGAACAAAAACAAACATGGGAACCTTAGCCTCGGCTGATCGTTATGACACATTTCTTTAAAATGTAGTGAGCATGATTATAGTCAAGACTTTTTACACATTTTGCTTATTTTTTCCCAGTTTGACAATTTGGGTTTAGTTTATACTGTTATTTCCTGGTTGGACAACTTACCTGGCAAAAAAAAACTCCATATAAAATTACACAATAGTTATAATTTGGCATAATACCAGACAACACTTTTATTGTGTTAAATGATTGTTTAAAAAACGGTCTAAAATGTGTAAATTGTCCCCGCATTTTCAATGAAATGTCGCCTCTTGACACATTTAGAGGGATTCGGTTTCATTTTTGTACTTTCACCTTTTTTTCTATAAAACTGCCAATTGACTGATTAAAACTTTGGAGGGTTATTTTTGTAAATATTACAAAAAGATAGAAGAAAATTACACTTAGAAAAACATGAGAACCTGTCATATGTTCTTTTAATTTGACTGAATTACTAAAGTAGAAGTCAAGATGATGAATTAGAAATAAAAATGACAGAGCAAGTCTTGTTTTCAAATAAAAGACAGCGAGCTCATTTCAGTCAGATATGTACAGAGCAAGTGCCCAGGGGTGAGCTCAGTTACATCAGGCTTAGAGCAGGTGAGGCCAGGCCAGACGGACAGGGATCACACACGCACACACACACGCACGCACACGCGCACGCACGCACACGCACGCGCACACGCACGCACCTTTGTGTAAAGAGCCACTCCCCGACAGAACAGTCCCAAACACACCGGATTGATCTGGATCCACTGATGACAGGATATTATTATTGACAAAAGGAGGCCCACACCTTTGACCACTCACAGCAGCAGCCTCCTCCAAAAACAAGTAGTTACGGTCCATCAGATCATGTTTTTGATCATATATCTGATCATTTGAACATTCCAGAGATTGAGAGTCGCTTACTGCTTTGATCAACGTGCATAAGATTTGAAGTAATGCAAAATCACTAACATTTGAAAAAGGGACCATTTGTAGACTGTAGAGTAGTTATTAAAAATGCTAAATTGCAAAACCTCATATTTTGTTGATCTTCATACGAATAAGATTAATAATCTGTGAAAATACAGAGTTTACGCATTTATTTTATAAAATCGAGAACAGCCGGTTCACAAAGTCTGAGGCACTGTTGTAAATTATTTATGACGCCTCAAAGCAGCCATGGCAGAGAAGTGGTTTCGAAGCAAACTCAAGGTCTAAACAACAATTCTAAAAAGTCCTGAATTGCTCTCATTCACAATGATTACAGTGCCCTGTGCCACACAACACTGTGGTCCACAACAGGATGGCCAAAAACTGCTGCGCCAGTGTTTACCACTTTAAACTAATGGACATCTGAGTGCCAGTCTCCCAACCACAGGAACGAGAGACGCAGAAGGGCCAACTTCAACACACCAAACCTGCAGTGAGAGCACAGAGGGAGCAGCAAAGAGCGCACAGAGGGGAGCAGCAAAGAGCGCACAGAGGGGAGCAGCAAAGAGCGCACAGAGGGGAGCAGCAAAGAAAAGCAGTGAGAGCAGTGCGTGTGGGACAGAGCCTGCAGTCAGAGAGCAGAGAGAAAAGGGAGCAGAGAGAGCAGAGAGCAAAGCGTGTGGGACAGAGCCACACATGCAAATGCCCTCCACAGGGTTAAGCCTCTAGTCACTAGTTTCACAACGCATAAGCCATTCCATCTCCTTTAGCCAAGAATCAGCCTGAAAAATAAAAAAGTTTTTCTATTCATTATAACTGAAGGGAACGTGTTTGAAATTGGATGGGCCAGTCCTGTGCCGCATTTAAAATGATCACCATCTGTGTGCAGCTCGGCACATGGCCATTTTACAAACTCCCCGACGGTTATTAACAAACGATCTTACAAATATGGAGCTGTGAAGCGTCGTCTTCTGCAGACTCACATTTCTGCAATGCTTGGCATTCACTTAAAACAGGCGCTTACGCTTCACAAATGTCTGAGCCCAAACACCTGCAGCACACTGGGGATGTCAGCCTTGACAAACAACAACAACTGCAGATCACAGTGGACCAACAGCAACTGGTCCAAGATTCTTCAGGAGGCCCACATTCCTCCAGTTTAAAGATGCGCCACAAACTTTGACATGTATGAAAGAACAAGTCAAGTTCAGCCATAAGATGATGCATTCAGCCATCGCATGTCTAAACACATACCTTTACATTTTAGGAAACAATTTGTTAGCATAATGCAAATAGCAGTGGCACAAGGTTATAAAAAAGGAAGGGAAAATTAAGGCATGGAATGTGGTTCAGGTAGTTTGAAACAAAACAAAAAAAAGGCATAACAAACATTAAGGAAGTAACATTTGTGTCTGTGGGATTATTCAACAAATTGTCCAGTTTTATTGGAGTTGTAGGACTGAGATGGTAGAGCATCTTAGAGCAAAGTTACCACTGAGACTCATCCCCAGAGTTGAGAGGAGCCAGCCCAATGCGAAAACCCCCTCTCACTTTAAGACACGACTAGAGTATAAAAAGGACAACACACCAGGAGGAGAGGTTCACATATGGTCCAAGTACGAGACGATGAACTCCCCAGCAGCACTTCACACGCCCGGGGTCAAGCAGCACGACAGGGATTTTCAATGAGTTGGCACTTCACACAGGAGGATATGAGGACGTCAAATACCTTTTCTGAGCCAGAAAGAGGCGGAAGAGAGCGAGAGCTTCTCACGCCCTCCATCCTCTTCCACCACACCCAGCTCCAAATGCTCAGATTATGTAATACAGACAGGGAGCCAAAACATGGGGCTGATGATGACGGATAAACAGCATTCTCTGCGCTCACAAACCTGAACACTGTTGTTTTGACGGTCTCAAAGGGCTGTGTGAAAACACTGGTGGTGTCAGTGTCAGCCCATGAAGCAGCATATTTAAGGGTGCACTTTAGACGTTACCGCTTTACAGTATTAAATGTCTCCATCTCCATGGAGACAAGCATGTGACACCCCCAGGTTAAGTTACAGGTCAGATCTGTGGAGATGTGACACTGGAAGAATTAAAAAGGTATTTTAGAACAATAAAACCCTGCAAATTAATAAATGCAAGAAGTACAAGTTTAAATCTTTTAGGTGGGGGATCCTTGACCAGAAAAGTTACATAGTGCACCTTTAAATCAACATAAATTATGTAAACTGGAATGGAAACGCTACCTTTGTTGAGATAAAGTTCTTCAATTATTTATGACAGATTTCTGGGCTGGTACAACATTAAAGACCAGACAAGCTTAGAGTTGAGAAATAGTTTCCCTGAACAGAACATAATAAAAATTATTATTAAGAAAATATGCCTTGTAACATGTCCAAGCCAACCCACGTGTGGTTTCACTAGACATCTCCCTTTGGGACCCTTACTTTGCGTAAATGTTTCCATTTTCAGGCCCCGTTGCTTTGATGACAACAGCAGCACGAATGACAAACACTCCAAACCAAATCATTAATGAATCCAGGGCACAATGGCATCTCAAGTCACAGTATGCGACCCGCTCCTTTTGGTGTTTGTCACGTTTTTCACTGACGCCCAAAAGGAAGCCTCGCCATCCATCACCCACCGCGCGCTGGACCCTCACAAAGGCGTCAAATCAAAACAGATTCCTCCCACAAGAAAATGTTTTGTTGCAGCTCGGGTGCGAAATACGTTATTTGTAGAGACTAGCGATGCATTGCCGATTAAACTATAAACGCGTTCGCTTGCTAGCCAAAGTAAATTGTCCGTACCTTCCAAATATCCACGACAAGCCCTTCGTTTTAGCGCGTAGACAAACGCAACGCGCCTCGAAGTGCGACGACGCGAGGAGCGGCGAGGGGAAATTCACAGTTTTCAAACAATGAACGGCGAGCTGCAGCTGTGCCTTCCCTCCACGTTTGAGCCGCGGCAAACAGCCTGGCTTCATGAAGGATGGGCGCGGGGGGGAGTGACCCGGAGGACGCAGGCTGTGGAGGGACGAAGCGTGGCGGCGCTCGTAAAGACACATGCAGATTAAAACCCCACCAGCGGACCAATCACGGCGCACGCTCGGTGTTTATGCAAATGGCTATTGACGTCACATATAAAGTCAGGGCAGAGGAGGGGCCGCAGCAGCTCCCAGTCTCAGGACTATTGATGGGTGTGGGACCATGGAGGTAGAAACACAGTTGGACTACAGGACATTTCTTCTGACAGAAACAGAAATGATTGTTTCAGCTTAAAAAGTCACACAATTAATACACAAACAGAGCCTCTTTTCCCAAATTAAGAGTAGACTAAGCATGATAGCCTTTACGACAAACTTATTTTCTGGGGCAAAATGAAAGGGCTTTCTCATAACAAAAAGGGTGTAAAAGAGCCAACATAATGTGGAAGAACATTTCAATTAAACAAACAAACAAATAAACAACAATAATACAGCTATAATAAACTGCTGTTATCATTTGGGAACAAATGCATATAAACTACAGAACATCGCCTCCCTACATGTTCCAAAATGCAAGGTTGTTTATATAAATGTATTCATGATGTGCCGGCCGCTCTACACCAAAGTGCTGCTGCATCTGCCCTGCACTGCTGCATTGTTATGTGCATACTTGGAGGATGATACTGATACTTTGCACTTCCTGTGCAAACCAGTTACATACTTGACATTTTTATCATTTTTATTTTGCAGTGCAAATGTCTTCCTTCTGAGTACTGCTGCCTGCTTCACAATAGTGTCCATTTATTTATTGTACAAGTAAAGAACAAACATCTGTATGTATTGTATGAATGCACTGCAGCTGCGAGCTCCACAATTGGATTTAAAAGGAAAAAGACAGACAAAGTCCAATGCAAACAAAGAAGCACAAAGCATGGATTGGGGCAATCACTCTCTTTTTATGTGGAACAAACAGAAGGTTAATGGAATGGTTGATTAACAAAGTCTTGAAAAGGGAAATGCAGGAAAATCAATAAATAAAAGTTTACTGATAGTTTTTTTTTTTGCATGAGTTGAAAAGTGAGAGTGCATGAGTCATGGCCCAGCCCAGATTCTTCCTTCAAACCAGTAGTTTCAGTATTTCCGACAAACTCAGCGCCAGACTGAAGGAAAAACCCCAATTCCCCTAAATCTGCTTTTACCATCCTTATTAAGTTCACCCACAAAATAGTTACTGACAATGGGTGTGTGATTCATAGAAGTGGAACAACCGATATTTTCTATTTTTAAAGCTAAAGAAATAAACTTTTAATAGACTTCTTCATCTTTTTTGTTTTGTTTTGAATTTTCAACACAAACACTACCTCCATTTAATAGTTTCACCTCCACTGAACCTCTTTTATTTGTGAACCTATCACTAATGGCATCCTTCATTATATCACAGCCACAGTACCAAATCCTCTCACATCCTGCCCATCCATTTCAGATTGTCAGTAATGTGGTTTCACGAGGGAGTGGTTCTAGTGCAGTGTGGAGGAAACCTTTAACACAATTAGGATAGACGGGTGCAATCATACACTTATACAGACTTCACAGCTCAGAAAATGTCTCTTCAGTCTGCCGTATACCTCAAAGAAAACAGAAAAAAGACCACATTAGGGCTGCAACTACCTACGGTATCCTTTTGCAGATCGCTGAGTCTAGATTTTTACAGATTTTGACCCAGATTAACCAGTGAAGTGAAGCCGTTTAAGGATCCTGGTGGAGAACATTTATGGTGTACACATGTACACATTTTCTGTGTCCTTTTCAGGCAATTACCACCCAATTTGAGTCGATTATTTGATTACTAAATTAGTTTAGTAATAGATCATTTGAATGCCCCATTAGTTGCAATTAATTGATTAATTGTTGCAGCCCTGGCCCACATACAGTCAAACAAACCCTCACTGCAAACAAACTCTGATTAAAATACTACAAGTTGCAGCTACTACACTAACTACAGGGATACAGAACATGAATGCATTACTATTTTTTACTGGAAGTACTGGAAAAAGACAATTTAAAAGTGGAACTAATCAGATCATAGAATTTAACTAATTATTCTGCCAGAATGGAACAGTCAGAAGCTGCATTATAATTTTGAGATGATTCCAAATGTTAAGAAACAATGACTTTAAAATTGCAAAAAGTTCCTGAGATGTACTACTGGAATCTAAGGGAAGATACTTGCAACGTCAGGAGGAATAAAAACAGTGTTCAGCTGCTGAGTCTGGCCTGAACCATCAAGAGCGGAGTTGTGCATAATGTATGGTGTAATCAAAGTGAAGATATGCTTCATCATCAGCCAAAGGCCTGTGTCTGTGCAGCTCTATAAGCAGGAAATGAGCTAATCTTTTTGGGCCGTCCTGCAACAGACTGTGGGCCGTATGTTCAAAGTCAACAATTAACAACACACATCACTGTTTACATCATTTTCTCTTTTCTTGAACTCAGTGTTATAGTATTATAAAATGCAGACACAGGCACATGTGAAAGTGCACCTCCTTCTGGACTCTGAAACATACTACATTGTATTTAATCAAAAATAAATACACAGTACAAACATTTGGTTACAAGTAAAACTTCAAGTGCTGTATGAAAAACAAGGAGAGTCATCTTATCAGGTACATCCCATGTATGAGTAAAAAGGCAAAGACTGTATACTGAAGGTATACACAGGCACATTGTTTGCACACGCAAAAACAGAAGCCTAAAAGCATAATTTATCTATTTATAAACTCTAAAAATGATTTGCACACTTCTGCTTGAAATATAATGAAAAAGAAAATAATGGCTTTCTTGCCCCATTTTACCTGCCCCATTTTACCCGTCCCATTTTACCTGTCCCATGTTAAAGTCCATTCTGGGACCACATGGATAAAGTAGTAGTAGTAGATGCATAAAGTAGATCAGCTTCTGTAGTGACTAAAACAATGAACAATGATTCTTGTGCAGCAGTTTTTTGCCAGGTTGGGATTTTTTAAGAGTTTTCTCGAGGAAATATTTGCTTTGCTATAGTAACAACCACTTTAAATAGTATAACTTTATATCTAAAATCGATTAAAAGACACATGTGCAGTAAATATGTGCAATTCTGCACCATAACCCTCATATCCGGGTTGACATTTCAAAAACATTTCAAAATACAAACTATAATGTACATGTTTTGTCGCATGTATTAGAAATGAATGAACTTTGTTGACATTTAAAGAATACTGTTGCTATAAAACGTTTAAGGCCTGTGTTTGTGCATCAGTGGCGCATTGACGGGTTTGAAGTACAAGTAATGTGTCCTTAAGGCCACTAGAGGGAGGTAGTGACACACCTGAGGTCACTGAGGTTGTTTTCAGTTCACCAGAAGGACATCCTCATATGTCGTTGTTCTGAAAGGTGAATAGATTTTCAGCAGTTGTGAAAATGAAAACAAGTTCTTTGTGGTGTGTCATTATGGCACAGACACATGCGTTACCTGTCACAGCAGCAGAAGAAGGAACATGGAGATGTTTCCAGTCCCCTGAACTTCCCCGAGCTCGGTGCATCTGTGCATTCTGCTATAAAGGCGTGCAAGTCTGTGATGTGGACTGGTTCCTGGATTTGATGCTTAGTTAACCAGAAAACAAAACATGAAATAATTATTCAAACAATAAATCTGAAGTCTAATGAATAAAATATCTGTTAATAACAAAATAATATAAACTGTTAATTAAATAAAGTAAAGTAAATTGAGTAAATATTTTAAGTTGTACCTTAATAGTCTCGTATGCTCCTGTGATGAGAGCGATGAACAAAGACAGCACCATGTAGATGAAGAGGGAGATGAAGGTGTACAGATACACCTGGCTGAAGAGCCACACCAGAGTGCTGCTCTCTCTCAGGCCCGCAAACGTCACAAACATGTCGTCTCCATTGATGAGGGAGAAGAGGCACTCGGACACCATGGACAAAGAACGAAACTGAAAATGAAACAAGATTAACAGTAACGGGTATTTTATACAAGCATTGCAAAAGAGGATTTACCTTCATATGATAAGGTCCAAGCACTATCCAGCCACAGAAGCAATAACCGAGGTAGATGACAGCTATGCAGCAGCAGAACCGTATGACATTGGGAAAGGCAGCACGAAGCGTCACGATCAAGATCTTTATTGAAGAGAAACAGATCAGATGTATCAGATTATAGAACAAAACCCTTGTGTACAATATGTACTTGTACATATTACAGTGTACTTACATTGTACTTTTGGAAAAAGGTCAAGTAACGAATGACTCCGACCCACACGAGGAGAGTGGAGGTCCCAAGCAGAATCCCACAGAGGTCGTAGGAGGAGAAATTCTGCCATGGGCGAATATGATGAATTTTTGTTGTAAAACAATAAAAAGCAACATTAAAATAATTTGGTAACACAAACCTTGGACTCAATTCCAATTTTGATGAATGTGCCAATGAGGGTGAATATGTCACTGATGATGAGGAGGATGTACCACGTGTTGATGAACTCCAGGCGGTCTGACCAGCACACTTTACGATCCATACACTCTCGGAAAAACTGGACAAACTCCTGAGTGAAATGACAGCAATAAGAAAAGTTACAAGCAGTATAGAAACCGATCTTATTATTATGATACAAATAAACAGTGTATAATTGGTCTATGTGTAATTCTGTTCGTACTTGCTGCAGGATAATCCCTCTCAGTATGGAGCGTCCACACAGAAGCAGGGACAACAAGCACACCACAGCCACGATGATATCAAATGCCATACGAGTGTAGCTTTCAGCTGTAAATACCCAAGCACCAAACACGGTCGTCAAGCGTTGTCTTGGCAGCGGTTGCACACCAAATGTAACTGAATCGACCTACCATGTCCAGAAACACTCGGGTCCTTACACTCCTTTATAGATGCATCATTCTCTAACCAAATCTTCACTTTGCCGCTGTTAGCTTTGTTGTCTAAGACTATCTGCAGTATGGGGGAATGAGACAAACATATTAAGTCAACGTTTGAATAAGGAGTCAAAATACTGTTGATCAAATTTTCTTTTTGTTGTGAATAGTTTGGGACAATCAAGTAAAGAGGCAAAAAGAAATGTATCGAAACTTTGAGCGAATGTTCTGTGCAATTAATCCATGTTTTGTGACTTCTAGTACAGATATTTGTGAAGAAATGCCATTGCAAAACTGGGACAATGCATTAGCTAAGGTCTATGCTGTTAGAAACTGGCAATAATAATACATCTAAACAAATCCTCACGGTAATTGAAAATGTGTAGCAGTCTGGGATCTCGTTGTTGATGATTGTCTGGATATTGATTGCCTTCAGTTGGAACTGGATGGTGATGTTAATGAGCCTGCAGACAGAAAAGTGACTTAGGCACAGATAAAACGCTATCTTATGTACAGGAGATGACATCTTAGGGTGTTGTGGTGTTTACTTGTGGAATTTAAGGGTGAAGTTCCTGTAGGTGTTGGTGCGAGGAACTGAGGGGACCGACAAAGGGTTCACGCCAACACAATCTGAACACACAATGAAGCACAGGTACAATACGTGTAGAGAGGTTATGCACTGGCATTCTTTTATTAGGGAAAATGCTCATCAACATTCTGACGGAGCAGTTATTTTCCTCAGCAAACAGACTCTGAAACATTTTATTTAAGTACAGAAAGGTCCTTACCTTTGGTTTACTATTTAGCAGATTTGTGGACCTTTTTATTTGCTGTAGCTGAACTTTCACATTTGTTTCGTGCTCTTACAGGAGAACGAGTCCTTTCTCACCATTGACTCTCGTTTTTTATGCCACTCTGCCATGCTGTAACCTGCATAACATTTATTAGGAGATAGGAGGTGGGCCATATGGCCAAATTGCAAACCCCTTGCAGCCTTTTAGAGCAATTTTTTTTATTTATTTTTTTTATTATAGACAATATATTTAATTTTGTACATCTCCAAAACAATTCAGTGTAATCCCTCATTCGTCCAGGAGGGTTCCCTCGTTGAAAAGGATTTAAGAGTAGTCATGTGGATGCTGTTTAAAAAATCAAGACCTTTCCCCCAGATGCAGTGCACACATTGAACACAAAATCATGACTCGGTTGGTCTGGACTGGATCTTGTATTGTTGCGTTGTCCATTTACCTGTGAGGATATGAGGGTCTATGTCGAAAGTGTCATTGGTGGGATCGATGTGTCCTCTTTTGTAGTACTGCTGGCACAGGGACAGCGCAGTGCCGTTCACACCAACCCCGTACACATAGGCATAGCGCCCCACTGTGGTCTCGGGTAAGGCCAGGTACTAAAGGGGAAAAAAGAGCAGAGGAGCAGTTATAAAGAGGTTTACTTCTGATTTATAAATAACTTTAATTGAGGCAAACCTGGTCCACGGCGTAGAACATGTGGTCATACACGTCATTTTGAGTGTAAACCGCAAATGCATCATCAGTCGACTCATCGTAGTCTTTGAGAAATAGGTTTTTGAAGGTCATCGTGTTTTCCTCTTTAAAAGTCACCACCACCTGGTTACTGAGGCCAAACAGCACCAACTGTATTTAAAGACATCGGGCAAAAGAACAATGAATACATTTTAAAATCATTTGTGGCATTTTCTAGCACATTTTTTCTACACATTGAAGATAATACATTTCATATTATATTTCATATTTCACTTAATGTTTTATCACATATATTTTCAATCATTACAACAGTACACAAATGGGGGAACATTATACACAACATTATACAGTTAAACATAGTTACATATTAGTTGCGGAAGCGTTGTGTTTCTGCATTTGAATTTACGCACATTGCTTATAGGAAGTAATTGGACAGCGCAAAAATCAGCCTTTACTTTACCTGTGCAGTGACAATGCCAATTTTGAGAAGTTGCAGTATTAGTTTGTAAGGCTTGCGACTCTTAGCGTGGAATTTATCACAGGGACTCATGAAGAAGTACTTCAGTTTCCTCCGAAGAGCCTCCTCTTTGTGGTCAGCGCCGACCCAGCACCCGGCGGAGGGAGTCGGGAGCTGGTGGGTCGCGTGGTTATGTCTGTTTGTGTTGCTGTGCTTGTGAAGAGTGTCGTGTTCCCCACTGCTGTCCCCAGAGCTATAGAGAGTGACAGGACAAGGAAGGCCTTCATGGTCTGTAAAGCAAAGGGGAAAACAAACATTGACGGTGAACTCACATCTCTTATCTTTATTACTGTAGTGTTTGTAGTAGAAGCAGAAAAACGGCAAGCAAGCGACTTCAATTCTTTCAAAGGAAACTATACATTACCAAGTCGGACAGTTTTAACTCTTATTTACCCCTCTTTATTCACCCCTTTAGAAAGGTCACATCTGGGGTGCCATGGAAAAGAATGCAACATTATCTTTTATGTTGTATCTGTTTTCTCCTCATTTTTTCATAAATGCCTCACTGCCGAGCTCCAATAAATATCAAATATTAGATATATCTATGACAGTTCAAACTCTAAATTACCAACTTTATACAACTCTCATTATTTGTGTGAGTCAAACATTTTAAAAGCTCTTTTTTCTAAGCCTATCAGTTACCAGGAGAGCGCTGCACACGCGAGTAGGAGAACAACAGGTCCTGACCGAGACGTTGCACGTAATAAATGGAACTAAGAGTGATTCAAAATATTCAAGTGGATTTTCACTCCATACAACAAAACGGTGTTAATTCAAAAATGTCAATGAATTCAAATAAAACAAAACGTATGCTGCTCTCCAAAAGGCCCTTTAGTGACACAAACTTGTACATCTGGATGGATGTTGATGAGCAAAGCTTCAAAGGTGCTGATGCCATGTCTCGTCCCCACACTCTACTATTACTGAAGCCTTTGTCAGCAGCACGTGAACTTAAACATGATCTGTCACTTTCACCACAGTCTATCACCTCTGTCACAACTATATCATAATGACACTCTCCCTTTAGCGACAGGTTATGAAGGAAATTCCAGGTTTGGTTTGAAAATGTTCGGTATGAAGCCAAAAGATGTCAGTAATCTCTGCTTATATTTACAGTGCGTATGACAGGATTTTACGATGTTCTCATTTTTACTTTATTTGGTGTATTTATACCTGTTCTGTGCATATAAATCATAGTTTTACAGTTTTTGTTTTATCGAGTAGGTATTTGTGGGGAAAAGTCAAAAGAACCTGTAGAAAAATGACAGGAAGTGACGTCACACTACGGACACTGATTCCAGTCAAAGTTTAGGCATAATTCACACAAAGAAACAACTTTTTTGACTCTCTAAACGTTAATTCAATGATTCAATGATTTTGCCCAGTGTTTGCTGGATAATCTCCCAGTGTGATGTCATCAATTGCATACAAGAAGTGAAATTATAAACCTAAAAAATGAGCTACTCTGGGATTAAATTTGTTTTAATTTTTTAGCAAAATTTAAAATATATTTATCTTAACACCATTTTATTTCAATGAGTCGTCCAACCTGTCATAGGTATTTGACCTAGTATTTATTTATTTATTATCATTTTTCTTTACTGAGACGCTTTGTAAATTAAGTTATAATAGTCATAGTACATTAAATATTTTCCAGTTTGTAAAGTGATTACTATATGTTTCAAGGTTAACGCTTTAGATAAAAAAGCTGATATATAATATAAGTGGAAGTGAAAACCCTCATTTCCCATTGTTGGTTTTACAATAGGAAGTGCATTCGGCCATTCTGGCTAAATATAAAATTTGGCATGACAACTGAAGAACTAGATTAAAATTCAAACAGGTGCATTAAAGAGAGACATGTTTGGAGCCATGGCCAAAAAAAAATAATATTACATTCTGTGGGTTTGTGAAAGGCAAATGAGGTGTATCAGAAATCACATGCTTTAACCCTCCTTTTCTTTGGATGCTACACACTTATTTTCAAATTCTATTCTTTACTTATCTTGTGTTCTCTCTGGTCCTGCCCGGTTCTGTTTTTGTTGTTTTTTTATGTTAAAATTTTTTATAAAATACTTGATATTTCCACTTTATAGTCCAACTATTTATTTACTCAAAAATCAATGTATTTCACAATTAAAGCTACTTTTGGTGGTAAGTTTACAACCCTTTCCAATTCTAAACCTAAGCTAATACGTTTACAGGCACGTTTTAAAAATGTTTTGCTTATTAGCTTTTGATTATTTTCCTCAGGTTACTCTAAAACAATACTAAGATTTGTTTTTGTCATTATTACGGCCTTAACAACGATACAGACAAGTTGGTGAAGAGTGTTTGAAAGACTGCGTGCCTCAAAAACTGCTAGAACGAGCCACTTCACCTCAGCATTTCATCCTGATAACATTTCTGAAGCCACACACACAGTTATCTTTGATCAGAGGAGTGTGTCACAGCAGACAGTGATGTGACAGACAAAACTGGGTGCCGGACGACGGCCAGGGACTTCAGCAAATGACACTTTTAGACAGGAGCAGTTCATCTAATCTTTGAAGCGAGCAGGCTTTTCCAGTTCATGTCCCCCTGCGAAGCTCAAGTACATAGGGACCAAAATGTCACTGTCTGTCACTGTCACTCAAACCAAAACCAACCAAAAACTGTCAACAATCCACCACTATCGGCTCTGCAATCGGGTCGGGCAGTCTAGGGCCACACATAGATGAAATACAAACAATGTCACATAGCACTAAGGGAATGTCTTGAATGCAAACAGTTATAACAATGTAATGTTACTTATTACAAATGTACGGTGATATGTACTTTATG
Organism: Chaenogobius annularis; assembly: GCA_015082035.1. Lineage (NCBI taxonomy): Eukaryota > Metazoa > Chordata > Actinopteri > Gobiiformes > Gobiidae > Chaenogobius > Chaenogobius annularis. The sequence continues at coordinate 1,068,819 of BJKM01000089.1, read as the reverse complement.
GACTGTTTTAATAGTGCAAAGCTCAACTGGTGGGTCATGTGTTGAATCACTTGTTGAATGAGCTGTGTGGCAGTGTGTGCGTGTATTTGGGTCAGAATGTGGACTATTGTTGAATGTGTTTTGATTGCACTGTATCATTTATTCGTGTAAATCAGGGACTGCAGATGGAAATGACTTACGGAATGAATGTCTCTGTACATTGTCCCTTCAAATAAATATTAATCGAAACTCATTTAGAGGAAACAAGGACTGAAGCAGAAGCTCATTGGTGTGTTATAGAAACTTGAGGGAATAAATGTGAACATCACTGCACACCAGGAGCAGTTGTAGTGACCTGATATTTAAGCTCTACATAGTTATTAAAATGAGATGACTAGAATATTTTGGAATCACAACTGAAGGAGTGAAGCAAAACAGGAAAATATCTGGTTTGGTATTTGTTTGTGGGTTAGACTATGGATTATGTGAGGCAACGCAGCTGCACCTCTAGTTTAGTGTTATAAAGGCCATCTCAGTGTAATTACAGATGGTGTAATATCCATTGTGACGGCATACGATGTCAACAGTTGTCTAAGTATCAAAGCTCGTGTCTCTTTTCGAGAGACAAAAGAAATCGACAACCTTATTATCTTTGTCAACAAGTCTTATCTGTGAGAGTGAAAAATAAAAGTAGAATGGCAGAACATACCCGAAGAGTGTGGCGGCTCCTCTGATGCCATTGTGATACTTGTTCAAACAAAATAAATACGTAATAGAGTTCTGCTATTAAAAACACACTGCCTTTCTCTTACAGCAGCGGTTGATCCAACAGCCACAGCGCTGCCTCGAGTCTTCCCGTGCGGTCATGTGACCGACACCACGTGACAGAGCAGCGCTGAGCTCGCAGACACACCAGTCATCTGACCTCACTGGGGGCACGCGGTACACATCTTATTTGCATTTTTTATTTATCATTATTTTCAGTCCACTATACAAGACCATAATACATAGATCCAAAGCACATTATTATGAGTGTGAGAAAACAATATCGTCTAAATAAAACAAATGAATAAAATAATAAACAGATTTGCAAATTGGCAATGACACCTCCCTTACATTTCACAACACTGGACTTCCATTGTTGCAAGACAACACCACAGTTTCATTAAACAGAGGAGAAATACTTAGTTTCACACTTACTAAACTTTTACTGTAGCTTACAGATCAACTCAAGGTGCACTATGTAATATTTTAGGTGGAAGGTCAACCCCCTGCGTATCTACATGGTGATGTTAATGCTTTGCCTGGATTGTTCCACGGTATGGCATCATCTGCTTGTCAAGACGAGAAGGTGGCAATAAATGTTACGTAGTGCTCCTTTAACATGCCATGACGGGAGCTAAACTATGCATTTTAGGAGCATTCTTTAAGTCAGATGATGGCTCCATGAAAAATGCCTCAGCTCTTTATTTGAGTGAGAACCTGCTTGGACACTGTTTATTTTACCTAACAGACAAAGAAAAAAAATACAGCATAAATTAAACTAATGTATGACCTAAAAGATACTTCAAGAATGCATCCTTTTCTTTGACATTTGCAGGTTGACAAGTTTTAAATGCAGGTTGGTTGGTGAATATTGATCACTCTCTATCTGCCCTCCAGAGCCTTGTCCCTGGCGATCACTGCCTCGTCAAACTTGATCATGAGTGTGGTGCCCTTGTGCCAGTGGACAGTGACTTTAGCGGGGAAGCCACTGTTTGCGAGAATGGCCTCAACGATCCCTCCAGTGAAGGCCGCACAGTTCAAGGTGCTGTTGTCTTTGGGAACAGAGATATAAGTGTTTACAAGAGCCTCCTTTTCGATTATGTAGTAAGTCTTGTCATCATCATTGGCCTGCTCCAGTTTGTCTGCCTCCTTTCCAAAGAGGGATCGCCAAACATTTACCTGTAAAGCACAAAATAAACATGTGAGAACATTTGGAGATACAAATGACACTCAATAAGTTTTGACATCGACTCTGAACATCAAAAACTTTATGTTTGTGGTCAGCTGTGCCAAAACTCCATAGAGATATATTAGCAGAAATAATACAAACGTAAACAAAAGAACTGTGGAAAACCCAATAAACTGCTGGGTCACTACTGGTAAATACATTTATCACACTAGTGAGAATGCGTAAAGTTTAGTATTTAGCACATGTAAATATCCATTGGTTTAACATTAGGCCAAGTGAAAAGCTCAAGAGCTCATTAGACACTGTAGCTGAAAACTTTACTTTTATTCTACACATTTAATTTTGATGCCCTTATTTTATTATTCTTATTTCAGCATAGTCTATACTTTTTACTATAATTATCATTATTATAATAATAATTATTATAATTATTATAATTATTAATTATTATTATTATACATGTTGCACCTTGATGCCGAAGCAAGTTCTTAGTTTGTGAATTGTTCACTGACAATGGCAAAAACGATATTACAATATCTCGTAATAAAATATCAATAAAACAAAAATTAAGCAAAGAGGAAAGTACCATTTGCAAAACACAATATTTGCACACTTATCTACAGAAGAAAGATATAGCCTTGATAAGCTGATAATTCATCATATCAATGATGGCACAGGCAGCCCTTATTCAAAAAGTTTGTATTTATAAGCGTTAAGCAATATGTTGTAAAGTAAAAATGTGATTTATTGCTTCTATTAAATTTGCATATGGTTCTTTTTAGCTGCAATTATCTGTGTGTTGTATTGTAAAAGTTCAACAAGCAAAAATAATCATTTGTAATGCCAATTTAGTGTTCAACTAGTTTTTACACTATGGTGAGAAAATTAGATTCTCCGATATAATTCTCCTACATTACTGGAAAATCCTACTTGTTGTAATGCTTTGTAATATTTTGTAGGTATTGTAGACCTAAATATTTAAATTCATATTAAGCCTAAGTAGAGGAGAGTAATAAGCTAAAGATGAAATGAATTGGAAAGTAATTGAATTACAATACACAATACACAATATCACTAAACCTAGGTGTATTGTCAAGGGTAGGAGCATTAAAAAACACATGTTTAAAGGAGACATAATTTAGGTAGTCTGTATTGAACCACAACATAAGTAGATCATTATAAACCGTAATATTGATCTAAAACGGCTTAGTAATGGAAACAGGTCCATTGACTTCAAAACTGATCAAAATTGTAGAACTAATAAGCCCCGCTAATAAACTCTTCGTAGTGACATTTCACTGTAAAAAGCGGCAGTGTCATTCACATGTTTCTGTTTTTGAAAAGTGGCTATGTAACATTTAAGAACGTTACATAAGTCACTCAGAGTCTTTTTATTAATCAAAACTAAGTAAAGGGATGTGGGCAGAGATAGGGGGTAGGTGAAAACAGGAATTTTATGAGCGCCTGATCCTCAGTTGCAGGACAATACAGGATTAAAACATGCATGTCCCAATCAAAATACAACTTTGAGTAAACTCATGATGAGGAGACACATTTGTAATGAGGTTGAAAGCTCATTAAAGTACATTTTGTATATGTCTTCTTAATTGAGGGTGTTGTGTGTCTTTTTACCTTAATAAAAAGTAGTATATTTAACACTTTGGTCTCCCGCTTGCCGTTCTTCTCCCTGAGCACCAGCACGTCCAGCAGACTGGCCCCCACACGCTGCCCCATCTCGGACAGCTTGGCCTGGAGCTCGGTCACGGAGTACACGCGGCTCTGGCAGTACTGCACCACCTCCGAGAAGAGCAGCCCGAAGGCGGACACGCTCACCTCGGTTTTGGGTCGAGAGAGAGGGCGCTCGAGTATGGCGGATTTACCTTTGGTGAAGCGAGTCTCCATCTTTTACTGACGACGAACAAAAGACAATCGTGTAACTGCAGTGTTATGTCAAAGTGGAAAAGATTAGATTTTTCATTCGAAGGCGCTTTAGAAAGACTTAAAAAGAAAAAGATTTCACTTACAATTTAGTTTGTTGTGGTTTTGCTTATTTCCGGGTGTTGCGTCAAACGTCACTGTGTCACATGACATATGGTCACATGACCAATGAGCCGGTGTTACCTGGGACGTTACGGATCAGTTTGGGGTCATTGATGTGCGCTATCTAAATAAAATATTAAAGTTCTTACATTTGGCCTGTCTGAAGTCGTTAGGTTGATCTATGTACTCGCCTCCCCAAAGGAAAGCAGTCAACGCGCTTCATGTTTCGTGTCTTCATTGGAAGCAATGCAAATCGGCCGTGTCAACCATGGTGTCCACCCGGGCAGTGCGCACTTATTGCTACTTATTTACTTTATAACGAGCTCACACGTCTGCTTTACGTCATTTGTCCCACTGGGATGATGGATTGGACTGATACGCAGAAACATGGATATAGTGGTTAAAATTAAACATTGCGTTTATTTAAGCAGGGTCCTTGGAAGCCACGCCTACATTGCGCCATGTTGACATACCGCCTGAAACTGATCCGTAACAACCATGGTAACAACCATGATCCATTTATTTATTTTGTATTATTTATTTTTATTGAGATTGTTAAATACCAGAGGTGGATACATTTCCTCAATTTACTTCAGTAACAATACAAGTTTTGGTTCGGTTGGAGTAAATCTACAAGGGACAAAAGTCACAAAACGTGTGCGCATACGCTCACGTTTTGTAGTAATAGTTTCCTCAAATACTTTCTTGTAATTATAATTTCTTGGACCACTACTTTGCATGTCTACTTAGTATTATTATGAAGTAACTTTACTCTTACGGAAGTAAAATGCTTCGCTACTCTGTACCCACCTCTGCATCTGTAGACCCTGGGTCTCCAATAGCCGGCCGCGGGCCAACTCCAGACCACCAAGCAGTTTCCCATAAAATCTGTGGCGCAACACAACGCAGTTCACGGCATGCCAGAGTGCCCCGGTCCACCTGAAACACTGCTCTGTCGAAGCACAAACATGTGATGCTACAGACACAGTAAATAAAAGCTTCATTGATGAGTTGGTGTGAATGTAACATGCACAAGGACTGTGCTCTGTGTGTTTGTGTTGGATTGAAAGGCCTGCGCGAGTGTAAAGTAGGGACAGCCAGCTATGCATGATGTGCGGGTTGTCCCACATGTCTCATCCATGTGCACCTTTGCATTAGGCACGTCTAAATTCTTGCCCAGTGGTAATTTCTCTCTGAATATGAGTCGGATTGTTATAAAACACACATGATTTTACAGCTTAACATGCAGAGAACCCAATTCTGTCGTCAAGAAAGACTCAGGCGCAGGTCCATTGTCACCAGTTTATTGCTTTCAGGAGCCTTTTTCCATTGTCCATGTCATTATGTTGCATATACCGGTAGCCTTTATTTCAATCCACAGTATGAGCCATTTTCATGACTACCTAGAAGCGGAGATAGGCTACAGTCGTCTTCAAAATGGCAGTGACAACAAATAAGTCACATAACTGAAACCTGATAACCTGATAACTCTGCCACAATGCATTTGTCAACCAACAGGCTCAACTTCAGAATATCCTTTTGTTCTTCTATCAAATCCGCTAATAGTCAAACAAATTATGTTATCATTATATTTGTTAGTTACTAAATAATACGTTTTCTTTCTTTCTGTTTTTATCTTCAGTGAGGCTGACTTCTGCAGCTAGACATACTTCCTCCATCTCAGCAGTGCTGGGAACTAATAACTAATAATAAATGCATTATTGATATGTAAATTACAGCTTTGTTGGTGAATGGTTAAGCTTTGTAGGAGCTATTTTACAACTTAATGAACATATTTCAAATTTAAACAAATTTCAAACAATCATGCTTCTTCTTCACATTAAGATGTGTAATCAACCTTCACATTAAAATGTGTAACCAATTCAGTCAATCTCTTGACCATTGACTGACAAGCAGGAATAGTTTGTTTTTGACCAACTGAACAAAGGTCTAAATCAATATTTGGACATTTAACAGTGTACAAAGTGAAGCTTTCACGTAGGCTACGTATCTAACCTACCATTGCCATTTGGAAAGCTCAGCGACCCTTGATAATCAAATCTTTGGAATATAGCCTACTTTACAGACTCAAGAACAAGAATCGAATAGCCTGTGTTCATCAGCACTATGACTTCACTGGGACTGTTGTTTTTTAGTCTGACTTTTTTGGGCTTCTTCATTGTCTACAGCAGATCTTCAGGTAAGTGTGAGGAAATAAAAAGACTTCTGTTGGCAAAATTAGTTTTAACATATGCCTACATAAAACTTTAAAAATCTCTTTAGATTCTATACTTTTTTCAGTGTTTGTTCACTTCATAAAACAGCCCAAGCAGAAAGTAGGTTATTATAAGCGTTATCTTAGTGAGTGCAAAATGGAACATATCTTAGTAGGCTTTATTAGACAGGAGAGAGAAAGGGAAGACATGCAGTAATCATCAGAGTCGGGATTCAAACTCTTTCAATTCAGTTCAATTTATTTTTGTAAAGCCCAAAATCACAACAGTAGTTGCCTCGAGGGGCTACAGTGGAAAACAAAATAAACAATGTTCATAGGGACTTGGAAATGTCCCAGGTCTCATGACACTGATGATACTTCATAATCTTTTAAAATACCCCATAATCTGAAAATGTATAAAACTGTCATGCAAAATGCTTGTATGCCACTTGGCCAAACCATCTACATATTTTTGTCCACGTTTTGGCATATCTATATAATCCATTTTTTATCTTTCAGTTGGCCACTTGCGCAATATAGACAGCTTCATTCGGGCCGTGCGGCAGGTGGAAGAGTCCAACCCCAGCCTGCCCCCCTTGGTTTTGGTTCGAGCTCTACGCAGAATCGCGGGTCATGACGATGCAATGACCGTGAACTTCTTGGGCACCTCTCATGTTTTCACTGACACTGCAGGTCTAGAGACAGCCATCCTCAACACTTCATCCTTCAGCTTTTTCGACAAGGCCCTCCACCACATAGTGACTGACAATGGTGAAGAGAGGGGCGTGGTGCTGGCTCCTGATGGCACTACGGTGGCCCTAGCACCATTGATGCTTGGGATAGAAGCAGGACTCAATGCCTGGACAGACGGGACTCCTCCTGCTGGGCTTTTCCCTCTTACACTAGGAAGGACTTTGGGGTTGACCTTCCTCAGCCTCCAAGATTTCCCCGCTACATATCGCTTGGGGCCAAACGGATGCTGGGATAACGTAGAGTACCCAAAAGTGTTTAAACTCTACCACTTACCCACTTTAGCTACTGGTGCTGTCATAAATGGGGGTATGGATGGGCTTATCCTTGGGACACATCTGAGCAACCTGCCTAAATCTGAAGCTTTACCATCCCTCAGTGAGATTTTGAAGGGATACTACATTTTTGACTTACGGCAGGGGCAGGGTCTGGATGGTTTGACTGATAAAATTAGCCCAAAAAGAAGACAGTTATCACGGTTGGTCTTGGAGCCTCTCGATCTTCAAAATGAGGTGATGGAGACACTGGCGTTGGTTTGGAAGCTGGAGGGGACTGAGTGGATAGCCTTTGACACGGGGATTGGCCAAGCAGTGATGGAGGGGCTCAAAGAGTTTGTGAGCAAGTACTGGGGTAAGAAACCTGTGTGTAGTCTCACTGTTGAAAAGTCATCTTTATGCTCCTCAACCAATTATTGTACATACCAAAACATTCTTAATTCTATAACACTAACAAAATAACCCCACAATTTTATTGGTCAATATATGTTTTCAAACCCAACAAGACATTGCGTTATGAGAAAAGAAGAAAATACCTGTTGTAGTGGGGGGTAGATTATATGCTAAAACAGAGGACACTTAATCACTTCACTGTGATTAGTTAAATCCACCTGTCACTCACTCAGAGCATGACTGAGGATAACCAATGAGTGGATGGGGGCAGAGTGGGCGTAAACAAGTTTAATCACTGAATAACAAAATTAAAATACTACTAAAATAGCAGATTGTCACATTGAATAAGATCATTTTGATTTTGATTTTGATTTCTCTTTGATTAGACTGCCCTCAGATCATCCCCCGGTGCCAGTGGGGAGCAAAGCCCCACATTGGTACCCCTATGCCTCTGTCCCTGCCTCTGGATAACCTGTTTGTCCATCACACCTACACTCCCTCCACTCCCTGTCTGTCCTTCGCTGGCTGTGCACGGGACATGAGGGCCATGCAACGCTTCCATCAGGAGGAGCGTGGCTGGAACGACATCGGTTACAGGTACAAAATAGTATACCAGTGAACCTCAAACATTTACCAGAAATGTCAATATTGTAATATTCATTGTAAACCCATGTAAAATGTAATTTTGAATGACACTACATCCAAACAACAAACTAATAGGACTTTATTACAACTTTGTTAAAATGAGATGTTTTATCTTCATCCGTCCCCTTTGGTGGGGGACTTATGGACATGACAACAATACATAAAGAACAATGAGATCGAGTTAAAAAAAATAAATAAATAACAGAAACAATCCAGTAATAGAATTGAACAATTTGAGTGTAAATGTATTTTTAACCTACATTAGTTGTTTTTTTTGTGTTGCTACTATTACAAAGTCCGCCTTGTAAGTATGAAAGAGACATCTGTCGGTGGTACAGTGGGCGTTGCACATGTGTGCTTGTTACCACTGTGTATTGTGGGTTTGATCCCGGTCCTTGACCATTTGCTACACTCCCCTCTTTCTCCCCATTTCATGCCAATTAAAGCATTTGGCCAGAAAAACCTAAAGAATAAGGTGACATTTAAATAATTTAGATCTTTCTTTAGCATAATTGATACTGTTTGATTTACTTCTCTGTTCTCTGCAGTTTTGTGGTGGGCTCGGATGGATATGTGTACGAAGGCACCGGCTGGAACACAGTGGGAAGACACACCAGAGGTCAGAACAGCGTTGGGTATGGAGTGTCATTCATCGGGAACTACTCAGCGGTCCTGCCCTCGCGTTACTCCATGGATCTGCTGCGGCACCAGCTGGTTCAGTGTGCTGTGGGCAGAGGTAGACTGATCTCCAACTTCACCCTCAAAGGCCACAGGCAGGCGGTCAACTACACAACCTGTCCCGGAGACGCACTCTTCTCTGAAATAAGTCGATGGGACAACTTTAGGGAATGACAGGTGGCTGGTTGGTGGCTTTTACAGAAAATAACCAATTGTGTGGGATAATTTTTCACAGCAAATGCACTTTTATTCAAGTATATTACAGGAAAATACTGCTAAAGTGCATAGGTAAAATGTTAAAGTAAATTACTCAAATCTAAAAATGTGCATGATAATTTTTACTTTTTAGTTAGTAATTCTAGAACGTCTGCTAACAATTCAATTCATTTTATTTTTGTAACAAACAAAATCACAACAGCAGTTGCCTCGAATGTCCAAGCATCCCTTGTCCTTAGACAAATGTCCCAACGTCCCCTGTCCTTAGACCTCTTTGAGACAAAGTAGAAACCTTGAGGAGTTCCACAGTGAAGGAGAGATCTGACTCCCTCGGACGGACAGGCGCACATGCTTCAATTTGCAGATCGACAGTGGAGTTGGAACCACTCAGGAGGAGAACCAGTTCTTCGAGGGAGATGAAGAATCGCAGATGAAGAGCTGTTCATCTGGAATAGAGACTGTAGGAGCTGTAATAGTAACCCAAAAGTGGTACTTGATATGTATTTTATACCAAAAGTGCCCAAAGAATCTCTAACTAATTTGAACAATTTTATTAAGACAAATAAAAGGTAATTCTGACATTGACAACAAAAATATATCCTTATTTCTTCATTTGATATGGGCAGAGCAATTACATTAAAAAAGTGAATTGTCAACAATATACATTTGCAAGAACTGGGTGTACAATATACATTTTCAGCGAACTCAAACGCTATACTTCGAGCAAGGGGAAAACAACTAAAAACAAAGCAAGCACTGACTGACTGACTGTGTTGTGGAAATATTTGTAATTTGTAATTGTTTTATGTGGAGATTATTTTTTTGCCAGAGAAGTGTAATCCAAGAGAGATGTGTAGGGCGGTCCCATGGTGGGTTTTATACAGGCACGTACACACGCATGCGCAGAGAGTTCATCATGACATAAAGAGGTCATCATGACACACGTAACAGTAAGGGGGACACTGGGCAGTGAAGGGATGTTTGGATTGAAAAGTACTGGCTGAAACTGGGAGCCAGATAATTATGACAGAAAATATGTTTCAAATATGTTGAAAGGTATTTTGCTACCAGACCAGAGATTAGTCAAACATTTACAGTTGCAGCGTAAAAACTCACATTTTCAAACATATCTATTACAGTCAAACTAAATGTATCAATACCTTAAATAGAAAACCATACACAGGATTTAGATGCAATCTGGAAGTCCCCCCTTCCCCCACTTTTGTAGACTCACTTTTTGTTATCTGCTATTCACATGCTGAGAGGGGACATAAACCGGAAACTCAAAATGAAACTGAAAGTAAACTGCTGCTTTTGGCTGCCTATAAAAGAGGCTCCACTGTGGAGAGCGTCAGAGCCTTGAGGAGCAGTGGACTGAAGAACACGTCTGATTTCACTCAAACGACCACAAAAGAAGACCATGGGTGAGAGCCAACTTCATTTTTATACAGAGCCCTGTTGTGAAATTGTGCAATGCCTTTGTTGTGAATACGGTAAATGTGTCTTTTTTGCACAGGTTTTGAAGACATTAATATCATCAAAGATGCAACTGGTGCAACCCAACAAACAGCCAATCAAGACAATCTAAGATGTAAAGGTACGTTATTGATTCCCCAAACAAAAAAAAACAACACTACTTGTTCTATGCTGTAGGGGTGAAAGCATCTCAACAAATGGCACAGACTGACTTGGAAAGAATGGAGGCATACAAGGACGATATTGTGGCTGTGGGAAGAAAGTATAAAATTGACCCGGCACTCATCGCAGGGATCATCTCCAGAGAATCACGAGCGGGAAATACTTTGGTAAATGGCTGGGGAGACCATGGCCGTGCCTGGGGGCTGATGCAGGTGAATAAAAACAAATGTATTTTCAACCCCTCAAATTGAGAAGCTTGATTCAGTTTCAATAGTTTTTACTAATTTGATCAAGTATGTTGATGTTTCTTCTTATTTGAAGTGATCAATAACAAGCACACCATGTTGTTGTATATGAAACAAAAGCTTATCATTGGTGTGCTTTATATTACGTTTTTTTCAGGTTGATGTGACCCCAAATGGAGGAAACCATACACCTGAGGGTGAATGGAACAGCCGAAAACACCTGTGTCAGGGCACAGAGATCCTGCTTTATTTTACTGATCAGATTTGTAAAAAATTTGGAAGCTGGTCCAAAGCACAGCAACTGAAAGGTCTGTTGAACACAGTCTGTACCAAACATTGCATGGCATTTCATTTAAATTGTATTGCCTTTTTGACGTCTTCTTTGTGTTTGCAGGAGCTATTGCTGCATACAACATGGGTGACGGGAATGTCCACAGCTATGACAATGTAGATGAATACACAACAGGCAGAGACTACTCCAATGATGTCGTGGTCAGGGCTCAGTGGTACAAAAAAAATCTTTTTGGTTAATTGTCAGTGCTTACTAAGTGCTATGACCAAGATCATATTACAAAATTATAGCAAAAAGTAAAGCAATATTATTAAAGAACTACTTAATGAATATATTTGTTCAATACTGTCCACTACATTAAACAGCAAGCTCTAATAAACTGGCAGGGTGTTGTGTTTTCATGAGGATTATCATTGGTTGGGGTGTAGAAGGGTTCATGTCTTGGTGCAGTAATAGTCCTGGTGGTGGCGCAGGTCCATTTTGTGGGTGAAGCCGTACAGACAAAGGGGGCAGTGGAAGGGCCGGCTCTCTTTGTGCTTTCGGCTGTGAGTGATCAGGTTGGAGCTCTGACTGAAGCTCTTCCCACAGATCTGACACGTGTGCGGCTTCTCTCCTGGAACAAGAACAGCACAGCAGTCAGTTTCACTATCTGACAGGGTCTAAAATAGGAGTCACCAACCTTTTTCAGGATTACTTCAAGAGCACCGAGTTGGGCCACCAGTTCAATTTGCCTAAATGGGCCTCTAATTACATTAATCATAACCAAATTATATAAGCTATTTGCATTTGTGTGTAGTTATCATATGTTTTTCATTTGGAAAATCCAAACTGTTAAAACAGTGATAAGAACAAAACAGCAGTTTAAAAGAATAGTAGGAAATCAGAAGCTAACTTTGTATTCAATCTCATTAAATGAGTAAACTAATGCAATTGTGAAAATACATGTGCAAAGCAAATACAACAAATTGGTCTTCATTGGAATGCAGCCTTTCCTACTCAACATTTTCTGCTCCTGTGGCTAAATGTTTGGGTATTCATTACAGTCCTGTACGTCCTATTCCTAACATTTACAAAGGTATTGAGCATTATTTGTCTCCTTTTTGCTTATCTTCAATCCAGCGCTGTCCATGCAAGTTAATCAGTTACTTTTGGTCTGACCACACTTTATACACTACAACAGTGGGGCCCATGTAGGCCCTATATAGTCTTATGTGGGCTTGTCCATGGGTTCCATGTAGAGCCTACATGGGTTTTCCCACATTGGGCCCACATAAAATCTAAATGGGGTTTCATCTGGGCTACACAGGCAAAACCCATATAAGCCCTACTTTACATCTCAAATCAAATTCCTGTGGATTATTAGACTGTTAAAGTATTAGAGCTCAACCAGTAGGTGTGTAGCGTTAAACGAACACCACTCAACAGTGTAACGTACTGCTCCTCATTTAATCCTTACTGAAACAATAGATTCACGCTCAACATTTGCAACCTTAAATGCTAAAAGTTACCTTCAATAAAACCCTCCGATAAAGAACGGCAACAGTGTGCAAAGTAAGCATGCGTAGAACTCTAAATGCAGCCCAGTCTGAAAAAGGTAGACAAGACCGATGCCAGTAGAGCGGGACATCCACAAAGCTCACATTCAGATCCTTTCTATCAATGACGGTGGCGTGGGGTGTGCAATTTCACCACATTTTGATCCAACAAGTGTTCACATATAGGCTACTGTATTATGTATTTGTCAGTGTCTTTAACAGATCAGCTCATTCAGCATGTCTCAGGAAACTCTCCGGATATCTGACAGATCCATGGATAAATCTTGTACATCTTCCTGGATTCAGACCCTATTTTGACTTTTATTGTACTGTACATTTAACATACACTTGAAGAATATTTCTGATGTATATATGTAAAAAGTTTACTTACAGTATACTCTTTTCATTTGAGTTTAAAATAATTTTACTTTAAACGCACTTGAGGATACTACTATTTGGTAAGGGAAGCTGGCAAATGTTTGACAAATCTTTTACTTTTTTGGGTTTACTGGTCAGTAAAAACTTAAAATAATGAAAAATAAGATATGCATCTGGTATATGCGTGTTATGTTTGAGTTTGTTCTATTGTGAGTTTTTAAAGTAGAACATTTGTCACAGTAAAAGTGATTACCCCGTTTATTCTGCACTACTTACATGGGGCCCAAGTGGGCTAACTCAAATTGGGCCCACATACATTTGCCCAAATGTAACCCATGCCCATACACCCCACTTATATTCCCTGCTGGGCCAATGCTTACAAGCCCAATTGGGTCCCATTATTGGCAAACCCAAGTGTAAATAAATTGTTGATTTTAGCAAAATTATGCAAGATTTTTTTCCATTTCATGTGAAGCATGGTAAGCAATTTTTTTGTAATTTGAATTAATCTACTTGCAATGCATACATCTGAGTAGCGTGACTATAGGGCAGGATAATTATCTGTATGTCTATTAAAGACACACAAGTACTAGCACTACATAGAGCTGAGGTCAAGTGCGGTGCCAGTGCCATGATGATGACTTTGTTATTTCTTTCCTTCTCAATATGATAGCACTAAATAAATAAAATAAAATAAATACTAAATATATGGATAAATAACATACATGCATACATACATACATGTGTCTCACCAGTGTGTATGAAAGTGTGCTTCTTCATGTCCGACTTCTGGTGGAACCTCTTGCCGCAGAACTGACAGGCAAAGGGCCGTGTGTCCGAGTGAATGAGCAGGTGTGTGGACAGAGTCGAGGAGCGCTTGAACGACTTCCCACACACACAACAGGCAAACGACCGCTCCTAACAGTAATAAATGAACATTAAATACATACAGCCAAATTGAAATACTAGTCTTGCGGCGTACTGACCTTTATTCTGGATGAAAAACGCTCACTCTCAGATCGACTGGAGTTAATTTTAGTGAGAAGCGTTCTGTTTGGGTGACACTTGAACATGTGAACCTTCAAATTGGAATTACAGGAAAATGTCTGCAAAAAAAAATAAAAAATCAGGTGAATTAATTAATATGGGGAAATTGTACAGTCCAACATTTTATTTAAATGGTAATATTGCAGGCGTATAAGAATTTAATTTTAATCTTAGGTAACATTTTGAACCTTGTTCCAAAGCTCCACTGTTTGCTATGTTACACTAAAACAGAACAAGCATACTAATACAACTCAAACTGCATAAGCCAACTATTGGATAACAAACACTACTGCTATACACTCTATATTTCAGGAAAACATTTACTTTATCACAGAGCGTGCACTGCGATATGGTACTGTACTTGGGGTTACTCTTCGTCTCCTCAAAGCCACTCTGCAGTCTTTCTGTAAAAACAAATCAAATTATTATACATATTATTACCTATTTTGTCCTTCTCTGTTGTAGTTAATGTACAGTATCTTTGGATAAAATAAAGAGACCCCATTTCTGTTCTTGGTGAGGAAAACTTGAGCATCTGGATTTTGCTTTTCTTAAAAAATGCAAAGTGAATTAATTTAATGAATAATGTAAAATAGAATTGTAAATGTATTTTATAGTGATATTCTCTGATATCACTTATATCCATGTCATTATCATTTGTCAAATCTTGTCATATTCTGCGAGGAATCCCAATTTCTTCATTGAATTCACAAATGTTCCAGTTCACAATTACCTTCCCATTTGGGCTGAGGCTCCGGTAAGTGCACAGTTTTGTCTGTGTTGTCGACTGCACTAAAAGGCTGCAGTGACGTGGGCAGCTCTGTGTTGCTGTCCACAGTGTCTTGGCTGTCTGCAGGTGTGTCCCAGGCTCCTCTCTGGTTCTTCAGCCCCAGTCGTGCTCTGGCTGTGGGACTGACTGGATGAAGACCTCCTCTCTTCACCAAGAACGAGCGTGGCATTGTGGCGAAGGAGCTTCAAACACACTCAGGTGAAACATCTTTATCCTCTTTGTATCATTATTTATAGCTCACACCTGAATGTTTTCACTCCAATGACCTAAATGTTTTTTAAATACCGTCCTATTTTCTATTCTGTCAACAATAGGGGGCAGTATCATCTCCTGATAGACAATTCATAGTGAATTTTATTTTAGTACTGGATTTATTTTTGACATGAAATGCATTTTAGCCTATGCACTTGCACAATCACAATTCAAATTAATAAATTAATATTTGTGAATATAGTATTGTATGACTGATGTGTAATATGATCAAATAATAACTTTATAATGTTTAAATCTATTCTGTAAATGAATGTGTGAAAACATTTTCAAACGTTGTTTTTTTTGCTGTATCTGTAACTGTTTGTAACTAAGTGTCAGACATTTTAATTCAATACTGGCATTTTACTGCAGATAAATAACATAAAGTTAGGTTTGTTTGCTTTTTAATTTGATTAGAATGACTGAATTAATAGCATTGTTTAAAACTATAATCAAAGACATTAAAGTAATTCTACTCAGATGAGACAGATCTTTTCAGGTGTAAAAACGGGATACTCACCTTCAGTGTATTCACCTTTTCTTCCCAGTGAGTCGTGACTGTGTCTGGCTCATGAGCAGCTCGAACGCAGAGTAGAAAGATGAGGAAGTGTGTGACAGATCAACAGTTCGACCACACAGTTTCCTCACTCAAACCCACTTTCTGTACACAGATCTTCATGAGAAACACACTCATCTAAAGCAGAGGACAGGGGCTTGGACCAGTGTGAAAAACCTTTAGTTTCGACACTCGCATTGACACATTGCAGTTACAAAAGACACTGTGACCAACTTTGAGAGAAGCAAACTAATGCAATAGTTCATTCTTCTGAAATCACCACTCCGCCGCCTTCACGCTAATAACGCACAAGTGTGAGATGTGTGAACATGTTGAACTCTGCCAGCGAAGCAGCAGCCTAATGTACGCAAAGTTTACTCATAAAACAAAGGCATTCGATTTTTCAGACACAAATAAGTCCTAAAAGCTGAAGTATTCACAGACACAAATGCTTAAGCAAATCCAATTCATTTGTTTTAAAAATGTCCTTTATATTAAATACATTTACAATCAATAACATTTTATTGTGATAATTGAACAGTAAAGAGATATTGTATTAACAGATGAAAGACGCCTAAGGATTAAGCAAATAGTAACAAGTCACACGCAGTCAAATGTTTGCAAAGGTGCACTGCAAAGTTTATTTTGTATCATTCATAGGATACAGAACACTGAAATGTATTTGGCCTATCATACTGGAATTAATATAATCTTTCATGTCGTTTAATATACTGGATTTGACAACATTAGCTCAAGATAAAACAATGATCTGGTAATTTAGTCTTTTAGTCTGTCTCTGCCGCCAGAACCCTCGTCAAACACGGTAAAAACTTTGTTCTATGGCACGTCATGTAACAGCACTAGCGTTCATAAAATAAATGAGGCTGTGTCATTTTTAAACAAACGTACACACACACACACACACACACACACACAGGCCTTCTGTCACAGTCAGAACTGCGTGAGACAGTGGAGGCAAAAGAGCACCATAACTGAACCGCAGTGTCATACTCATTTTGTAAAACCTCAAATGGATGTATTTTGGTAACACAAAAGACCTGCGATTAGCTGACTGAATGTTTCTATGCAACAGTAACGCACTGGTGTGTGTAAATGCCCCTGTTGCGAGCTGAGATTTCTATGTTGTGATTTCTTAAAAAGTTGAGATTTGCGACAGAGCGTCCTGTTGAGCTCACTCGGGGTCTTCGCTGAAAAAGACAAATCTGTTTCATCTTCTCTTTCACACCAGCGTCGGGATATGAATACGCGACATACTATTTAGACTTATACTTTCGCTTTAGTGCAAACAGCAGTACTGGCCACTCAGTAACACCCTGTTAGTTGGAGAACACCATCTTAAGTAACAGTGTCATAGAAGTATATTGTTACATCTCAGCCCAGTCACAACGCAGGCCATATATCTATTCAATGTTAGACTTTGCTTTATAATGATAATATACTGTTTGATATGTGAATTCTCTGAGCCACACTTCATGGCATCTGACTGAATGTACCTTTATGAAATTGACAGAATAATTTATGCTCCAGTGCGGCAACCTGCACAATTTTAAATGAATTTACCGATATACTTTACAGCGGTTCTCTTGTATCTTGGACTTACAAACATACAAACTTACATTTTGCGATTAAACTAAATTTGAAAATAATGTTTTCTATATCTTTACACGCTGTTAATGTGTCAATAAGACTTTTCTTCAGTACTTTAAGACTTTGTTGATAGTAAAACCATAGCAGCATGTCTCCCGTCTCTAATCCACTGTGGCCCAGTAAACAGGGCTCAAATTGGCACAAACAATGATGGGTCAAAAATAATCAAATGAAAATCTGTACACTTTTGTAATCCTGTACAAATTAATATTAAACATATCAAAATAAATTACAACATATAAATAAAACAATAAAAACTAATTTGGCAACAGTTCGCTTCTTCTTTTAGTCCATGTGTGGTAAAATGTGGTTTCTCACAGCAGATTTCAGTTTTTGTTCTTTGTTCAACATGGAATGCCGTTACTGGACGTCTTGATGAGTCGTTTTTCTTACTTTTTTCTGAAGGCAGTGATGAAGAATGTTTGAATGAAAGGATTCTAAAATAGTCGTGTGAGTAAGGTTAGCCATACGCAGTTCGTTTGTGTCCTTGTGGATATTAACCTCCTCATAAACGTCACAGATTCAGGTCAGAAGTTTGACGAAATGCAATGATCAGCAGCGATGTCGGATATGTCTTCTTCTCAACGAGTATTTTAGGGTGAGCGGTGGAAAGGACAGAAATACAGGGGTGTCTTGTGGCTCTTACAGTTCACACAATACCATTAAGTATAAGGTCATCACTGGCTCCAACAGGTTAAAGTGCATATGACAGGTTCTAATTATGACTTAGTCTGGTGGTATAGTCCTTGTGGTAAATATTTATCACAGTTTTACTTATGTAAAGTTGCAAAAATTGAAAAATACATAGATATGTCATTAATAAGCGACATTACATCCAAAATACAGGGACAAAGTACACGCAACAGACACATTTTTTGGCCAGTTTAAACAATAATTTAACAAAATAACGGGTATTATTATTTGTTAAATCATAACTGTTGCGTAATTTAATGGATTTTGGTCCTTGTTTATATTCATTATAGTTGCTAGGTAACAGTTTTGGAATTACCTCTATCTATGGCTGCGTCCGAATGTCCACTCTAGTCCTTAACCCAGGGCAATTCAATAAAAGGCCAAATCAAGGCCCTCTAAGCAATTGAATGCGGTGCACAACCCATCTTCCAAATATATTTTTTTACTTTACTGATTTAATTCTGTTTTACACTAATTCTGGTTAGTTCTTGTTTAATTCGGCTTTAGGCCTGTTTCGATTCTGGGTTCGTCCTGGTTCAGGCCTGGTTGGTACTAGCCTAGTCCAAGTTTAATTCTGATTCAACCGTGGATAGGCAATTTTATAAAGCAATGTTGGTGCAGCATTTTGTTATTTATTTCAAAGATCTAATTCATAAGTAGTTAGTAGTTATTTTATTGTATTAACTCAATTTATTGAAACAGTGTTGGGGATATTTTGTGCGACCCAAAATGTTGTTCCAGAAGTGGTGTGTGCCCTGAGGCCTTGGTCCTCCGAAAAATCTGGCCCTCTGGAAACTATATAGTGCACTCAATCAGAGCAATTCGGACACCGAGCGCAGTACTTTCTCCTCGCTGCGGTCATGTGACTCTAGCGTCTGAGTGAAAAAAAGTCTGCAAAGCGCCAATAAAAATATATTTCTGTAATAAATATTGGACAAATCTGTCTGACATATTTATGGACTAATAATCACCAACAAGTCATGGATTTCACATTACATCAAACGGACTGGATTAATCCACTTTTTGCTTGTGATGGTGATCTCAAACTAAGGTAGGTGGCTAACGCTAGCAACTTTGCGGCTTAACGTTTTATCAGCTGTGCATTTTAACAGCTCTTCTGTCTGCTTTCATTCAGTCGTACTGTGTCCAGATAAAGACCTGTCGCTGTTCGCTGTTGTTTTTCCAACTTTTGCAATGCATTGTCGTCTATATTGAGCGCTAGACACTGCTTTTCAAGGTGCATTGTGGGAAATTTTTAGTGCACTAGCTTTTCACCCGCCGGACATTTGGACATCACTAAAAATGGCGTGAGCAATAATAGTGTGGACATTTGGACGCAGCCTATGTCACATCTACTGCTCATGTCCAACCAGGAAGTAACATTATAAACGTCAGCAACATTGTCACACTGGGGGAAAACAGGCAACATTTTTAGTAAAACCTTAAATATAATCTAACTTGTCACATGCACTTTAAAGTCGAGTCGTCTGTTGTACTCTGGACTAGTTGACTCCATCCATGGTCTCCGCACACACCATGGTGCCGTAGATCTGCTGCGGATTGGGCTGTGTCCGCTCCTCCGCCTCGCTGTCGGTGCTGCCCTCGCTGTCCAGAGCGCCTGAAGGGTGACACTGCCCCGACAGAGAGGGGTACAAGGCGTTGGGGGGCAGGGGGCTGGGCAGGAGGTCGTCGTCCGAGCTCAGGTAGTCTCCCTCTGCAGACGTGGGGCTGGTCAAGTCCTGGTAGTTGGTGGTCCCGCTGCCGCTGCTGATCCGAGAGCCGGAGGTCACCTTGTGCCCACGCAATATTCGAATCTGTGGACACAAAAGGGTTGAGATGAATAGAAACAAACAGTCCTGGAAGAAGTACTCAAATTTGGTTCCATTACAAAAAATATTACTCAATTAAAAGTTAAAGACTCTACTTGAGGAAAATATTGAAGTAGCCTGCCCATTAAAAAATGTAAAAAGTAAATGTAGATCCCACAAATTTGGAGACCAGTTAAAGCATTACATTTAGTGATTTTGATAAAAATGTGTGCTCACTTGGTGTCAACCGTAGCAATTCCAATGAATTTCTATTTTTTTCTCGCAAATTCCATGTACCATCTATATATTTTTGCTTGCTCAAAGTTGGAGCTTGAACTCAAACCCTTAAGCCCAGGGGTGACCAAACTTTTTTCACAAAGGGCCATATTTTAAAACTTATATGGAGCAGAGGGCCATAGACAACCAGACAATGAAGTGAATCATTCCAAATCTTTAATAAGACTTGGAACATTGACATTAGGTTGGTATAACATCAAAATGCTTGAATTTTTCCAATGTTACAGTAAGAAGTACTACTCTTTGTTGTTTGGAGCAATTTAGCAGGAAGCCGGAGGGCCAACAAAAAATGGTCTGAGGGCCGCATTTGGCCCCCAGGCCATAGTTTGGACATGCCTGCTTTAGGCAGAATGTCACCATGAACGTGATAGAAATAACCCCTCTATATAAAAGCACTTTCTACTTTTATGTCCAGTCCAAAAAAGATCCTGCTCTCTGATGTAGTGAAGTAAAAGTAAAACTACTAAGTAAAGTACACATACCTAAATACTGCACTTTTACTTTTGTACTTTGTTACTTTCCAACACTGAACACAAACTAGTTTTTTAGGTGTAATGCCTTATAAAAGGTACGGTATTTATTAAAGGTGAACTAAGGACCACCACTTGCTGTTCTCCATGGAGATGTTACTACTTTTACCTAGAATGTTCCACAGAGTTATACAGATAAAGTGCATTTATCTTAGAATTGATCATTTACAGGTGGTGGCAAAAAATACCTTAAAAACATTCTTTCTGCAAGTGAAGTTGCCTCCACAAATCTGACATGGAGATATAGCATATGCTAACATGGAGACAAGCAGGTGACCCTCACCAGAATAGTGCACCTTTAATTAGAATATGCACAGTAATAAGACATATGTGATTATGTGTTCTGGCAAACAATATTAGGAATGTCAAGCTTATTCGATTAATCGATCAGAATTATATAATTGTATGAACTAAAAACCAGCTGACTGCTGGTTACTATTTACGTTGTTGGGTTTTGTGATTTGTAGGTCACAGAGATGGTAGGTGCACAGCTGGAGGTGCAGCTGCCTCCAGTGCAGTGCAGTTTGTCAGCCTGGACCACCACACACTCTCAAGCTCAGAGGTTTTAGTTTCCCCCCTTCATACACCCCTTTAACTCGAAATGGTGGAAGCAGTGGTTAAGCAGTGGAAATGTTGTGACTTCATTGCTCCACTTGATGCGCACAAATAAAAATAAGACGCTTTTTGTGTTGTTTTTTGTTGTTTTTTGTCAGGCGAGCAATGTGTGACACGCTCCACCACATGAGACATTTGTGAATCACGTCTGTGTGACTCAAAGCAAAGCTGGTGTCGTAGCTGACTATACTGAGATTTGTCTACATGGTTTTCTGCCTCCTCATCTGTACTCACGCAAGTTTCAGGTAAATTTATCAGACCAAAAATGTAAACCAAATGTGAACAGGAAAGAGGTGCAGAAAAGGGCTCTCCCTTGGTTTTTATAGTCACGCACTGCAACTCTCTGAATGAACAAACTTTTATAATTCATGCTTTAAGAACAGTTAAATGAGGGGGAAAAAAGAAAATAAAATAAAATGTAAGGACATTTTGATTACAGGACAGTAATGTTCAATAATCCTGTATGTCAAACCTCATTT
The DNA here is from genome assembly GCA_015082035.1 of Chaenogobius annularis. Lineage (NCBI taxonomy): Eukaryota > Metazoa > Chordata > Actinopteri > Gobiiformes > Gobiidae > Chaenogobius > Chaenogobius annularis. The sequence continues at coordinate 1,046,851 of BJKM01000089.1, read as the reverse complement.
TTGAGTTCAGTGATCTGGTCCCGGAGCTGGTTGATGTACTGTCGGGAGTCGGAGTGGTTGAGTTGACCCTGAATCAGACCCTCTTCTTTCTACAAAATAAAACAATTATAAATAAACACATTTGTTGCGGGTGTCCAATTATAGCACCAGAACAGCACCTGTATCTCCAGTTCGGCGATCTTCTGCCTGAGCTCAGCCATGGCAGCCATGCTGTCTGCCTCCCTCAGCCTCACCGCCATCACTTCTTCTTTACTCTAAGGATTTAAGGGAAAAAAGAGTCAGAGTCAGACACATTCTACACAAAATCTACTGCTACTGTTCACCACAACCATTCTGTCTCTTTGCTAATTGAACCCAGACCTTGCAGTCCAATTCTGCCTGTTTCCTCTTCATCTCACTGAGCTGTGTCTGAAGAGCTTTGTTCTGATTGGACACCATCTGCAGCCGGTCCTGGAGCGCCGAGCGCTCCTGCTCATGGCGACCAATCTGTTTTCCGTGGATCTGATTCTACAAGACAAGAGCCCTTTAAAACACCATCTATAAAACCAAACTCCATATTATTAAAATGCGAGTGTCGGACCTGGCTCTCCAGCTGCAGCGCTTTGAGTTTGACCTCTCGCAGCTCGGCCTGGGCCTGAGCCTCTCTCAGGCGCACCGTCATCAGTTTGTCCTGGAGCTCGTTCATGGCGTTCTTCTTTGGAGACTCTTTCCAGTGGCTGCTCCCACGGGACATGTGGTGCTGTGGGGCACATGGTGGATATAAGACCCCAGACGAAACACAATTTATATACCCAGCTATATTTCTATTTCTATTTCTATAACTATATTTATAGTTATAGTTCTGTTGTAATGCTGTCACCTGCCAACGCTGGTTCAGGTCAGTGACTGTGTCCTGCATTTCTCTGAATGAACTCAATGTCTCGAGCTCCCTCAGCTTCATCTGCTTCAACTCCTCCTGCAGAGCCGCCATGTTGTTTTCATCAGGCAGACAGCTGTTCTTCTGTGCAAATCAATTCAAATCAATCAAGATTAAAAGCAGCAGTTTATAGTATATTATATTGAGTAGCAAAACACAAAGATGTATTCACAAAGAGGAAACTTTGATTTCTTTGTTTGATTTTTAAATATTTGAAATACAGAGGAGAGTAATATAGACTTTAAATAGTTTTTAATAGAAGCTATAAACAATATTAAAATGTACATATTGGCTCAATAACAAAGGTGCTTCTTTATAGATCGTATTGGCATGTTGTCAATATATCGTATGTTTGTAAAGTGACGTCACCTTCTCTAGGTCGAGGATTTTGTCTTGCATCTCCTTCAGAGCCCCCAACAGTTCGGCCTCATGCAGTCGAGATTGCTCCAGCTGCGTTTGCAAGTTGCTCACAAATTCCTCTGTGTACTGAAAGACATCACAAGTCCTCCAGGTCAATAATTAAGCACAAGTGCATGCGAGTATAGATGTTTCCATCAGGTATTAAATAGGTGAAAGGGAAATGGCTTGTGTGTGTGAAAATCTAGAAAGCCACAGTGAGAGCTAATTCAACCACTTAAAAGTGAAAGTACAAACATTAAAGTGCTAAATGGAAAAATACCAACATATTAAGTCAAATGCATGAGTGAAATTGGGTAAGTACATAGCGTGAGGATCAGTCTTTCGATTAGTCATTTGGGTTGTATCAGAGTTCAGTGATCAAAGGTGAGCGTGACAGACTCTGGTGAATGAGCAGAAATGTTACGTCAAATTTAGACAGAAAAACTATCCGTGATATTTAGGAATGGGGATTTTGTCTATATCGACGGTGTAGACAATACCTCCTATCAATTTGCTGTATTAGCTATATACATACACATATACACACGCATACACACACACGCACACACACACACACACCCCTATATCCTATAAAATAATTTGTGTCTTATGTTTCTAGTTTTAGAAGCCTGCATTTAGGACATATTTTAAAACATGTTGGCTACATCACAACTAAAACTACAAAGTAAAGCATGTGAAGCTCAATTTTATGTAAATCATTTTCTCAAATTTTCTCACACTGTGTTACCCAGCTAAACACGCACAAGGCTCAAACAGGGTGACTTAATGTTGAGGCAGTAAGGGCTTTTCTGTCGTCTGTTTCCTGTTCTTCACATCTGTCCTTTTGTTATTCCCATAACGGTGTCGGTCTCTTATCATTGCTGCGCTCTGGTCACAGCCCAGAAACATGTGTGTCTGCACTGTGTGTGTGTCTGCACAATGTATGCTATGTGCGCACACCACAACCGCTGTTTTGACTCCTTTTACGCATGCAAAAAAGCGTCTATTATATCCACACGGACTCGGCATGATGTGCAGGAGGACGTAGGCTGAAACTTTAGCTTGTAGAAAGAAAAGAGCGCAGCGTGGGGATAAGAGGAATCGTTTACCGGCCAGGTTATAAAGAATCATATTCAACAGACAAGGTCAAACATTTACAACATTAACACTACAGGACTATACAATGAGACAAATAGTGTGATTGAAAGCCTTATTTTTTACTGGCAGACCGTGTTACCTTCTCCTTCTGCAGCTCTCTGATAGATTCCTGTGCTTTCTCTAGGCTCTCGCTGGCTGTGGTGAACTGCTGCCGCACCACTGCCAGCTCCCGTTTGATCACGTAGTTCTCCTCTGCCTCCTGCGCCCGCGTCACCTGACCCTGAAAGGCAGCAATATTTAGATTTGGGCAGTAACAAATAGTTCACTTTATGGGCTGCAAACAGTGAGGTCTAATTCAACAAGTAAATTAAGTTATTTCAGTGGTTCAATTCAAATATGAGTTTATCCATATGTAGTACTTTATAGCATTTTATTGATACCTTTCTGAAGTGCTGTTACTCGAGTTAGAGCTATGTGTGTTTCCTAATGCTTCCCTCATATTTTACTATTGGTAGATACATTTTTACTTTCCCTAGGGATGTCATGATATCATCATATTACAATTGTTGTGAGAAAAAAACATCGCAATTTAACGATTATTTACAATTATTGAGACCAAACAACAGTGATGCTCTGATGCTCTCTCATTCCCAATGTCTATTGTGTTTCTACTCCTCAAATTTGTGACAAGCTTTACAAAATCGAACTTTCTGGATTATAAAGTCAAATGAATGTGACAGAAACAGCCGGATAAAAAAATACTTGACATTAATTTTTTGGTCTATAGATTGAATTAAAAACAAAAACATATATATATTTTTTTAGCTCTTATGATTATCGATTAACAGAATAATTTTGAGTGTAACTTTGAATTTAACAACTAAAATGTCCACCTAAAAATTCTGATGTAAAAACAAAAACCAAAAAACATTAAAACATAAAACAGTGATGTTCAATTACTGTTGGCGTCTTATTTCATGCCACATGCAGGAGCTTTAGAACCTGCATGTATCATCCAACCTGAGATTGCCATGCATTCAGTTTTCCAGATGGTATAATTCATGCAGTGACAGGAGTTTGGTTTAAAGGGACTCAGACAAAGTGCAGGGGTCAAAGGTGAAGGAGAAGACAGTGAATACCAGTACTCTACCTGTATCAGTCTGTCTGCCAGAGCAGCACTCTCCTATAGTGCAACCCAGAGGAAAGAGAAACAGAGAGGAAGTGTGGTGTGAAGAAAGACAAATTACCAGGAAAATCACAACAGAAACCAAGAAGAACAGGCAGGGACAAATTGGTAGGACATGGAGAGGTAAAGGAGAATTGGGAAAGATGAAGAAAAGAGACATTTTTTAGGACCTTTTAAGAGCCTGTTATAGCTTTACAGAAACAATCAAACCAGTCTTCATCAGTAAACAATAGAAACACCTGATACACATTTACTGTAAATAAAAAGCTAAAAAAAAGCAACACATTTCTGAAAATCTTGACTCCTAAATAGCTGGAGAATGATTAATGATGGCATGGATTTTAAATTATTATTTAAAATGTGTACCTTTTCTAGTGTCTCAATTCTCTGCTTCAGGAGTCGGTTTTCTGTGCGCAACCGCTGAGAGCAAAAAGGACAAAATGAATCAAGCTTTGGGACTGCTGTTGTATTATTAGTGTATACATCATGTACATACCTTTATCTCAATCTGTTCCTCCATTTCTTTGTTCTTTATTGTGGTATATTCTTTCTCCAACCTGGTGTAAAACAGTGAATTGAATCAACCTACTTTAGCCTTTTTAGTATTTGGATATTACAGTTGCAACGGTACAACAAAAGTGCTCATACTTCTTCATCCTCTTGGGGTTGTATTTGACTTGGTAGGCCCTGAGTATCAGCTTGTCGGGGCAACTGTCAAACTGGTGGGGGATCACTTTTTGGAAATGCTGCAAGTGTATAAACACAGAAAATGTAATTTTTGTTGTATAATAAAAAATAATTATGTATTTTCAAGATCAAAGCATGTAAACATATGTCCGTTGCTTGCCTGTGACATGCCCTCCATGTCCAGCTGAATGAGGTCAGTCTGGTTGTACTGTAGAATGGCCAGGCCAACTCGGAAAATTATTTCCAGGCCCTGTAGATTACGACAACCAGTTTATTCAATAAACATGTGAACAGTGGTGGATGAAGTACTCAATTTTGTTACTTTAGTAACAGATAGAGTAGCAAAAAATACTTTAGTAAAGGTAAAAGTTCCACATTAAGTAATCTACTTAAGTAAAAGTACTGAAGTACCCATTTGAAAATGCACTTAAAGTATTGCACATAGTATTTGAACATATTTAAAAGTCAAATATTGTGATCTTGATCAAGAATTGGGCTGATATAAAATAAAACTTAGAAATAAAATAATTGTTTCAGTCAACACTGGCGACTGAATCAGTAGCTTAATTTTCATTTTTATTTGTATATTTTGGTTTGCTGAAAGCCGATACTTGAAGTCTAAACATTCAGGCGTATATCATCATATAAGTGCTTAAAAACATATGAAAAGTACTTTCTACTTTTCAGTCCATTTTTAAAAAATGTTGTGGAGTTTAAATTAAAAGTATCCAGTGCAAAAACTGCATAAGTAAAGTAAAGTACATTTGCGGAACTTGTTACTTTCCATCACTGTATGTGAACAATGCATGATGTAAACGAACAACAGACTGTATACATACCTCATACATGAAAATATCAAAGATGCGCGTTGCAACAGGAAGAGGGAGGAAGGTGAGGAAGAGGGTGAGAAACCAGGACGAGGCGTACATGGACGTGTGAAAACTCTGGGACTTAAAGTGTATGTTCAATTCAGGGAGCTGCTCCTGTGGTTAATATAAATCAAGTTTAAGACAATGATAGTAGTGCCCCCTTGTGGGGAAATGTCACATTGCTGCTCCTAGTTTTACCTGAAGTAGATACTCAAACTGGTAGATGCAGAGGCCCAGTTCAGCCATGCTGGGCTTGAATAATTCCCTCAGACGATACTCCTGCATCAGACGCACAAACACACAGAAGGCTTCCTCCTCAGGCATCTGGAGGGACGAGATGCACAAGATCTCTCATAAAAGTCTTTGTGCAAATAAAAAAAAAAAAAATTCTGAAAATATTTTTGACTTACTTGCATTAACAACAGCCCTACAATAAATGCACTGCCTTGACAATAGCCCACCTCTCGATCCACGAGGGAGTAAGCCTGTGAAACACAAACATGTTTTAAACAGATGTCTCATTAACGTCTGTGATCCTCAAACAGACGAGACTACCAGAGTCAGCTCATTTCCTGAGGAGCAGAAAACAGGGCTGGCATTTGAGGCTTTCTGCATCAAATTTTATGCAGATTTCCTTTCGCCAGAGCTCCACAATAAAATCAGATTAGTGAGGTCTCAAATCTGCAACCTGGATAATAATAATTAAAACTCAAAATTTAACATGATTTTGGAATCAAGAAAACCATTTTGAATTTCCTGTGTCCTGTTTTAGTCCATCTTAATCCTGGCAGTGGAGTTTACCTTCATGACATTGAAAAGGACCTCCTGGCCCAGACTGTCCTGGCCTTTAAAGAACTCGTGCTCTGGATATGTGCGAGCGATGTCTCTGCGGATCAGTTTCTCACATGGTGACGACATCTTCAACAGTTCTGAGTACTGGTTCTTCACTGGCATGTCTGTGGCATTACCAAGCAACTGCCACACGATGGCACGGAAATGGTGAGGGATGCCCTTCCTGATCAGCTCCTAGGAGAGAGTGAGAGGATTCATATGACTCTGCCACCTCTCCAACTGATCAATAGAATTATGTTGCACAACTGACATGAAGAATTAATCAATAGAATTATGAATAGAGCAATTAACTAATTCTTAATATAAATAATACCCACAAGCCAAGGCTCTTCAACAGGTGGTTCAAAACTCATTTAATTTTCTGAATGTGCTCATGACCATATCCAAACATTAACCTATTCATTCATAACACAATATCATACACTAGAAAAGCTTTGCACTGATCATATATAAAGCAAGATCCCCTTTCACATCACCAAGTTTACACATCATTTCACCTTAAAGCAATAATACAAACTTACGTCTTGATGAACACACTAAATAATACTTCGTGACATTAATCTCCCACTGAGTTCTAATGCTCAATCATTTTCTAACATTTATTTTTTCCAAAGCAGACAGACAACTGCTGTTCCATTTAGCTCGACAAATTTGTTGTCTCATCATTTCCTTCTTGTGCTTTCCCTTCCTGAGAGGGAACCCGAGTGAAAGAACACAGGAAAGGGACTTCAGTCTGTGATAATAAATCACAAGATGCTGACAAATGTATGGTGGCTAATCCCGGAGAGCTTTGAGTTTGGTGGTAAACGCTTCATAAATCACTTGCCTTTAGGAGTTTGTCTTTTTTGCGTCTCCATTCTTCCCATTCATTGACAATGCGTCCCCACAGGATCCACGTGTCCTCCTCCAGGTGGGACAGGTTCGAGGAGGCTGAGGAGCTGGACACAAGGGAGGAGCCACTGTTGCGCCGCGAGCCACTCATGGACCTCATGGACTTGGAGTCAGCCTCTAGCAACCTTTGAGTGCAAAGATAGTACCCATGGAAAACAGATTTTTAGATGAGGCTGATATCTGAAATAACATTTAATCATGTACCATTCTCAAAACAATGTGCCGCTTTCGGTCTTCCAATAGGTCTAGGGTCAACTCCAGTCTTTGGTATCCTTTGACCATATATTCACTATCCTGTAACTATTAAATATCTTTTCCTAAAACTGCCTTTCTTGTCATCTGAAATGCCCCTTGACGTCATCACTTGTCTTGTACATCTCTTTAAATGTATACAATTGTGTTACTTCATGGACATAGATTTGACATACCTGTTTTGCTCCTCCAGTTTTGCCAGCAGCTCCAGTTCGTCTGGACTTAGGTTCTCTGAGTCTGCAGGAGACACTGCTGGAGCTGAGAGCATGGCATCATGTGAAGATGAGTCCGGGCTGAGCACGGGGCTGCCTGTGGAGGGGTCAGGGTCCATGCCTGGAGGGGACGAGAGGCATTCCAGCTGAGCCATGGAGCCGTCTCTCTCAGGGCTGTTACTGGCGACAGACATTGTTCAGCCTCACTGTTTCCTGATGAACCAGCCGCCGGCCTGAGAGTCAATCGATCAGAGCTCTTCAAACCTGGTGAGCACAGAAAAGCCCATTAGAGTGTCTAATATCTACTTAATAACTTAGCACTACATAGGAAGCTATAGTGTATTGGATTTGGGATGTCACACTATATCAAATATTTGTGGGAAGAAAGAACACAATTTTAAGATGATTACGATTATTGACCAAACAACAGCAAATTTAATTCACATTGTCTATTAGATTACTGTTCTTTCAATTTCATGAAATCACACTTTCTGAATGATAAAGTAAAGTTAATCTTACTGTTGCCTGTATTATCACAATTTTCAATGAACCGACTAGGCTTGATATCCCTCTATTGGACTAACCTGTAAATATAAGAATGAAACAATTGTTCGGGCTTCAGAGGTAACTGTCAAAACAGTTCCCATGGACATGTAACTTGTATGGAACCATCATCTTGAGCCATTCAATCATCAAAAGAACCATTAAGTAGTAATGGTACCATATTAAGCTGCTTATTTATACAATACCAATGACGTCTGCTCCTCTCAGCTCATTCAACTGTTGTGAAGGAGTGGACTTAGTTACTGGTGAGATCATCATGAATCACTGTAGCATTCGCCGGTGGTTGACAGTAATTTAAAGACTAATCAAATCTAGAATACGTTGTCTTAAGTCTGAGAAAATAACAAGAATGACCGTCATCCAACCGGAGCGTAGAAAACTAGAAAGGTAATACTCAACATACAACATTAAAAAAAGTGTGTTGAGAAAAAGAAGGCACTGCACCAAAATTATCACAGCAACACAAAAGATGGAACTCAATAATTTATCCTTCATTTTTCCAAGAAAAGAAAACAAACTTTCTAATATTTGAAGCAGCAGGCCTTGTCAAGCAGTGCCTCTCAAAATGAGCCGCATCCCTTTAACAAATATCCATAAAGCAGGTGGCTAAATATAGAACTGTAGCTAGCGTCCAGATGTGTGGCAGGTTTTGTGGGGGCTTATGTTCCAGCGCCTACGCTCTCAAACAACTGTCTGTGCTGCTGTGTCCACTGCTGTGTAAAAGATCTGTTTTAAAAAGATCACGACAGACCATTACGGAAAACGGCAGAGGCCTGCAGCTAACCTGTGGGCAACACCTGCAACTACTGTGATTCAAACCCTCAACCGCCAATGCCAACGGAGCTCACCCGTCTCGCTCACTTGGAAGTCCACCGTGGTTCCGGAAATACATTTCTCATGCATTTTTGCCAAAGGGCTTTATTCAAATGTTAAGAGTTAAAAGACACAACAGAGCAAAGCAGCTTTGTGATAACTAATGTTTTAGCCCAAAAAACACAACTTAAAATTCAGCAAAATGTTTTAATAACTCAGCAGTTTATAAAGTTTCTGAAACAGATTTTAAGTAAAAGGACAGGTCTTTTCTTCATTACCACATAGCTGATCCCTACGGGGGTCTGGCACAGTTGAGGTCCATAGTGACATCCACTGGCTACGACAAAATATCATAATTGTTGTTGATTTTCTAAAGACCACAGCACAGCCTGAGAGTCACTAACCACAAAATCACAAAACGTGGCAGGGGCAGTAGAGGAGGTGAAACACAGTGTAGCCAATGAACAAGGAGCGCATTCATGCACCACAACCAGGGCAATCAAAAGATCCATTAAGAAGCCAATGGGACCAATCACATCTGTAAACAGACTTCAGCTGCAGAACAGCTCTTTCAGATGACAAAAACAGAGCGAGCTGTTTTTCAAAAAGCAATTTCAATGTGATTATTTGGTGGAATGTGATAAAAAAAAAAAAGAGCAATAACAAATGTGCCGCTTAACTTTGACTTTAAATATACATGAAATTGTTTACCATTGATCAATTATTATTATTATTATTATTATTATTATTATTATTATTATTATTATTATTATTATTATTATTATTATTATTATTATTATTATTATTATATTTCTTGGACTTCATTATAATGCATGCCTCATTATATTTATATACAATATTATTCATTGTATCAATAGCTGCTACAAGAAATTGTATAGGGAAGCAGATAGGTGCTTAATAGCTTTGTGTTTCTGCCTTTTTTTGTACTTATCTTGAAAATCGTTTTTAATAAGCTGTAAACAGAAAGCTTAAAGGTTAAGGATAGTTTGATTACCTGAAGTTGGTCACATAATTGAACTGAGAAATGGTCATCTTTTAGTGTGTTTGGATGTAAACAAAAGCAACTTAAGATTTCACAGTGGTATTAGTGTGATCAGGCTCCTTCTTCTCAAAACATTCGCTGTCACTGTAGCTTGAGTTTGCTGTGAAAGCTCTGAGTCATGCAGGAGAGAAGCGAGAGGCCCAAACAGAAGGACATTGTGAAGGTCTATGACAAAGCACAACAATCTCCTGAGGCCAGCGTCTGATCAGAGTGTGACAGACCCCTCACGCTAACGCATCGCTCCGGACACAACTGAAAAATATGTGTTATTTATGACTGTGAAGGGTTTATGTAGGTTACTGTGGTGTAATCTCCATAACATGGGCAGTAGAGCCAAACAGCAAAACCGTCCATGCATGCTTTCTTGGACCCAACGTTCTTCTCAATACCAGTGCAAAAACAGCCTATATATAATTAATTAGTATTCTGTGGTATTCTACAATCAGATATTAATTTTATTTTTGCTGAAGAATACGACCAGGCGTAGTGACGGCGACTGGTGCCTATTCCCTGGGCCAGCTCAAACTGTATAACAGTTAAATATATTACAATGAAGACACAAATTCAGCGGTGTGACAACTCATAAGCATTCATCAGCATTTACATATTTTTAAATGAGAACACTGGCATGGAAAAGGGAGTTTGGGATCCTCGTCCTTCTCCAACATACGTAATGTAGTCTGGTACATTGTAGATAGATTAGTCATTATTATACAGAAGTATTACAGTAGAAGCTGAGCTTACGGCCATTCGTTACACCCATGATTGCGCTGGTCGGCCCTCTGCCTCATCCCCAGATCTGAATGTGGCTCCCGGGAAAAAAATATTGTTAAGCCCTGCTCTAAAGCATTACACTGTAGGTTTCTGTCTTTTGAAAATATGTTTTAATCACATAAAATAGCGATGTTATAGTTTTGAATATCTCCAAAACAACAGCGATATGAGCGGTTTTCAACATCTCCCAGCCCCGCCTCCTTTTGTGCACTGACCCTGGGAACACCACTACACTCGTGCTAATGTGTATGTCTTCTCAGTGCTCTCTGGTCTCCTTTGCCTCTGGTCCTCCATGAAAACACACAGACTCACTCATCCGCAGCACAGATAACCTCACTAACCTCGCTGTTTCTAACTCATGATGGAATGTTTGTCTACAACACCTGGACATTTCCATGCTCTTCGCCTCTTCGACACCGTCCTTGAATTGTAACTGCAGAGAAACATGGTTATTACACTTTTTACCAATAGCAACCACGATTCATATTGACCATCTAAACAGAAATAAAACTAAAAATATGTTTTCTGAGTGTACCAGACGTTTAAAGAGGAAATTGATATTGATTAAATATTCCCCGGTGAGTGTATCTATCTCCATGGAGATATGATAGCACCAGGGCAAGAAATATTATAGGTCAGGTCAGTGGAGAGGTGAGCCCATTCACACTATCAATGCATGTCTTTTTTAACAATAAAAACATCTGTAATTGAATAAACACAAGATGGGTATGTTCGATGGCAGTTCAGGTGACGCAATAGCAGGCGGCCTACCAAAAAAGTTACATAGTGCAACTTTAAGGCACAGAAGTAAAAAAGTGTACAAACTAGCAAAGACAAGACAGGCGTGTACTGCAGTGACATATATCCTAATGACAAAGCGGTTAATATCTTTTAACTGCCCAGACTGCAGTATGACTCGTTACTAATCTGAAGACTGGATTAAACAGAAGCAGGGAAAGAACTGCACGGATAAAACGATTACAGGGGTTGTAAATGTATGCCAGAGTAAGATAGCTCCAAGTTGAATGTTCTCACACCACAGAAGCGGTTTGTTCTTAATTAAACCGAATAATCAACTTGGTAAACTAGTTGTTTGGTGCATGAAAATGAAGAGTATAGCAACAGATTATTGTATCCGTAATTTGTTGAGTTATTTAAACCAAATACAAAATGACAATGTGAGTTTCCCAGTCTCAGCTGTGAAGTTAATCATCCTCCATAGATGTCGTTTGCAGCTGTAAATTATCTATATTATATAATGCAAAACACCCCCCAGCTTGGACATTTCCCTGAGAAATATTCGATATGTTGTTGCCTACAGTATTTATGTCCATTGTGTTGTAGTCATGGGAATACATCTCCCCAGCCAAACAAAAATATGGGAAGATGTATCATGTTCCTATTAATATTTGTTCCTCCCTGTAGCTGCACTTCACGTTTCAGTAAACGTGCAGCGGTACACAGATCCAGTTACAAATGTGAAACTAACGAGAACAAAAGCGTACGGACGGAGTGAGAGGAGGGTCAGCAGTTGTGTGCATGTGTCAGCACAGAAACAGGGCAGTGGTGCTGGAGATGAGGACGCCAGGGCAAAAGATACCATTCAAATAGGTGCAGTTAGTCATTTTACTTACATTTATAACTATAACAACGTTCAGTGTTGTTGACAATGCAATTTGAGTACAACAACAGAAAATACAAGATTCTTACTTCAATGAGATTACAGTGATGTATACTACTACACTGTCATCATTTGCACCCGAATAAGGTTGTCAAAAGGATTGATCGAAACTAGATCATCATTTGAACAAGTATTGATTCTAAAAAAATCACATAAACAGGTCAGAATGTGACATTTCCTGAACAGATTAAGCTTGAGCTTTATCAGAACTATATAAGATCAAATGGGAAAAAAATAAGCAACCATAATTACAGTCTATTTAGTCCAAAAATCTGTATCGGAATCAGTATTGAGCCTATTCTTTCGTATAAGAATTAAGTTTGAAATGTTTGTATCGTGACATCACTAGTTTCTAAAATACACCTTGTGGAATCTAATCCTTGAACTCTATGGCCCACTACCACAAAGACAAATTTAACAGACACACCTCTGACATTTCAATGTACAGATTCAGGTGAAAGGTCCACAGAATATGTTGCCTTATTGTAAAGCCCACCTTGCTGTTAGAATGATCTTTTTAAGATTTTAAATTGACTTGAGGTTAACTGTTGCCAAAAGGGTGCACGCAAAAGAGGTTTAACAATAATGTGACAATAAACAAAAAATAAAAAATAAATCACTATTATGTGATTTATTTTCATGATAATGGGGCAGGCTGAGGAAGAGAAGTCTGAATTGATCACAAGAAAGTACAAGTTGAGTTGGGGCAAGTTCCAAACAAGGTCATCACCAGGATGTCACAATTCGATGATTCCTCTGTTATCAATGGACTGAGGGATCTCTTTCTCAAGTGAGAGTGGATTAGCCTGATCAATGTGAGCATAATCTCATCACATCTTAAACGAGGATATGACAAATTCACTCATATGCAAGCATACTACCTTTAAATAGAGTCTACAGAGGCACAATAAGATTCTTGAATAGCTGCTCTTTGCTGTGAAGGCCTTAAGGGATTCAGGGACTATTGTGTCTGGAAGTGTCAGGGAGTACGATACCGCACTGCTGTGGAGAATAATATCATAAAAAGTTGTTGATTGATTGTAACTAATGAATCGTTAGGACATCTGTGGTTTATGATTCTCTGTCAGATGGCAAGACAATTCAAAGCTATCCATCAAATTTGTGCTATTCATTTTGGAACCCTACCGTCAAATTTAGCAAATGAATACATCCATGGCCTTTATACTGTCACTATCCACTATAAGGTTTGAGCTCTATATTATAGGCCATAACGTGCGCGCGCACACAGCCAGGCCCGACACGCTCTGCAGTCGCCTCTGGCTCGCCTCGCTTCTATCAACACAGCCTGACACATCCCTGACAAGTGAAACGTCTTCGCTTGTGTAATAACATAAAATGAGAATAGGACAAAATGCTCATGGCACGTACGACATACGCGTCCCCTTTTCGATGCACGCGCTTAGTAAAATGCACAAACTCGCACGCTCACGGGCCTGTTTGTAAAGGCTTCTGGAATGAGATCACGAAGCTAATGCGCTCAGTTGATATCATCGCTCCTCCAAATAACGCCGTAGCCGTAAATATTGACATGTAGGCCTACATAACTACAGCTTACCAGTTCTTCCTTTTCATGATGTGCCTTCATTCTTACTCCAACATCCAGAGGTCAAATGTTTGTTATCGGCTAATTAAAACCTTAATGGACCACCGAGGAGCTTTTCGGGGACCGTCCAACGCAGTGCCATCCTCGAGCCTCCTCCAGGCGCGCGCTGCCGCACCGCTCCGCTTCGCACGCGCCAGGCACAGCTTTGATATGACGGGAAGAGAGACGGGTCCACGGGAAAATAGTATAAAACATTCAGTTAGACAGAGGCTGGTGCCGCGTAGAGGCAGAATGACGCTTACATGGCAACGTGAATCATTCCAAATAAATCACAGAATGGCTGGCTTTCAACGGGTTCTGTCAAGCACGAGGCGGGGCGCACCAATCACCGTGTAGAGGACGACATGACAAGCAGGTTACTGACCAACGGGTTGCAGCTATGTACATGAAAGACAACATGGAGGACCAATCAGTGTGGAGTTTTATTCTGTGAGGAGGCGGGCTGTACAGGTGCCACGGGCGCTTTAGCAACAGAGGAGTTTGTCCCCAATGCACAAGCAGCAGCCAATAAGTAGCTTTTAACGACCTAATTTAGGTTATTTATTCTATTAAAGCTGCCAAATCACGTAGCATGCCCAGGCCAGAAATTTAGATGAATAACATAGGCGTAATACCATTTGCAGTATTTAACCTTCTATTCAAATACCTACTCAATGCTGCTCCCAAGTGGACACAAGTTATAACACTTATTCCAGGCGTTGACATTTTTCATTAAAAAAATTAAAAATACATTATAATAATATAAATAAAGTGTCATACGCATGGACTACAAAGGGTAGTTTGGTTGTAATATGTAGAGCTCGTTAGTGCTACAATACCATCAAAATATACCACCAAAAATATCACATATAGCGTTATAATTATAATATAATAATATTAATATACCATACAATAATGGTGTAATATTATAATACACAATATCAAATTATAGATTTTTTACAAAACTAGGTTGGCGATAGAGATGATGCTGGTGGTGCCTTCAAAGACCACTGAGCGTTCTGAATATAAAGTTTGTCTAAAAGCAGTAAAACGTAGTAAGAGGAATGAATACACCACAAATATATCAAAAATAAAAGTCTATGAGATGGACACAGCTATATCACCAAAATATAATTAATAGTATTTAACTAACTCTGTTAAGAATATAGTGATTGTTTTCTGCGTTGTCCGTTACGCAGCGTGCACGTGCTTCCTCTCGCACGCTTCCTGTTTAAAACACCGAGGCAGCGTACGCACTACAGGACTAGCACAAGGTAATTGTGTTAGTTTGATGGTTTTATTCTTGGTTTTTAACCGTAGTTTTGTCCTCTAGTTTATTGAGGAACTTTATGATTTGAAATGTTTTAATTTGACATTTCTTTCAGACTTGCAGTGACATATTTAACGCTAGCTTTAAGCTAAACGCGGCAGCGTGGCTCATCGTCCCATTTTGTTTTTTACTTTTTATATTAGCGTTGGGCTGGTGGTTTCTTACTCCTGATGCGAAGAACACTTAAAGTCGGTTCATTGTCACCCCGATGTGAGAAAGTGTTAAAACAAAGATATATTCATGTAATTTATTTCCCAGATGTCTGAGAACGACGTTGACAACGAGCTTTTAGACTACGAGGAAGACGACGAGCCCCAGGGAGTTGCAGAAACCATTCCAGCCAAAAAGGAGGTGAAGGGATCCTACGTGTCCATCCACAGCTCTGGCTTTAGAGACTTTCTGCTCAAACCAGAGCTGCTTCGAGCTATTGTTGACTGTGGGTTTGAACATCCCTCAGAAGGTAAACATTATGGCACCACACAGCTATATCGTATATAATGATAATATACAACTGCTGTACTGTTGAGTGATGGGCAAAGTGAAGCCTCATGAAACAGCAAAGCATTTGAACCAAATGTTTCGAGGCTTCGAAGCACATAGCGGAACACTTCTGCAGAGTGACATCTAGTGGTAGGTTTTAGTACTACCACAAACACAGTCGTTCAAGCCACATTCTATGGGCTCTGGTTGCCAATAAAATAACTTTGCATTTTAGTTGAGTGTATTATTGATGCAACTGTATTTGATATAACATAATATACAAAAACATTTATTTGATAAAAGCACACATTTTTTACATTCAAGGTTTAATTTAATTTAATTCTTTCCGTCTGTGGAGGGACGCAGTCCATTTAATATAACTTGTTTGTGCAATTATTCACTTACTTTGGAAAAGCAGCTAAATCCGAGAAGGACAGGGCAGTTCTTTACATAAAAACTTCCAAAACCAAATGGGTCTCAAACTCAATAACAAATGTCTGCAAAATCAGCGCATAACCACTGCATCAATGTGACCGTGTCTGGGGATCATTGTGAGGAAGTTCTTGAGAATCATTAAATGATCACTTGTCTCGCTTTTCACACACACTCAACATGGGTCCAAAGAGCAAACACCTTTTTTTTTAAAAACCTTGTGGAGCAGGTTGGGACTTTATCATAGGTTTGACTCTGTTCTGTGGTTTGTTTAAAGCCCTCAATGAACTCAGGCTCGAGACGAAAGTCCCCTAGTGAAACACCCGTGAAACAACATCGGATCATGAACCATCTGAGTCAAGTGCCAAGCTCCACAAACCCTCTGGTCACGTGACCAGTGCTTTGAATCACAATTCGGAGCAGTGTTTCAAAGCGCATGCGCCTCGGAACTTCGAAACTGTGGTTTTTGCTTTTAATGGCGGTTGGCAGCCGAAAGGTGCGTTTACTGCCACCTGCTGTGGTTGTACGTTTTCAAAGTATGTGTTATACATAATACCGTTAAAAAAGGGAAAGGGGAGCCTGTTTCAATACGGCTATCACTACTGTTGATTCAAATGCTGAACTATTGTCTTTCTCTCTGACAGTTCAGCATGAGTGCATCCCTCAAGCCATCTTGGGCATGGACATCCTTTGTCAGGCCAAATCTGGCATGGGGAAAACAGCAGTGTTTGTACTTGCTACACTACAGCAGTTGGAGCCAGTAGAGGGCCAGGTGAGAAGGACTGCTTGTTCTAATTATTATTTTTTAACTTAATTGCTAATATGACTTGCCTGCCCAGACTTCACACTGCCTTTTTCTAACTGGTGTTTTTATCTTCTCAGGTGTCTGTCCTTGTGATGTGCCACACTCGAGAGCTGGCTTTCCAGATCAGCAAAGAATATGAGCGCTTCTCCAAGTACATGCCCACTGTGAAGGTGTCTGTGTTTTTTGGTGGTCTGGCAATCAAGAAAGACGAGGAAGTGTTGAAAAAGAACTGCCCTCACATTGTTGTTGGAACACCAGGGCGAACTCTAGCTCTCGTTCGCAACAGGACCCTGAACCTGAAGAACATCAAACACTTTGTGCTTGATGAGTGTGATAAGATGCTTGAACAATTAGGTGAGTAATTACAAAGGCACAACATTGAGATGTGTTATATGCTAGATGAGAATAACCCATTTCAAATGACTTGCTTCGATACATTTTAAACCAGATATGAGGTGTGATGTTCAGGAAATCTTCAGACTGACACCACATGAAAAACAGGTGATGATGTTCAGTGCCACCCTGAGCAAGGAGATCCGCCCTGTGTGTCGCAAGTTTATGCAAGATGTAAGTAACTTTACAAGTGTTCTTAAGTGCGGGTATGATCATCATAGACACATTTATCATCACCTTCAGTGCTTTTAACTGTGTAGAAGCAGGTCTAGAGGGCCCATTTAAGCTTTGCCCATTTGTGACTGACAGTGTCACAAATGGCCATAACAGTGGGCCAAAGTGATCCGCCTAAGCTTTTTGTTCAAGTGAGTGCAGTCAAACCTCCTGCATCTGCCACTGGCAAAGGGAACATTCGTAATTACTTTTAGTAATGATTTTGTCTGTTTAACTCACACATTCCTAATATGTTGTGAAGGTTCTGTGCCTAATCTTTTTTGCAACACAGAAATTTCCCCGACAAATAAAGGTGATCTTATCTTAATAAACAACTATTTTTACCATCTTGTTTAGCCTATGGAGGTGTTTGTGGATGACGAGACCAAGTTGACACTTCATGGATTGCAACAGTACTACTGTAAACTCAAAGACGGTGAGAAGAACCGGAAGCTCTTTGACCTACTGGATGTACTTGAGTTCAATCAAGTATGTATAGATTTTCATATATGAACTATACATTTGATGATTTGGTTTGTTTACCATCTCAAATAACACTTAATTGTTTGTGTTGGCTAGGTGGTGATTTTTGTGAAGTCTGTCCATCGCTGTGTAGCTTTATCTCAGCTTTTGGTGGAGCAGAACTTTCCCGCCATAGCTATCCACAGAGGCATGGCTCAGGAAGAGCGGTTTGTGTTTTTGATTGACAATAAAGTGGTGAGGATGTATCTTTCTTTTTTAAAACTGCTTTTTTCCCCCCCCCTCAGGTTATCCCGATACCAACAGTTCAAAGATTTCCAGCGGCGAATTCTAGTAGCAACCAATCTTTTTGGCCGAGGCATGGACATCGAGCGTGTTAACATTGTGTTCAACTATGACATGCCAGAGGATTCAGATACTTACCTTCATAGAGTATGTTCATTTTCTCATTACTAATGGTTGATGGTGCTGAAACTAATCTAAATGAATATGCATGTGCTGTAATGTGTGTATCTGTCTGAATCTGAAGGTGGCCCGTGCAGGAAGGTTTGGAACCAAAGGTCTTGCCGTTACATTTGTGTCCGATGAAACAGATGCCAAGACTTTGAACGACGTTCAAGATCGCTTTGAGGTCAATGTGCCAGAACTTCCAGTGGAGATTGACATTTCTTCTTACAGTGAGTTATTTATTGTAAAATTGTTTTTGTATAAATTGTAGCAGATTTCATTCAGAATAATTGCCTGTATTCTGGGTTTTCAAACCAATGTGGTGTTTTGTTTTTTCTACACAGTTGAGCAGTCCAGATGAGTGCTTCATTTGTCGACCGTTATGGCCTTTATAGTGTTTCTATGTTTTTAGGGAGGAGAGAAAATACCTCAATTTACCGTCATGCTCCTGCCATATTTGTTTGAAAGTTTATAATGGTAATTTATTTGATCATCTATCGAGCCTGTTTACTTGTTTTTCATGTTGAAACCATCGATATATAGTTTTTGGTTAAATAAAGTTTTTATACCTACCTTGTTACTTTTGTCTCTTAAATTTGAAAAGCTGCAGACAATACAAAATATTATGTGAAGTTCTATAACATCAAAACTAAAGTTGGAGCTTAGTGGCCACTGGCCATGCAGTTTTATTTATTTGTAGGCAGACAAATCCATCTGCAAGTTTAATGTTCAGGACAATACGCCCTGTTTAAGCACAAAGAAATATTTGGTATTGGTCCAATTTCGTACTCTCATCTTCACTTGTTTGTAATTATGCCTCCAGCCAAAACGGTCAGGTTTCACAATGTGATAGGTTAATGCAGAGATATACATTCATTCAATCATGAATATCAATTACAAATTCAATACAAAAACAACTTTTTTTTTCCTTTTACAGTAGTCAAAAAGTGCTGCCTTGTCATACTGAGTTGTACGACTGAACATGCAAGTCAATGATGTGATCGGTAAGATCACTGCAAAGTGCTTTGTTGCTCTTGATTCTTCCTGGGGAGATGATCTCACAACTTGGGTGCCTTTAGCAAAGAGTTTAATATTTCTGTGCTTCCATGTTTTCAAACCTTTGTCTTTGCACATTTTGCCACAATGCCAGTGTGACAATAAATTAAACCAGGGCTGTCTGGGACCATGTCCAGTTTTCCACACAAATGTAAACAGCAAGATCTAGTCAATGAATTGATGTGTGTCTCCATACATCCAGTGTTGAGGAGGCAAAGCTACTTCATTGAGATGGCCACAGTCAGTGTTGCATTTACAGGACTGTATGAACATGGCTGACTTCTGAAAGCGCTCTCCGTCGGGACAGACAAAGGTCACTGGGATTGTGCGTGTTTTTCGAGGTGAACAGCAGCGCCTGCTGATACACACACTGCAGTAGTTGGGCCGGTAGAGCCTGACACTTACACACTCCCCATAGGACAGGCGCAATGGTCCTTGAGCCTTTTGGGTTGGCGAACACTTCAGATCTTTCTGTGGAGAAATTATAATATAATGAATTCCACATTGGAATTTACAAGTTACATTGTATGAATGAAAATATAAATTTTATTGTCATTTTGATGTTCACTTGGACCCACAAATCAATAAAAGGCCGTTTCTCATCAGTTAAAAGCAGTGCATGGTAATAATAATTAAAAAATAATAGCCTAGTATACAGTTTTATAGTACTCAGTATACCGTGTATAAATAGAACATAGTTACATGACAACAACCTTTCAGTTGAATATTTTGAAAAGTCACTCATTATTGGCTTAGCAGAACATAGTCTAAACTCCTGTGGTGTGTATTTGCAAGATAAATATAGAAAGGAGTCCTCTGTCCTCTGGACAGTTGCTAAGCAGGAATGCCAAGAGTCAAGACTATATATAAAAAGGCGCCTGGCTGCCACCAGCAACATCTGAGTAAATGTGCACTGCTCTGTTCTCACTGGACTACCACTTCCCAAACCACTGAGAGGATCAACTCTTCCCAAAATCTAGAATTAGGACAGCTCTAGAGATGAGGATGTATTTACACAGGGCCAGACATAATCCATTTGAGTTTCTGTCCTGTTCAAGAGGATTTACGGTTGTGTATACAAAATAACCATGCAACAAGAATAAAGCAGTTAGGGCAATGTACTAATAACTACAAGTCAGCTTTGTGTCTTTGTGGAGATTTCATACGTTACCTTTGTGGGAACAATGAGGCTGTGACAGGGACGTATGGTGCATATTCTAGTCTCTTTCTGCAGTTTGCACTCAGGGTTTTTGTTGGTGATTCGAGATGAAATGCCCATTCCGCAACTTCTGGAGCATTGAGACCAACCAGTTGTCTGCACTGGACAATTATTCTCCTTTATCCTTTTCAATATAATTTTTTTCTCTGAATAAATGAAACACACAATGTTTTCAACTTGATTGAGTCCCAATGTATGAAGTACTATTGCACAAGTTCTACTTTGGTTGTGTCATACCCGGCAGGTGGTGAAGTCTGTATGGATTTTCCCTGCCAGTTTTGACATCCTTCAGGTCATTGGGCTGCTTCAGCGCCTTGTTCGGCTTGTGTTGGACCAAATAATACCCACGTCTGGGTGGGTACTCTTTCGCAGGAGGCACCTGTCACAACAAGAGATTGAACACAGGACCAGGCTGTGCGCGTGCTGCCTCTGTAAGGTTAAAGCTGTAAACTATCCAGGACAATAATGTTATAACTTAGCAATGTATTCTGCTTAGGGTTGATAAGAAAACTTTCTTATTTGGGAAACAGATTACATGCCCTTCTGATAGCATGCTTATCCAGGCGTCACATAGATATGATTACTTAACTAAATACTTCAAAGTGTATTCCTGGTATTTGCATATATGCAATTAGTTTTGCTTGAGCATATTTTAGAAGACAAAATTTGACAAATTGGTATATGGCCACAACATTTCAACATCTCTTGACATTTGAATTCCTCAATTTGTGTGCCCAGCTTTGTTCTTCAACATTATTTGAAATGTATACAACATTAATTGAGCAAGTAACTGGACTGTTTTTATCAAGACTATTTTAAGTACATAATATACAATGGCACAGTGGCATTCTGTTGAGCTTCACCAACCTTGTTTTTCCATGGGAGATGCCAAGTTCCCTTGTGACAGTCGACAGTGAAGCAGCACTTCCCTGGGGTCTTGTTGAGTCTGGGGAAGGGGCACGAGGAGGAGGCCGCGGGCAGCTTGTTGTTACACAGTGGACCACAGCCCACTGCGCCGTCCATGCAGGTGCACTGGTGTTTACAACCAGCTCGAAAATTCTCACCATTTTGGTACATCATGCCGTTATATTCACATGTGCGCCCCTCGGTTTTGGCTAAAGAGGAAACAAACAGTAAAATAGTAGCCAAAGTGGAGTTCTTGGCACACGCAAGGCCACTGGTAACTGAAGACACAGTTACCATATGGGCATAAAAATGGGATAAATGGGCAACAGCACTGAACTGAACAAAAACAAAGACAGATGTTTTGTTGCCCCCCAAAAGAAAAGCCAAATCTAATCTTAATACAATTTAATGTAAGTTTAGGATCCACACATGGATTGATATTAAGTGGTAATTGGTATTCTATGTGTGCTTTAACTGTTCAGCATACATGACATTCACTCTATTCAACACAACTGTTTGTTATTATCTCTACAATAGAAAGAGTAGGCTTTCTGAAGTAAAGAACAGCTGAATATGTTTACAAATCTAGAAAATACTTTGTCTAACATCAACAAAACATTTTAGTATTGCTAGTCTGCTACTACTATTACTACTTCTGCAGGTGAGGTGCACGTTATCGTCTCTGGGGAAACCTGGTTCTACTACACCCGCTGACCTCTGCAGATGCCCTCAGCCGTGGTCACATCGTTGCCATAGTTACACTCCAGGCCTCTGTGGGGGTCGCAGGGCTTCAGTGGGCTACAGTCCTGGTTGAGCTGACCGGAGCACACTTTACAGCAGCCACACCCATCGGGCACAATGCTCACACCTGCAGGGCACACCAGGGGCTCTCCGGGGCACTGGCATTGGGCTGGGCAGCTCACAGTCACCTGGAGGGCAGAGGATAAGGATATAAACTCTATTTATAAACATTATAAATAGAGTTGGATGAATGAAGAAGCCTGGACATTCGACTATGTTGCTTAAGTAATTAGAATATCAATATCAAAGAAGCGATTGTAGTCCAGTGGTGAAAGTAATGAAGTACAAAAGTAAAAGTGCTGTACTTAAGGAAAAAACTACTGTGGCTACTTTTAACTTCATGTTTTCTACATTAAAGAGCAGGTATTTGTACATTCCTTATGGTTTGAGGGGTTATTTTTTAGCACCTGCATGCGTACGCCCTCCCCAAAAGTTTTGAGTTCAAGTCCTGACTTTTGAGTTCAAGTCCTGAAATGGCTTCTGTTACCCAAAATCAGCACAATTCTTTTTACATAAAACAACAAAACCGGGCAGGACCAGAGGGAAACAAAAATAAGTGAAAAATTAAATTAGAAAATGAGGAAGTGGAATTTTTTTCATGGAGTACTTCAATACTTTTTCTACAGTAGACTTTTATATGTGATACTTTCAATTTCACTTGAGTATTTATTTGCTCCTGTATCTGTATTTTTACTTAAGTAACAAAAGTGAGTACTCCTTCCACCACTGTTGTCGACTAATCCTGTGCATGTTTATTGAAGGTGCTATGTAACCTATTTGGTGAAGGGTCCGCCACCATGGAGATGCTGTTTTACCCGGAATGTTTGGTATGGCATTAAAGTATGCATTTTCATGGAGAAAAGCAGTTGACCCTAGACCAAATTACAGGTCAGATCTAGGGAGAGGCAACCTTGTTCACAGTAAGAATGTATATTTCTTAGCAACATAATAATCTGTAATGAAATAAAGTAAGATATGTATGATTTCATGCCATACCAATAATAGTGATGATTGTATATTTTTTTTAAAATTCTATTATGTTCCATGGTTTTACTTGTAGACAAGACTCTCAAATTCCATCCAACACAGGTTGCACAATTTCAAATGATGGCCTTGAATGTCTAGACGGCTCAACATTGCGTGCCCAGTCTCCATAGGACTGTGATTCATGGCTCATCACACGAGCCAACTCGTCCCAGTGTGAAGCAAAGGAGAGTCACAAAAGGTCGACATGACAAGACATGCAAATTACCAGCACTGGCAAATCAACCCAGCAAACTGTAATGATTAGATTTTGTTCATAGACATGCTTCAGAATGTAGACAGGAGAGGGTGTTGTGACAAAGATATGCAGTTGAGGATGTAACTAGCAATAACCTACTAAAATATAATCACCTAAAATATAACAGTAGTTTACATGTCTTACCTGGGTGACGAGTGCTGTTGTTATAGTCATATAGATCCAAAACATTTTTGTATCACCTTAGAATGAAAATAAATTAATCCATAACAGGCCTATATTTGTATCTTTTTGCCCTTTAAGTCTTGATCTAAATCCTCGTTTCACTCTTGACTTGCAAAACATGCAAATCCATTTTTATACCCCTGAAGAGCATGCAGAGACCCTCTCCAGTCACCCAGCCAACCAGAGGCAGGTATCTCAAGTGGGCGGGGCTTCACCACAAGGATACAGGGCTGATTGGTTGGAGTCGTCTGAAATTAATACAGTCATTCATAAAATTCAGCAGGTCTACACTGTGTTTATTTTATGGTTTATACATTTAAATGTAACAGGCTCTGAAGTTGGTCTCGGGTACATTCCTGTCTTTGAGGGCCCCGCTCTTGTAACACTAGGTAAATATTCAGCTGCTGGAACACGCCGACAGCTTAGCAATTCTAATAAAGACACACACCTCAAGGAAAAGGGAGTGGACTTTAATGTTTTTACTGACAAATGTTGGTGCCAAGGCCGAACATAAAATAAAGTCTTTTTTAATGTAATAATTTTCGAGCAATTTCATCAAACACAATGTCTGCTCTGACTATGTCTTCCTCTATTTGTTGTCTTCAATACAATCTGATAATTCAACAGTTTTCCTATTTGATATATCGAGATAAACTTTTCAAACTAACAAAGGGGTTAAATAGGACTTGGTCTTCATCCTACTTCTTCTTAATTCCACATTAACATTCCACGTGTGGTACATTTCTATTTAAAAGAACAAATGAATTTAAATGAATTACAGCACTTTGTCTTACGCCATGAGGTCTGGCTGGGTTGGGAGTTTCGAGTCACATGGTGCTGACATGGGAACGGGGAGGGTGTGGTCAGTTGGAAAGAATGGCCGTCTCACAGTGGTTAGGTAGATTATTGTTTTTAGAAGCAGCTCATATATGAAGGACATCTTTTGCTTTCAACATGTGGTGATAACCCAGAATCACCTTTGTTGAGGGAAACTCAAGTGGCAAAGCTCTGACTCCTGCAACCAAACAGACAGATATTTTTTAATGCAATGATGGTTTCCCTGCCAAACCACACAACAATATCTGAGCCCAAAATTCTCATGCAAATGATAAGAATGATGTCTTTCTCTGACTTCACCAGCACACTGTACAAAAGAATAAAACAGGATTAAGTACAACTACATGTGTCACTGTCTGTGGAACAATAAATAACTAACACAACCTTGTCACAGTCTCGGGCCGCATAGAAGTGAAATGGTGTGTGGTTTGGCACCTTTGTCTGTGTTCGTCCACTACCTGCTGGATAGGATTTCAGTGAAAGATATAAAAGAGTTTGAAGAGAAAAGCGATGCAGGAAGTTGTCAATCAGAGTTCTAGTGCAAGAGGGGACACAGTCATGGTGGCCTAGCTATTTTAATCTTCTGGAGTAACAGTACACACGCTTTTACAATCCTACCACTGCTGCTATTTTTATCCTCAACACTAGTGTGAAACATGTTTAATTTGATACACAAACAATTAAAGCTTGTCATTAAATACATTTTGGTTTAACATTTTTCCACTTAATTATTTGATTTGATATACATTTCAATAAATCTAAATTATGTGACAAAAGATGTGTCTTCTGTAATTGTTTTATCTAACCCTAACCCTGTGTTGTCTATGAGAGCTTTACCAAGTACAATAAGTGATGCAAATCTTGATTGATCTGGTTTGGGAGTGGCACAGAAAGTACCCAGTCTTATGACTCCCGTAGGATTATAATTATAGCAAACCAAGTCTGGGCAAAATAGTGTTAGTCATTACTTCAGTCCAACAAAGAAAAGTCTTCTTTTTGCGCTACAACTTAAACAACAATATTTATCACAAGGTAAACACATGATACATATTTAAAAATAATCTAAATTGGTTCTGCTTTGCCCAAGGATGACATTAACTATTCTTAAAAAGTACCCTCCTAAAGTGGGGGCTGATGTACAGGGCCCAGCCTAAGCAGCCGCTTAAGGACCAGAGGCGTTAAAAGGGCCCCCAATCTGGCAACTTGATTTATGCGACGTGCAAGTGCAGCAACAGCGCAACGCGCGTAGTAACGCTGTTGCTGTGCAAACAGCGTAGTAGTGCTGCTAGCGCGGCAGCGAACACAGAGGTAACATATAACGCACAAACAGCATTTATTTGTAATAAATCTCCCCCTCTCTCTCCATCTCTCTTTCTCCCTCTCGCCCCCCTCTCTCTCCATCTCTCTTTCTCCCTGCCTACAGAGCCAACAGGTCTGTAGACGATGCCATCAACCTGGCACTGCTTTTGTGCACATCCTGTTTGTGGACTTCAGCTCTGCATTCATCACCATCCTCCCTGCTCTGCTCCAGGACAAGGTGCCCGACTCCACCTACAGGTGGATCACTGACTTCCTGACGGATCGGTGGCAGTGCGTGCGGCTGGGGAAGAATGTTTCAGACACTCGGACTATCAGCACAGGCTCTCCACAGGGCTGTGTACTTTCTCCTCTGCTCTTCTCCCTGTACACAAACTGCTGCACCTCCAGCCACGACTTCGTAAAATTGATCAAGTTTGCGGACGACACCACCCTCATCGGGCTCATCTCGGGCGGGGATGAGTCTGTCTACAGGAGAGAGGTGGACCGGCTGGTGTCCTGGTGCAGCGGTAACAACCTGGAGTTCAACGCCCAGAAGACAGTGGAGATGATCGTGGACTTCAGGAAAGTCCACAGCCTCCCAGCCCCCCTCATCGTGACAGACTCCCCATCACCACCGTGGACTCCTTCCGCTTCCTCGGCACCACCATCATCCAAGACTCGAGTGGGAGCCCACCATCAGCTCCCTCATCAAGAAGCCAGCAGAGATGTACTTCCTGCTTCAGCTGAGGAAAGCCAAGCTGCCAGCGCAGATGCAGTTCTACACGGCCATCATTGAGTCCATCCTCACCTCCTCCATCACCGTGTGGTACGCTGGAGCCACAGCCAGGGACAAACAGAGACTACAGCACATTGTGCGTTCTGCTGAGAAGGCGATTGGCAGCAGACTTCCATCTCTGCAGGACCTGTACGTCTCAAGGCTCTGGGATGAGCAGGTCGGATCACAGCTGACCCTTCTCACCCTGGACATGGTCTATTTGAACCACTCCCTTCAGGGTGGAGGCTACGGTCCTATTCAATCACTCACTGCACTGTCACTTTCTGCACTATAACTGTAAATTTAACTATAATTCTCTACTATAGTTTCTTAATGCATGTCCTTTTGATTTCATATATGTTGTTTTTATTATTGATCAGTGTTTTATGTTGCACCTTAATGCCGAGACAAGTTCTTATGTTTGTGAATTTTGTTCATTGACAATGGCAATAAACCCCTTCTGATTTTGATTTAGTCGCTTTCTTCTGGCACAGTTTCATCACATCATTTTATTGCATTACAACCTCAACATTACGTACTTTAGCCGGCTGAACCACATTAAAATAAACCAGAATACATGAAAAAAGCGTGAACATTTTGGGGGGAGTGCCCCCCAGACCCCCCTGTTGAAAGTGGCTGTAGATCTTTTACACCCCTACAAATACATTTGTAAGAACATCTCTAAGAGCCGTGTTATTTATACAGGGAGTAGAGATGATGTCAGCAGAATACCAAGTTGCGTTGTGGAGAAAGTTCCTAGTTTGTGAATTGTTCACTGACAATGGCAATGAAACTGCTTCTGATGATATGGTAGGAGGCCCCCAGGGAAAATTTCACTTAGGGCCCCCTGCAGGCTTGGGCCGGCCCTGCTGATGTATTTCATGAAGCACAAAAACTTTAGACTTGTGACATGATCCTTGCATCTGGCCTTAGCATTATCTTACAATGCTGTACAAACGTGTATATGAAAGATTTGCCTATTTTTCAAATGATGACTTTGTTTGGTGAGTTGCATGGTTGTTGAGTTTTCAAAGCTGCACCACATAGGCTCTGCGGCCTCAGCTTCATGATTCCTGCTTTGGGGATATGCTAAATCTCCTCCTATTACCTGGACCTTTCTGAGTGGTGTTTACATGTTTTTCACTGGGTGGGTTTCCTCCAGACTCTGGTTACCCCCATCAACCCTAAACATGCACAATATTCAGGTAATAGATACAATATGTGAAGCAATTTTTTGAGGTTTGAACACAAATGTACCTAACAGTGTTGTCCTATATATTTATCTGTCAAATAACTAGGGGCTCAAGCAGTTTTAGTGTCACTATTTTCGTTCCAATTCTATTCCTATATGTTTTATGCCGAGTAACGCTAAAATAAATAGATACTGACAGATCCCGCAGTGGACATCAAAAACTGCTGGTGGATGTCACTTGGCGTGTTCGGTAAACTGCGCAGATCCAACCGGTGTCGATCGTCGTCGGCGTTTGAAAGTAGTTTGATGAATTAATTTGTTTCTTCAGTGGTTGTGAGATAAGGAAGCTAACAGACAAGAAAAAAAGTACCAAGGACCAGGATATTATAAACAACAGTGTTATGTGCTGACTGTAGCTCATTGTTAGTGCATCAGGGCATTGAAAACCGATATGTAAGAGAACTCAACTTCTGGTATTCGTTATACTCCCCCTGATGGAAAAGCCAATAGAGACAAGGCCCATATTTATAAGTTCCTACTGCATTTTACGTTTTTTAAAAAAGTAAATGAAAACTGTGCTCAACTGTGGCCCACCACTGTGACCATCCCACTGCAACACTTTATTCCCAACGGTCTTCCATCGAAGTCCACTTGGGCCGATTTTGCTTTATCTGACGAGATTAATTTGTTTTGAAAATGGGTTCTCGGAAATTGTCGAGCATTTGCAAAATTTAATCCGGAAAATTTCACTTGTAAACGAAGGCAGGAAGCAGAGCAACACCTTTAGGTCAACGTACACCTTTTATTTCCTTTGGTGCTGAGGGCACATTTTATTCCACCAACCATTATTAGCCACTTTATTGGATCCACCAGAATTTCCAATTACAAATAGAAATAAAATATAGACTGAGTTTGAGGTGCGCAATATGCTACATGATATTTCCACTTGTTGATTCAGTTTTTTGTTAGAAGAAGTTTAGTTGTACAGAGCTTTTCAAAAACATGGTTATAAGAAATGCTGCGTTCCATTTGTCCTCAGAGGTCGGAACTCGGACCGTGGAGAGACGTTTTCTCAGACTGTATGTGTTCTCGCTGTCAAATTAGAACAACAATGAGCAGCAAAAGTACCAAAACCGAAGGATGTACAGTCATGTACATTTAAAATTACAATCACACAAAATGAAACTAAAATTACACTTATGTTCAAGAAATCAAGAATAGGATATATAAGTATAATATGTGAAAGGACAATAATGATTCTCATGTAAAAAAAAATAGTAGTAACATAAAACAAGGAACAAGAGCACAGAGCAAAACAAAGATAATAATAATAAATAATAATAAAGACACAATGACAAAAACAAAATCACTGCATAACAATAGTCCAAAGTTCCTGAAAGTTGTCGATTTTCAAATTGTCTGAATGTCATTTTTTTTTTCATTTGTCTAATGTCTGTCACTATGTCAGTCCAGTCCTTGATCACTGGTGAGGTCTGTGTCATCCAGCTATTTGTGATGACCTTTCTTCTCGCTGCCAGGAGTATTTTCCGACGGTATCCATTTAATGTGTCCATGGTTGGTTTTGAGGCCCAAATACATAGTTCTAAAATTGAAAGGGTGGCAAATGTCATGCCTGCAGTAAATTGTTATTTTCAGTCTAATATTTTTTTACAACAGGACAGTAAAAATTTCAGTCAAAGGGTTACAATGGACATTATTTAAATACCTATAAAAGTCATGTTTCTCCAAACCAAGGGATTCTCTCAGATCTTTTCATTCAATTATCTTTTACAATCTGGTGATAAACCTTTATACCTTTTGTAATCCAGACCAGGTCAGTTCTATTTGGTACAAAACATTGGTCATAAACAAACCAGTCTAAGTTTTGATTGGCTCCTTCGATTTTGTAAACACAGATTTTACCCAGGGATTCTTAACGTCCTCCAAATGGCTCAACCGTTTGTCATCTGCCAGAGAGGCCTGTACAGGAACCCCCGGCACAACATTAATCTCAATATTTTTCCGTAGAACTTTATATTCTGGGTCGCACCAGCACAGCAATGCTCTGATTTGAGCCGAAATGAAGTACTAAAGTAACAAAGTAAAGTAACAGATAAAGTAAACTTTTGATAATTGAAAAGTTTGGAATCAGATACGTTTTTTTCCCCCTTGCCAGACAAATCTTGAGATTGCTTTTTTCCACTCATCAAACAGCCGGTTGGGAATGGAAATTGGGAGAGCCTGGAATAGGTAGAGAAATCTGGGCAAGACATACATTTTTATAGTTTCGATCTTTTAACTTTGTAATTTTTTAAGATCTTTCTTTATAGAGAAGTAAAGAGGAGTATAGTTTTCTCTAAAATTGTTGATATTTCTTTATGGAGGACCACACCTAAATATGAAAGAGATTCTGTTTGTATCCAGACATTGGACCAATGTCATGGAAGAAACGCATCACCCTAGAAATGTTTAAAAAAGAAACTATTTCATTTACCTGATTTTGATGCAATAAAGTGAAATTTGTTTGCCCAGTACAAACATATTGTAAAAGCATCTATTCGGGTCAAAATGAGACCACCAGCGCTTTCTCTGCATCTAAATATTGAGTGATTTATTCTCTGCAAAGCAAGAAGTGTGCCGTTAATGTGAATGTTTGTTAGCTTTACCCGAGACGACAAAACTCACTCTGGGCTCAGAAAGGTATGAGCGATACATGTGGATTGCTGTTAAGAGTATAAAATAAGCTAGTTCTGTTTTCACGTTTCACAACAGTCAAAATCAGGTTCACACACACACACACCACACACACACAATATGAGCTGATCAATCGACACAGGCAGGGAAACAAATAGTGTCATTCACAGATGATGTAGAGTTCTTCTTTACAGTCCCAGCTCTTCAACAGTCCCTGTGAGTTTAACGCTCCACAGCGATCCTGGACTGGACACAGACTGATGTCCTGTGGCGTTTCAGACTTCAGAGGGGCTCCACTGACCCACTGCCACTGGTCTCCTATGAAACGCAGTCCAGTCCACACCAGGTCAACTCCTTCTCTCTGCATTTGACCCTTCACCTGGAGGCGTTCATTGTCCAGTGTTAATTCAGTGAGGTTTTTACTCTCAGTTTTGCAGTACTCCAAAGCTCTCTCCCAGGACAAGCTTTTCTTCACAATAAGCTCACTGCAGAAGAATGGAAATTTAGGTGTTTTCAAATAGTCATTCCACAGTCCCTTAGCGTTCATTACAACCGTCCTCTGACTATCTCTCCAAAATTTGGTTGTTCCGATCATCCAGTTTGTGTATGTCACCAACTCTGCTCCAGACCACTTCCACATCTCTGTAGACCTGTTTACTAGATACAGACCAATCCATTCCATTGGTAAAGTTGGCCGCTGCAGCCATAGAATTTGGTCCTGATTACTTTGACTGTTGATTGAGCAAGATCAGTGTGATGGCGTCTGCAGTGCTCTTGAGCGTCAACCCAGGCTTTATTTTCTGGGATGTACAAGTATTTTTCAACAATTACACCAATAAAGTTGGAAAAAATGATTGAAAAAATAGTTGTTGCCTCCATTGTTCTGTATAGATGTGGCTCATATGACTCTTCTCGATGTTCTGTGCGAAGGATACGAAAGAGAACGTGATATTCAGTGCGCGCTGAGAATGGATTTAGAGATGCAAACAAGACTAACTCCAACTCCAAACAATAATATGTTAAATGTTGTTGCCCTGGAATTTTGTGTTTTGTAACATGTACAGACATTCAAATGTACAGGGAACATAAGCCAATGAAACAACATTCAAAATGCACAATTTTAGGATGACTGGATGAGTGCCGTATTAATATACTTGAAAAGTATTTATTTGGCCGTACGCCTTTTTCTAGATGACCTGTTCATGGACCGCAGGTGGAAATACAATCTAACTTGGCACAAGCATCTTTCCTGTAGGTCAATGTTTTTATCTGCATCTGTCCCTGAAAAGGACATTCTTTTTCTTTCTTGAACCACATCTAATTTCAAGTTGCAAGTAGAAAAGTGCGTGTTGAAAATTAAATGCAACTTAAACTTCACGTGGTTAGAGTTATTATTTGTGTATGTTTTGTTGTTGTCTCTTTTTGTTACATACTGTTCCTTATTTACACCTTCCTGGTAGTGAACCTGCTGTCGTATGTGTTTTGACCACCCCTCAAAAGCTCTGTCACACATCACTCCATCCTGACGGACCTGTGGAGAAGTTCCTGATCTCTTGACTGTTGACCTCTACATGACCTTTGTAATGGGCTCTGCACTGCAGATAAGTTTTGCCATATAGTCATTGTTCGTCAGATTTCTAGTCTTAGCATGAGAATGACATTAAGGTCTGTCTGTCTAATTCTTTATGCAAAACATATATAAATATGTTCTACAACAATGTCTATTGGTGTTGCTAAGGTTTAGTTTGAGAAATACAAAATGAATGCACAATACATTTACAATAACAACTTATGGCCCTGATAAACTAAGAAAATAGAATGTCCCTTTAGAAAATGTCCGAAAATTGTTGCTTTGCAAGTACAATCAATGTTCAAGTCAGTTAGTGAGGGGAAATACAGTAGTGAAGTCATGGAATGTATTCCAAAGCAGGCTCTCATTGACACGTCAGTGGACTGACATCGTCCTACCACAGGATCTGTTGTGTGGGGCTCATAATTCAAACAATGTTTACAATCACTTTCAAAATAAATGTTTTGTTTTGACAGAATATACCATTTTAACCCATAGTAAGTACAACTAAATAAAATTGACATGATCACATTTTACCAATGGATTCACTTATTATGAAGAATATATTAACTTGTACTTTGTAATGCCTAAACTATACTTACTTACGTGTATTTCTCACTTTGTAACCCTTTTTAACATAGGAATTTAATTGATCAAAATACCATTTTAAATAACTTATCACGAATACAATTTTCTCTCAAATGCTTGTTACAGTGATGTTGCACTTATTTTAATGACACAGGTCACTGTAACGTGTACGACATGTACCTGTCAAGTGAACTACTGTAATCTGAATGATGCACATGCCCAGGAAACAAGGTTCTAAAGGAGGAATGAAGGTGTAATAAATTGGAACCACAGGTTATAAAGTTAACAAAACTAGTGTAACAGGCCAGATTAACCCTTGCTCAGAATAATTTCGGGTATAGTTTGGCCATGGACAGAGTCTTTGTTATAGTTTGAGTATAGTATAGTGTCCTAGGACAGTTTACCCCCGAGTTAAACGGGGTAAACTGTCCTAGGACAAATTATACCTGGTGAGTTAAAGTAGCCCAGGTCAGACTAAACCCGTGTGGTCCAGAATATACCCCTCTGTTTGCCGTTCTCAGGTCTTGTTAATTAGGCCTAATGAAACAAAAATGTATTCATTTATTTACAACGATGACCTGGCCAACAAGAACAAAAAACAACATTTGATTTTTTCTATATCAAGAAGCACATTGATCTAGGGTTGCAGCTATCAATTATTTTAGCAATCGAGTAATCTATAGATTATTTTCTTCGATTAATCAAGTAATCAATTTTTTTTTTTTTTAATAATCCGTAAACCATTTTTCAAAGCATCAAATAAACTGCTCTGGATTTGACCATACATAGTTGTTGAATTGAGTTAAACTCAAGATGCAGAGACTACCACGCTAGCAACCTTAAGATACACAATCATTTGTATATCTTAAGGGTGCTAGCGTGGTAGCAAGAAAAACAAGATTTGAATTCCAAATACAAGCAACACCTGCCTTGTACCTTCCTCGCCTGGAAGTGAGTGAGACCTGTTCAAGGCAAATATTAGCTTTACTAACCAAATTGTAATGTTGATTTATTTACAAATGTATATTAGAATATGTCCTCATGCCAAAGTAGTTCATGTTTTGTGTTACCAATGGTAAATAAATGGTCACATTTCTAAAGCACGTTTCTACCTTCAGGGCCCTCATAGCGCTTCACACCAAGAAGGCACTCACTCATTCACACACCAGCATACGCAGACACCAATGACTTAAACCAGTAGGGCTGCAACGATTACTCGAGTAAATCGGGTAATTTGATTACAGAAAAGGTTTGATTAATATTGTATTGTCTCGATGATTTGTTTAATTAAAAACACGTGAATCTGTGGCACGCGGAGCGCACGGAACGACTTATGGCGCTTTTGTTTCACAGAGAGCTTGTTCCGCCGTAACTGAAGCACAACAGAGAGAGAACGGCGCGTTGCAAACGCACGAGTGTGACTGGGAAGAACTTTGTTGTGTGAAAGAGCACAGTGTTTTGAGCTGTAACTCTAATTACTGTAACCAGCTCCATTCACTCTCGCCTCTGTTGCGCCGTCTGCTTCAACAGTTTGGGAAAGGTTCGTGGTTGCTTTTTGTGCAAAAAAATGAAGGACAGAGACATTCACGTCCTCACTCTTTCGTTTACTTTCAAAAAGAACGATCGCTTTGCACGGGCGCATAACACCCATTTCTGCCAATAGAAATGAACATTGTAAATATGTCAGATGTACTTTTTAGTATTTCTACTTTTTGTACTGAATATCATTTTAATAACAAGTGTCTCTTGACAATTGTTCTAAATTTAAAAACTGTGACCCGCTTTTTTGAACCTGTCACAGCTCAGAGTCTTCGCTCCCTTTCATACTCCGTTTGTTTATTACTAAGAACTATAACGTTTATTGAAAAAAAAAAAAATGCTTTTAAATGGAATGTACAAAAAAATTTACCAATTACTTGTTTAATCGAAGAAAAAAATCAATAGATTACTTGATTACTAAAATAATCGCTTGCTGCAACCCTAAAAACCAGTATTAGCTGCTCTGATGTGTCCTCAGTTTATATCCCGGTTTCAGTGATGACAGCATTGTAATTGTTTACCGCTTGGAGCCCTGATTACAGCAAATTTTAACTTTGCAGACTTTGGCCTGTTACATCTGCATTTATTTAATTAAACACCCCAAAATGAATAGTCTCTTAGAAAATAAAAGTTCAGAGCAGTTTTCTTTTTTTGCATCTACCCGGGTGGTTTTTTGTTGCTGTGCACAAGATCTTAGCTAGGTTCAGTTGTTTGCAATGAAGTACAGGTCGACCATGAATCGGTCGACTCCAGCGACTCCAGTGTTAAATGTGGGAGATTAGGTTTGTGGGAAACTGGACAAAGAAATAAAAATAGTGTCCATGTCTTTGAAAGGATTGGTACCAGGAGCAGGCTGGGAGATAGTCTGGGGCCCTCATTAGGAAGGAACTTCCCCTCATTTAATTTTTTTTTTTTTTAATCAATCGAGTTTTTGGTTGTTTTTTAGACATGAACCTTTCAATTTATCTTTTCTTTTGTTTAAATGATATGTAGTTTGTGTGTTTATGTGTTATGTTCAACCAGAGAGTTTTGTAGCATTAGTAAATTAGTCAAATCAACACAATCAACTCAAAGGCATCGGAGAAGTTACGAGTAGCATCCTTTAATGTAATTGGCATATTGTACCCATTCAAACTATTGAAAATATTAACAAAAACGAGAAAAGAACAAAATTGATAATTATATATTTACAAGAAACACATTCAAGCGATATAGAACATTTTGTTATAAGCAATTTTACTATTCATCATACAGAGGCAAACACAAAAAGGGAGTTGAAATATTGATCTCAAACCGAATAGCCTTGAAACAAAGTTTTAAATGCAAAAACAAAGATGGTAGATATGTATTGGTTAAGGGAAACTATTAATGGAAAGGTTTTTTACTCTGGTGAATACATATGCTTCACCAGGGAGTGATGTCACTTTCTATACTAATATTATGGACCTGATTGCAAACCACTCTGAGGGAACCCTAATCTGTAGCTGTGACTGGAATCTTTGTGTTAAACCTACACAAGATGTATCAAATTCAAGAGGCGCTGGTGAAGCAAAAAATTACATTTTGGTCAAGGACTAGTTTTAATACCTCATCTCTCCTGCTCCAGACCACCTCCACAAAAATGTGTTCTGAGTGTCTCGGTGCAGACATGTCTGTGTGAGATACCAAGGTTTTAATATTTGTTTTTGCGTTTCTATCTGCAACTATGAATACATGTTCAGCTATGAGATTTTCCATTAGCCAATAGTTGTAGCCTTAGCTGCACTCCAAACGTGTGAAGTAATAGCCCCAACCTTCTTATCTCTCATCCTGGCTCAAGAGGGAAAATACATTTGCATTCACTTTGGTTGAATGCAAATAATGCTACTTGCAAATAACCTCAAAATGCCCCGATGGTTAAAGGCACTTTCATGCAATAATGTCTAGTGATCTTGTACACAAGTTATTCTATTAGCTATTATTATACATTTTGCATGAAGAACTTTCAACCATTTTATAATGTTTCCTCTCATTGTCTCATTGATTGAGTCATGTGTATTTGAGTAATCCTGTATTGTCCTGCATTTGAGGCTTTGAAGAAAATGAATTTTTCACCTACCCCTAATCTACGCCAAAAATCGTGTAGTTTTATTTTTATTCATTAGTATTAAGTAGTTTTTGTCCTGTATTTCGGTTCACAATGAACTAAATGAATGTAAAATCATGATCTGCAGGAATAGTATTTCTCTGATGTCAGATCTATAAAAACTAAATTTTGAACACACTTCAAATTTTCTAATATATTGCGTACAAAAAAAGTCAGTTACCCTTACCCTGTCAGCACACCTAAATATGTTGTAGCGGCACCTCAAAGGTCCACTTGCACATGAAGTACAGATGATCCTTACAGTCCGAGGCCTCCAAATGTCAATCTCTCTTCTGAACTGAACAGCAATTCTCCATGGATGGACACTCTTCCAAAACCCTCCTCTGGCCCAGACCTGCTCCTTGTTCTAACGTCGTTTAACTGGCAGCCAGGGCTCATCAAGGAAACGCAGGTTCACCCAGACGATTACCACTGTCTTGGGGCAGCTCTGATATGGCCAGCTGAAACTCTGTGTGAGAAGAGAAACTAGCGAGATTTGTATATGATTGTCGGCAGTGCTCCAGAGCCTTTTCCCGTGGCATCTTGATCATCACCACTGGCAGCTCAAAGCAGTAAAACGGTAAGAGTTGATTCCAAGTTATCATTCCATTTTTGATTAGATTCAATATGTACCTTTGTTTCATAATCATTATCTGGTTGTTTTATTATTGCTCAGTGTTCAGTGCTGAGTGCTCAGTGTTTTATGTTGCACCTTAATGCCAAGACAAGTTCCTATGTTTGTGAATTTTGTTCATTGACAATGGCAATAAACCCTTTCTAATTCTGATTCTGATTCTGATTGATTGTTTGCCCAGTTTTCAAATGTCATGGCTCCTCCTCCAGACCACAACCACTGGGATAAGTTGTTTGGATCACGATGAAGACCAATCCATCCTTCATATTTGTCTGAACCTGCTTCTATGATGCTGTCGTAATCCTTATGATGGGTTCTGCAGTAATTCTGCGCATGGATCCATAATCCACTTCCCCTCAAAATATATGTTTTTCCCAAGAATTCCATAAAAAGTCAAGGAGAAAAGAAACTAAATTGTACTTGTCATGGTCATACTTGCCTCTGACTGACACTATGCACTATGATATGGGCAGATACATGCAAAACTAAATCCATGAGCTTTACAGAAAAACAAATGCATGATTCTTGCATAATGAACATATGAACAGAATACTCAAATGAGCTCCAACTTCTTAGGTAAGTCTCAAGAACCGAGATAATCACTTCAAGTTTGTGATACGAAATAACCAAATATATTTTAAATAAATCATCTAAACACAGGTAAAATCAAGGGTCTTTCTGTTAAAAGAGATATATGAAGACGGTCACAAAGCAACAACTTGTCAAAGGTATTTATATCCAGATACTTATCAAAAATATACTTATTTGAAGTAATGATACTGTAAAAAACAAAACAAAAAAACACATTGGTCAAAATTAGACCTTTCCTGATCTGAGGCCTACACAACGGGATTAGTGGGTTAGTGAGGTCACTTCGGGGTTAACTCTTGTTCAGCCGCACTAGAGAGAGAGGTTATGGGTTCACCATGTTTGCTTAGAAGTGTAGAGAATTTCGATCATTTTAAATCATTGCTCAAAACCTTTTTGTAATTCACAGGGATTTAGCTAATCCATGTCTGCTTTGCATAAAGTATAATTATGTTTTCACTGTGTTCTTTCTTTGTGAAGCACCTTCCATCAGAGTTCATGATTTCAACCAAGTTTTGGTTGACTCTAGGACTAGTTTTGATACCTAATTTCTCATGTTCCAGACCACCTCCACAAAAATGAGTTTGAATTTTTGTTAGTGTGTGTATTTATATCTAATCATTGTAAACGTGAACAGAGCCTTAGCTCCAAACAAAGACTTGCTCAGTGGACTGTAGAGGCGACTAAAAGGCACCGATTTACAGCCAAGCTCCAGCAGCAGAAGTGAGGGGAAAACAGGCTTATATGAATATATTTCGGACCAATTTAAATATAGTTGTGTAATTTCTCATAGTCAGGGAGTCCCTGTGTTACGACCACGGCGACCGTGAAAAACAGAAAGAACAGCGCCGTTCACGTCTTGTCAGTGGTTTCATGACCGAGACAGAACCCAAGCTCCCCCTAGTGTCCACTTCACACGGTGGGCTTTCCGAAACAAAATCCATTCAAAATAAAAGCAAAAGTAATGCAGTATAATTATGTAATAATTGAATGAACATGGCATTTACTCTTGAAAATTAATTGAGAAGATTAGCAAATAAATGTGCAAATGATAGTGCTTTCTTCATAACCGCTACACTTGGACAGTTCTTCGACCTCATGATTCTCATTGCTCTGACATGCACTGTGAGCTGTAAGGTCTTATATAGACGGATAAGTCCAGTCCAGTTTAAACAAGACTTCTATACGCTATCGGCATCTAATAAAAGTCAAGAGGGGCTCTACTGACCAAGTGCCACTGGTCTCCTAGGAAACGCAGTTCACTCCACACCAGGCCAACTCCTCTCTCCTTTTGCACGCTCAAAACGCATGATTTGCTCAGATGCTCAAAACGCGACTCAAAAAACCCTAGAAGGATGCGCATAGACTTTGAAAGTAAACTGGATGCTTTGACGCTGCGGTGTGACGCCCCTTCAGGGAATTTACAAGTCACAAGTGACAATGTAGTCATGGGGCACATGCTCAGGTCATTATTATTATGGGGGATATGTTGATATTGCATAGCTCATGTGGTAAAGCACTGCAATGCAAATCGTCGACTTAGGTTTGATCCCTTTACAATTCACGGAAATGAAGGATGAATTGTACAAAAATAGTAAATAGTAATATTACAAAACTCCTAAACTAACATTTACATAGGATTTGAACCTGAGCCAGCCATGTGAGAGTCCAGTGCTTCGCCAATCGACCCATAACTGCAATATAGTTTACTGCTATACTTTGGTCCACTACATAAATGTTTTTGTTGTTGTTTGTTTTCGCTTCACCAACAGCGAAGAGAGAGTGAGAAAAAAAAGAAGGAATTTTAAAAAAAATAAAAGAAAAGGTTTTCAAAAGAAAAGGTTTTCATCTTTTTTTACGGTCAGAATTTTTTTTTTTTTATTACCGTAC
Source organism: Chaenogobius annularis (assembly GCA_015082035.1). Lineage (NCBI taxonomy): Eukaryota > Metazoa > Chordata > Actinopteri > Gobiiformes > Gobiidae > Chaenogobius > Chaenogobius annularis. The sequence goes on along the minus strand of BJKM01000089.1, from coordinate 1,007,233 downwards.
TTTTCGGACTACAAGCCGCTACTTTTTTCTCACGCTGCGGTCATTATAACCGTGCGTCTAATTTCTCGATTTTTACTGGCTAACGGACACCAGGGGGCACACTAGCAGGAAGCGCAAACGTTAACACACTGTAGCAGAAGATGTCAGATGCTTCAAGCTTGGCACACCTTCAGATAATGTCAGCTCTTATTGCTCCATTTTAGATCAATATTGCAGTTTCAATCACAAAACTGCACGTGATATGTATAATATAATATTCCTTTTAACACGAACACATCACTGCAAAGTTTTACCTTGTCTAATAAACAATGCACAAAAAAATCTTTCCCCTAAATGCTAGCCGTATATTCTGGGATACAGCAGAGACACTGATGCATGTGTTGAGTTTCCATTGGTGTAATTTCCACCATCAGCAGCTCTGGAGCCCCCTCCTGGTCGCTGACTGGGACACAGTAGAGTAATGGAGTGGAGAATCAGTCCAGACACTGATCTCTTCCCCAATGGACTCCAGAAAAACTCGAACCACCGTAGTCTGTGCTAAATTTGAATCTACTCACAGCTGGAAACTGCTCACTCACTTGCAAAATTATGACAAAAAGTGCCCAAATTCTTAAGTATGCGTTTATAAGGGTCAGATTCACTCCTAAAGATGGATACTAGTTGTCTCCTTGAGCAACACACCTTTAACCTATTTGCATATGGTGTGTGAATGTGTGCGTGAATGTGTTATAATAATAAGATGTACACAGAACGCATATAACACATCTGATCCATTGCAAGGATTTGATTGGATGCTTAAAGTGTGTATCGGTAAATATGGAGCTCCAGTTTCCAGTGAACATCAGAAGCAGTCGTGATGTAATCCGTCACAGCTATCTCCAAATGTCCCAAACCTCTTTCTCTCTCGGGACTTGAGTAAGTGAATGGACAGGAGTGATTAGGGAATAGGTCAGAGTAGGTTTCCTCCTCCAGCCGCTCCTCGCTCCCACCATCAGGAGCCAGGAGATGAACTGCTCTGTCACTGTCGCACTCGGCCACATGAGCTGTCAGTGCGGCTAATAAAGACAAGAGGCACGTCTCACCACCTCCAACGCTCACAAGTCTGGAGAAATGGATTTCCTTTGTACTTCCATAAGCTTCCCTGAGGTGCCCGTGTGTCTGATGTCTTTTTCACATGCATAAATGTAAAATATTTTATTATACAGTAATAAACTACGCAGACCTGAGTAGTTATTTTAGTAATGCTAATGTTTGAATTATGCACTGTAAAGAAAATGCTCATTGCCTGCTGAGACCATTGAAACAAAGACCATTCACTATCGTACATTTAATTGTGCTTACAACAATCTGTCTTTGTAGCACTCTGAGAATAGTATTAGGTTAAAGACACATTTAATTCTCTGTCCACTTCCCACTGTTGCCAGTAGAGGGTGACAGACACCTTATGCAAGAGTTCTGTGTAATATGAACATTAGAGCATTATGGTTATATTATTGATAGTAGTTATATGTTCAGTATATAAGCATATGTGTAGCAAAGCCGACTGGCGTGTTAAACTAATTTGGCTGTTTGCAAACATAGATCGCCAACAACACCACCTGAGATTATGGCTCAGGACCAACCCACGGCACGCACGTGCGTTGTTGGAACGACAGAGGCATGTTTTAAGTTATAGTAGTGATAATTTATGCATACAATGACAAATGGTTTAACAGTTCTTTGCTTTAATAGTTTTGTCAATTTAGTCCATTTTGTCCATGCACTTGGAGACGCATAGTACAAGTACACAGAAAGGCAAGTCAGGGTCTTCTCCGGGGCATCTACAGAACAAGAAATGCGTGACTTCACTATAGAACTTCACTATAGGGTCTTATCTAAGGCAGGCCCCGAACATGGGCATAACACACGGCTCAGCTAGGGCTCGGACAGCGAGGCTCCACACCACAAGTAGCCGCTCGGCAAACAGCACGCCCTATATCCTGGAGGAGGCACACCACGCGGCCCATGGTAACACTGCGGCACATTACATTTTAACAGCAATTAAATTCATACACAATGGTCTCATCTGGACAGTTCTAAAGCTAAAATACCTGGACACAGGGGTGATGTGGAGCAACCATAATATAATAGATCCATGGGAGCAACACAGAAACCAGGAAGTGTGTGAGGTCAAAGCATGGATCTATCAGAGGGCGAGTGACGTCACCCGATGCCAGTTTATGGAGCTACGTCTAGATTGATGTGTCCAAACCAATTAGAATGATTTAAATGCATGTTTAGTGGTTCCCCCCTTTATTAATGATATATGAAGATTAACTTTAGTAAGTCTTAACATCTGGGTTTTGTTGGAGTTGTGTATCGAGTGGGTTGAATGCACTCACTGTGATATCATCATTCGCACAGGCTGTGCCGTGTGATCAGCGCTAAAGGCCTGAGAGAGGCTTTTAGCGCACTCCCAAGGTGAGACAGTATTTGAAGATATTATCGAGTTAATACATGTTTTCTGACGACTGGGTTTAAAGTAGATCTTTGAGGAGGAGTGATGCAATGTTTTACAAGATGATGACATACAGCACATTATTACTGTGATGATTTTTATGTGGCTAATTTTTTCCTCAAATATAAAATATCTAAATTGAGATAAACTTCTACATTTTTACTAAGAAAATATATATATATTTTTTAGCAATATGTGTGAAGATGAAAATATTGAAACAAAATCCACTGCCAATAAGAAGATGCTTTTAGGAGTACTAAATCCATTTCGAATTATGAGGCTTTAAATGTACATTCATTAATGTTTAAGGAGCATTAGTAAAGCATAAGTATCATAATCACACAAGGACCTAATTTCCAGACCAACAGCCAAGTAAACATCCCAGAGGCAAATGACACATGACACAAACAGGCCAAATTCAGGACAACAAGAGTGGATCGGCCCAGTCACCTCTGGAATAGCTTTCTGTCAAAACAAACACAATTAGATTATTTATTAGTATATATTTAGTAAGGATACTTACTAAAAAACAGACAGAACTATCAAAATATAACACCCAGCACTGATTGTATTTTGTAGTGGATGGCTACATTCAACAAAATAATGCAGTTGAATGTTTTGTCCAAATATAACTTCTAAATATGCATTGTAATCACCTTGAATTGTGGCACTATTTTCTGATGGTGAAAATCCAGGGCAAAAAAGTGAGTTGCGGCCAAAATGTTGCTGGTATCAACGTTTCAATCACCATCCATTTGATCAAAGAGCATGCATAGAGACAATGCTGTAAACCTTCATACATGTAAGCCTTCATACACAGAGTGTAAAGTGTCTTGCTCAAGGACACTTAGACAGCACATATTGGACAAGCACAAACCATTGTAGTAGGATTAAATGTAAAATGAATGTAGTTATTCTTGATGGAGAAAACAGGAGGCTGTGATTACCAGATGTTGCCCTCAGTTTTTATAATTAAGCTCACACCTCACCCAGAGGCGCTAACCACTGATATTATGCCCAGGCCCGGGTATACAGAGGTGCAAAAGGGTGCATTGCGCCATCATCATTTATAGGTGTTTCCACCCTCATTTGAGCGTGCAAAATAATGGCATTTAATGGCAGATATATTGTCTTTGTACCCCTTTGAAACCCAAATGCACCCTCAGTCAGTTTGGTCTGGACCCCTGCCTGCATATGCCACAGGTGAAGCTGTTAAGCTCATATATCAGAGTTGTTTTTGGGTGCTCCACCTACTCCTGTTGATAATAATAACTACGACTGGATTGAGTTTGAATAAGGCACTCCTCCACAGAAAATAATTGTCCCCAAGTGTTTGTAGATTCCCTTTAGATGTTTCCGGTCATACAGGCACTTTTGCCGTGCTCTGGTACAGCTGACTGTTTACATAAGAACTGCTATTTTCATTTTTTAAGAAGAGAGAGATGCATAAACAATGGCAACAGCAAAGCACATAGCAATATTTCTGCTTAAACACCAAATGTATAATGCAAAAAATGCAGACTCAAACTACTTCACATCACACATAAATTATGGCATTCACTGTGTAAATCAGCCTCCTCCTCTTTTCCTCCTGTGTCTGACGTCCTCATCTGTTTGCACACAGCTCCAAATGACTAGAAGTTTGGGGTAACGCGTTGGCTAGTAACACGTTAGAGTTCTTAAATTACTTTTGTGCACCCATGTAATCTAGTACTAGTTACCAGATGGCGTGCAGTGACTTTTATGGATGGGCAAGCAGGCCTGGAGCGTTCATTCATATTTAGTGGATAATAGAAACGTGAAAAAAAAAAAGCAAGGGTCTCCTTCTTGAGCCCAGGTCTCCCAAGTGAAGAGCGAACACCTGTCCTACTGAGCTAAACTCACATACCATGTCTGTGTGCTAAATAGATAAATAAGATGGTTCTGGTTCTAGCATGAACAGTCCTCTGAACACGGTCACAGATTGCGCCGCTGTGGTAAAAGCAGAACCATGCTTCCCACGCAGTATTGCCCAGCGGCCTGTAGCGGCCAGTAAAAGACCCGGTGAGTTCAGCCAAGCTTCAGCCGCAAGAGTGAGGGAAAACGGACTTATTTAGATATATTTAAAACAATTCATACAAGTTGTGACAAACGGTAAGTTTAGATTTATTGGCCAATCACTGATTGCCTTGATTGCCCTGACCGCACGCCACTGCTAGTTACTTTTTCAAATCAGTAACGCGTTAGTCTTGTTTAGGTCTCATCTCCTCACCACAATCCCAGAGACATGTTTGTTTTCCAACCGCAGAGTATCGTGAGAGCCGCGGCAGCAAACACTTGTTTCGCAGTGTTGTCGCACACGCATTGTGCCACTAGTGACTCTTGTCTTCACGTCAAAGAGAAATGAACTTTCAGATTTGAAAAACTCCTTCTTCATTATAACCACTATTTAGTAGGTGAGGAGTAAATGTAGGGTAACAGCGATGTGGTGAGTTTGATTTAATTTAACTACAGAGCTAAAACAAGCGTGTTCTGTTGTTGTGTTTGGTGCTCTTGCTAATTCACTTATATTGTTTTAAGAATGTTTTTCATTTCTTGATGACAGGTCTACAAATGCTTATTTTGTGGCATTGTATTGTGGTAATCTGTCAACATAAATAAAGCAATAAAGCATAAATAAAGCATTTACTGTGTACACATTGTACTGTGTATATTTAATGATTATGTTACTGTGTTCAGCAACGCAAAGGGATTGTCGGCAAATTATATAGGTTATACAATAATGTTAATTATTGGTAACGCAAGAGTACTCTACTGCGTTAGTTTTCCAGGGAAGTAACGAGGTACTTTTAAAAGTAACGCTACCCAACACTGTAAATGACACAGGTTTGTCAAAAGTCAAGAAACACAAAGACTCATGTGTTTGCTTTCTTTTATTGTACTTCACAGGGGCAGAAGATGAGTTTCAGGAGAAAAAGTGACCTGTATCAGCCGAGCGGACACTGTTGTAGCTGTGAACTCTATCCTTTTTGCCACCCATGAAAATCACTTATGTACATGTCAAGGATGAGGGTTGAGAATGGTCTATAGTTTAAAACTAAGCAGGAGCAGGTCAGAATTCTATGGTAGAATTTGATGTTTAATTGTCAAATTGCAGATTTTTTGAGTTTATGGAAAGGACTTTTGGAAATGTTGTGGAGCCATTCCTTAGCTATTTATGACGATACGGTTCAACATTTGAGGATTTCTATTTTGGATAGTTTTTTCAAACACAGTAAATTTCCCATAGTAGGCCTCTGCTCACAATCTGAAATAATCAAATTCTAGAACGTGAACACAACCTATAGTTAAAAAAAAAATGACTTAAGCAGTACAGTATATCGCGTCTGACATCTTGAGGGCGGATGCTGCTTGATTCTTCTGTAACATCCCCAAAGATGCTGCTTGTTCTGTTGGATTACTGTGGTCAGGAGGGAACAGTGGATTTGCAGAAATCAGTCCGTGAGCTATTGGTTTCAGGTAGTTAGCAGCTAATGCTAGTTTACACATTATTGCATGGCTATGCTAATAATCATTAGCCTACTTACAGACAGTTTTAACAAGCCTAATTTCAAACTGCGTGTGCGTTATAGTTTAATTTTAGGATCAGTCAGTAACTTACCCGCACACAAAGTCTATGCTCTTGAAAGCTTTGAGGGCTTGTCCGATGCAGAGGGCTTGTGGATGAGGAACCTTATATGTAAATGTCTGCAGAATTTTGTTGTGGCAAGTTGTTGCTGCTCTTAATTGTAAGGATAAGGATCAAAGCCCATAACATCTGTCTTCTTGAAGTGTCGCCCCTTTTCATTTCCAATTGCACTATTCTTTCTGACTATCAGCAGAAATGGGCTACAACATACAGTAACGTCTTAAAAATGAAAAAAAAAAGAAATGTGACTGAAAGGCTTGCTTGCTACCGAAACAGGAAGTTTGAATTTTAAATATGCCTAGAATATTAGAGTTGAAGACAAAAATATTGCTAAATGTACTGTATATTGATTATGGGATGTGTGGCGCAAGCTGTCATCACTTAGAAGCCGTGAGTGCGGGTGGTGATATCCAGAGCAGTTTCATTATCCTTGAATAGGCTATTGATCTGGTGGTTATGAAGGCAGGCATGTATGTGTGTGTGTGTGTGTGTTCCTCTGCCACACTTTGACGCTCTGTGCCAGAAATAGTCAGCCTGTCCAGGGTATGATTGATTGGCAGTTTATTTGTTTCCCTTGATAACTCTCACGCACAGATGCCCACATAAAAACACAAAATGGCTGCTCAAAACTCCTTTCTCTCCTGCCAACCTGCTGTCTGACACACACTTCTGTCTGTCTGTACATCACAAAGCTATCTCTGCTTCATTATGTCTCTTTTGTGTTGCTGCCCCTCTGCCATAAGCGAAGCGATGGAGGCTGTGCTGTGCATTGTTCCCGGGCCCCCGGCTTATCAAGCCGCAGTGCCTTCCCCTTATCAAAATGAACATTACCATAAGACAGACTGCCAGGAAGAGGAAATACTAAAGGTGAGTCAGTGCAAGAAAAGGACTACAATAAACTGGCACATAATGGTGTCTTAACATTTGCAAAGCAACGGGTAATTGGGACAGGCACACTCACTTGGGTGTCTGTCCCTGTAAACACACACAGAGAGAGAGAGACAGAGAGAGAGAGAGAGACAGAGAGAGAGAGAGAGAGAGAGGAGAGAGAGCAGAGAGAGAGAGAGAA